>CM064495.1:20313835-20541712 GCA_032716605.1 Paralithodes platypus
GGAATGAGGACATGACCCTATTCCATTGTCTTTTGTAATGATTGCTTTTATTGACCTTTATTTTTGGTTTCAGTTGTACTAAATATTAATTATGTACTCTTTTCCAAATGTATTTTTGTGTATTGTTATGATATTGTATTCTTGTACTATCATATTATTATATATAATATAATTTGTGTTTGTAGCCTTTCTCAAACATGATACGATATTGTACATCTATGGATTTCAAAGGCAGCGTCACACTGTTTTTCGCAAATATCTCCCAAATGAATTGTTGTATCAGTATGGTATTTCAGCACAAAGCCTGTTACACCCCGACCTAATTTATGGCCGATATAGCATTTTGCTATATGTGTTACGTTAGCAGTTTACTCGTGAATATTAAGACGAAGCCGGGAGGTCACGTGTACACATTCAAAGGAATGTGTAGTATTCGTCTTGCCCCCCCCCCCCCCCCAACATCCCCCAAACCACTCCTTAGCTACCCCTAAATCTCCCCCTCCTCACCTTCCTTACCCCTCACCGTCTCCCCATCCACACCCCCTCCTCACTCTCGTCTCCCTGCATCTCCCATCAATATATTATACGGTTCATGTTATGCACTGTACTTGTAGCTACTTATATTATGTCAGTATATATATAGATATACTAATTATAGTGTATGCACTAATATTCATGCAGCTTACGATATTATTGAGTACGTAAACAAGGGCTAGTGTAAATTATTATGGAGGCAAGACGTATTCCACACTGTTAATTACTGTATAACCGGATGTTTGTGCACATGTGGTAGAAGGACAAAGAACACGTTCTATTGGTATTACCTGTGGTCTGGACCTATTGTGATAACTTGTTGTTATTTGTGCTAAATACTGTGCATTCATCATAAAATATAAACATAGTTAAGTTAAGATATTAATATTTTGTTAACTTGTGTCTTTGATAACCACATCATCACCTATAGACTGCATATACTTCTCTCCATCACTGCATCTCTCATTGTAGCCTTATCAAATAAATATAAAGTACCAAATATACTGCATATATTGTGACGTATCATTAGGACTATTACATACATTACATTACTGTCATGAAGTAGATGCATTATGATCGATAAATATATTGTAGGAATAAAATGAGGCAAACATGACAATACTGTAAACCATTTATTCGCTATCACTGCCCATGAAAACATCGTCAGAAAGTGACGAGGGATGGGGGGGGGGGGAAATTACAGGAGGCGGAATGTATTCAATAAAGGTACACTTTACATATCATGACACGGTTCAGAACACACGTAATAACATAGATTCCGTTCATTTGGTTTACTACACATGACTGCATGCATTGGCCTCCTAATACACACATACGGCAAAACAGCCATTACCAAGGGGATTATGCCTTGCTTTCATGCTCGTTCGCCCCACTTCTCGTTTCCATGCCCAGACATAGCAGTAACTGTATGAATAATAGCAAAGTATGATACTTAAATACATAATTATATAGTATTTAATGTACGTAATCACAATAACCTAAGTATTCACGATAACATAACCCGTATACTACAGCTTTGAAAGAGGGAGGGTGAGTGGGAGTAATGAGGGAGACGGGGAGAGGGTGAACTAGGCACTGGGGTAATGGTCTGGGGGTTGGAGGGGTTAGACAGTACCCCACACTCGTCTGAATGTGTACAAGACCCTAGAGGCGATGACTGGATTAGACTTAATATTCTTCAGTAAACTTCTGACTAAACACTTATGGCAATGTAATATATTATCTATAAATTAGGTCGGGGTGTAACAGGCTTTGTGCTGAAATACCATACTGATACAATTCATTTGGGAGATATTTGCGAAAAACAGTGTGACACTGCCTTTGAAATCCATAGTAGTATATAATGTATTAATATTATATACTAGTATATTATATTTATTGTCATTGTAGTATATATTTAATCAAAATTATTATACTATTATTATTAATGGTTCTCGGTCCGGATATCTACGATTACACAGTATAAACTTGTCCTTTGGAACTGTCAATTCCCATTACAATCTATCTGTGCAGGCGCTATTCAAAGATTGACTTAACCCGACTTCGGCTTCAAGTCGCAATAACTGAACTAAAAAGGAGAACTTTGCATTGGATAATGTACGTTATTATTCCTTCATTAATAGATATCACCCGCAATTGATAGCATGCTTCGACGAGGTTATATCTATAAATTAATATATTAATGCATTTTCCTTTGCTAACAGAATAGTTTCCAAATGGGCAGGTCTATATACCTTTCTCCTAACTATTGTTCAAGTTTAATTAGTCTAAACACAACCCAAATAATACAAACCCGCATAGATTGCGGGTATCTTTACTGTAATGCCCCAATTTTTTACTCGGAGTCAGATTTTTCTGCTCCTTGATAAACCTAGTCTATTTCAACAGTTATTATGTTCCTTCCAACAACCAACCATACTCCTAAAATCGATTAATGAAATTTACAAACACATGTGGCAGTCCGTGGATTCGAACTCAGGATGCTCACACCGAAAATCAACACCTTATACATCGCACCACGAAGACAGTTAAAGGTTGGTGGACACTGCCTACGATTTATTATGCAACTTCGAATCCTGCATATCAATCTAAGCATGTACATACATCCCAACTGCAACTCACGTAGGCTATGCATATGTGAATGGAAAGAGCAATTAATGGGGCCTTAACCACTTAGGGAAGTCCTCTCGATAAATTACTCCTGAACCAATATCAATTATTATGTTCCTTCCAACAACCAACCATACTCCTAAAATCGATTAATGAAATTTACAAACACATGTGGCAGTCCGTGGATTCGAACTCAGGATGCTCACACCGAAAATCAACACCTTATACATCGCACCACGAAGACAGTTTATAAGCTAAGTAAAACTCTCAAAAACTCATAGGAAATCACCATACACAATTAACTACTGCTTATATGGCTAACAAATCCTAACACTAGTACTAACTAATAGCGTCCGCTTTGCTAATCAATTATATATACAGTATATATAACGTATTCAATTCCGTATATATTTTTTTGCATCATTTCAGTTGTCTTCATCTATAATTTTTTTTTGTATTTTTTTTTAATTATTTCATTTTCCAATGAGGCACATTATTTTTAAAGGGGGGGGGGGTGCCCCGGACTCTTAGTCAATCATCTAGTCATTAACCCTTACTGTACCAAAGGGTATTACTATAAATGTAACCTCCAGTACCAAGCATTGTGGCCGAAATGGCTTCAAAGACGACAGAGCGCAATCTCTCACCCCGAAAGCTGGACGGGTACTGAGCCATCCTGCCCATGGGACCTTAGATACACTCTGAGAGGCGTTGCCAAGGTCTCAAAGCAGTGTTTACAAGTCATGGTGCCTGGTACCGCTCGGTACAATGGCCGAATACTACTGACGAACATCGTACGGCGCTGGTACTGGCGAGTTACTTTCGTACTGTCGGCCATTGTACGTCGCTGGTACAGAACGGGTTAAAAGATTTCTTCTTGTCTTGTGTCTTTCTATATGAGTGCACGCTTTTGGATACTGGAGGTGGATGGGAGAGAAAGCAGGCTTGCTAACATTCTCCTTCGGTACTGAATATGGGTCTTCCACAGTGCTTGGATGGCCTGGCTATATCCCTGTCACAATCCACGTCATGTCCATGGTGGTTGGAGAGGAAAGGAGGTTGGGTGGGAGCGCCTTTTGGGAGATGTGCTCTTGATGGTCAGGTGTCACATAGTCAATTCAATTCAAATGAATATAGAAAAGGGGGGTGAGGGTGAAAGAAGGGAAGTTTTTATTGGTTAAGTAGGAGAGACAGTGGTAAAAGTGAGAGCAAATAGAGTGTCGGGGCTTGACCCAACGTGCGTGAGTTGAGTATTGGGCTGGATCAGTATGGCTTGCCAAGAAGGGGGCTGGGAGGCTGCAAGATGAAGGCAGGAGATGGTGGTGTTGATGGTGGTGGTGAAGAAGTCGATGGTGTTAATGTTGGTGTTTAACGAATTCTTCCATGTTGAAGGTCTTTCTCGATCTTTTTGGGTTTTTCACGGAGCTCCTGATCTTGACCAGCTGACTTTGGAAGATCCTTAGACCTTCTACTTGCTCTGGTGTAAAAGATGGATCAGGGGTTGCTTCGGTGTCCCCCAAAATGGTTCTCCATAAAGGTGATTCAGGGGGGGGACGTCGTTTTCCTCTTGGTGCTGCATCCTTGACTCCTTCTTGCTCGATCGTCTCCACGTCGACTATTTCTCCTATGGTGGACACAGTGTACTCAGACGACGTGGAGGGGAGTGCCACCGGATGATTAATGGTGGCAGGTGCTGGAGTCGAGGCTGCTACTGGTCCGGTGATGTTGACTGCTGATGGAGGTGGCGATGCCGAGACTGCAGGAGGAGGTGGTGGAAGGCTGCTCCTATTGATTGGTTTGTAGATGTTCAGGCGTTTCCGTGGCTGCTGTCTTGGACGTTGTTGGGGAGCCTGTGGACGAGTGATTTTGGTGGAGTGCATGTTTGGGATGATAATAGAGGGCAAGTTGTTAGCTTGTAGGAGAGCAGGGAGATACACCCTTAGGAGGTTGATGTCCCCACCAGCAAGAGCAGTGGCTGTGGTGACAATGATTTTGATGATTGAGTCCTTGTCACAAGATGGCTGCTCTACTCTTGCCTTCTCCTTCCTCTTCCTGGCATGCACCGATCCCTTCACACAGTCACCCTTGGGTCCAGATACTCGATGTGCCTCCATTCCCTTCTTCCCCTTTTTGATGGTAAACTCTACCCTCTCTCCGTCACCAAGAGAAAGCAGAGCGTGGAGTGGATTGGGGCGAGATATGCTCCTTCTATGTACAAAGATGTCTCCTCCTTCCTGTTGGCTGATAAAGCCCATTCCCTTTTTGTAGTTAAACCATTTAACATGGCCAGCAAAGCAGGTGGGGGCTGCTGGAAGCATGATGGTTTTGGTGGTAAGGGATAGGTGGAGAGTTGTAGCCGTCACATAGTCAAGTCCCTCCGACTTATATACCCGCCCCTCACGCCAGGCAGCTCGCTGATTGGTCGAGCTGGCTGGGAGAGCGTACAGGTAGCCGTGCAGCAGCTTTGATCATGTCGCTTCCCCTCTTCATGTTATATTTTACTCCAATAGTACCTCGGCAATGCAATTCCCACATATTTAAGTGGTTGATGGGAATATGGGGCTGGCAGAGTGGTAATAGGATGCTTTTTGCCAGGATATATAGTGCGGGATGTATATGAGAGCGAGTTAGAAGTTAGCCAATCTCCGTACTGTTTAATTTGAATGTCGGCAGGATCAGAGTCCGGCCTCTCATTGGCTGCAGCTCAGGGGAGGTTTTGGTGATATTCTTGACATTCCTTTCTAGCATTTTCCTGGGCAAATACTGATCACTGATTGGTCACCACCATTCGTTCTTCAGTCATGATCCTCAAAGGGTATATTAAAATACCTATCTTCTGCCAGGTGGCTCCAGAGTGTCATGGTAAATAGTGATCTGTTTGTTATTGTTGATCCATATCTTTAATACGGTTATAGTTTGTTAAAAAAAAAACGAATTATATAGAAGGTTATATTAATTCTCATTATTATAAATAGCATGGCATTCATTGTAATTTGTATTCATGTCCATATAAATATCCATTGTGTTCTTAATGTTCTGTAATGATTGCTTCTATTAACCTTTATTATAGGTTTCAGTTTTACTAATAATTATTTATCAGGTTTTCTTTGCCAAACATATATTTGTTATTATATTTGTTGAATTTCATATTATATTATTATATGATATTTTATATATACCGGTATATATATATATATATATATATATATATATATTCAATATATGGAATATGATATTATTATATAATTTATTATACTTTATTGTATTACACTTCAGATTATTATATTTGTATATTATAGTATATATCATATTTTAATACACTATGTATGTATGATATTATTATATTTTGTGTCTTATATTATAATCTTCAGTTACAAAGAGTTGTGATTTAAATGCTATTCTCCGGAGGAAAAAAAAAGCAAAAAGATAAAACTACCCTATTTTTTCCACCACTCTATTTTTACATCACTGACAAAGAGGTAACTGTCCTTGCGCTGGCCTTGTACCGTCCTTCAGCTATAGTTTTACGGTCGTGTGATGATGTGGCACCGTCGGTGTGTGTCAGCAATGAAGCCATGCAGACGTTGGTGCAACGATTTATAAAAGCTGTTCAACGACATTGCCTTGACAATACCGATGGTCCAATGATGGTGCCTTCATGGACATTGGAAAGATGAATAACGGCAGCAGAGTGTCGTAGCCAGTTGTAATTTTTTTTTTTTTTTTTTTTTTTCGCGCCACACTGGCCCATGGGAACTCGCTGGGACGCCGCCCCGGGATGCCCCTATGATGACCCGATTACCCCAACGATTGCGCTACGTTTGCTAAGGCGTGAGTAGTCGAGACCAAAATCGTGCATAAGTGAGGTACCCCTTAGAGTCAAAATGATTGGATACACTGAGCTTGACACAGTTTAAGTCATAGGATTAGGGAAAGACAGATTTAGGGAGAGAGATTCAGAGCTTACTTGTTGAGTAAAACAAAGTAGACTCTAGGTGATTTTTGTTACATTTGTTTTTCTTCATTTTATTGATTAAAACACTTATTTCAAAGTAACCTTTTCGTGACCTGAATATCTAATGGACGTTTGAAATTATGTTGATAATCTATAAATGAGCAAGTAAGGGTTTTTGTAATGAATCTGTTACAAATACTGCATACATACTAGTACTATGTAGGATACCTGAAATAGTTTGTAAGAGCAAGGCCGAAAATACCTTACTGAAATTACATATACTGTATATAAATACATAAATACTCTGGTATTTTACGTTAATAAGGGGGAGGTAGCTGCTTTTTTGTGGACCCCCTTCTCCCTCATGTTTAGCCCCAGTAGTTTTGAGATTTTAAGACATTCGCCCCATTAGTTTGTCGATTTGAAAACCTTTAGCACCAATTCGTTGTCAATATTAAAACCTTTCGTGCCATTTAGGTGTCGATTTTTCCCTGGCGAGCAATAGCGAGCCTGTTATTTTAGAAGGAATCGGCTTTCGGCTGGGATATTTTTCAACGAAAAATGTACAAATTTATCTTGAAAGAGGGTCTAGGGGCGGTTTTTAAAATTTCGATGGAAGTCTAGCAAGGAAACTAAAAAAATAGTAGATAAATACAAAAAATAGACCACACAATATCCACTACCCCCTTAAGGGAAGACTGGCTGTTTGTTTGGTCTATTAATTAATTTATTCATATATTTTTTTAGTTTCCTCCCTAGACCTCCATCAAGATTAGAAAAACACCCCCTAGACGATAAATTTGTAAATTTTTCGGTAAAAAAATAATCCGGCCGAAGGTTGGTTCCTCTTAAAATTCAGGCTTGCTATCGCCCGCCAGGAAAAAATCGACACCTAAATGGCTTGAAAGGTCTTAAAATTGACAACGAAATGGGTCGAAAGGTGTTAAAATCGCCAAACTAATGGGTGAAACGTCTTATAATCTCAAAACTAGTGAGGCTAAGCATTAGGGAGAAGGGGGTCCAGAAAAACGGTCTGCCTCCCCTTAAGCTCCTTCAGTACGGTGACAAGAGTGTATTTTACCAGTGACAGGTCCTTTTTAAGCTGGATACAATCGCCTATGTTAACCCCTTCTGTATCGGGCGACGTCTCTTTAATTCTATTCTAGCTATATTTAGACCTTTTTGTGCAGTTTAAGAAGGGTCTGTGGGAACACAAAGGGTTAATCATAGCCGGAATAAAGTTAAAAGGACGTTATCGGTACTGAAAGGGTTAAAGAAAACGCCATCGTAATAAAGGTATGAATACATTTGTGGATATAATATTAGCATGAAGAGTTAACACTTTCCGTAACATTAAGGGGGTAGTGCTTGGTTTTTGGTCTATATACCGGTATTTATTTATTTTTTTATTTATATTTTAGTTTCCTCCCTAGACCTCCATCAAGCTTAGAAAAACACCCCCTAGACCTCCTATCAAGATAAATTTGTAAATTTTTCGGTAGAAAAATGTCCCGGCCGATGGCCGGTTCCACTTAAAATTGCAGGCTCGCTATCGCTCGCTAGGAAATAATAGACACCTAAATGGCTCGAAAGGTCTTAACATTGACAACGAAATGGGGCGAAAGGTGTTAAATTCGCCAAACTAATGGGCCGAACGTCTTATAATCTCAAAACTAGTGGGGCTAAACATTAGGCAGAAGGGGGTCCAGAAAAACGGTCTGCCTCCCCTTAAGGGTCGCTCTACTGGTGATCTTCTTTCATATCTTACTATCTCTTGGTCATCCTCCTTTCGGGACTTCGGTGAGACTTTTTCTATTGCACTAGACATATCGAAAGCCTTCGATAGAGTCTGGCATAAATCTTTAATTTCTAAACTACCCTCCTTCGGTTTCTATCCCTCCATCTGTGCCTTTGTCTCTAATTTCCTTTCCGGCCGTTCCATAGCCGCGGTTGTGGACGGCCATTGTTCACTTCCTCACCCTATAAACTCCAGTGTTCCTCAGGGCTCTGTCCTATCTCCTATTCTCTTTCTAATTTTTATAAATGATCTCCTTAACTGTACCTTAATTCCCATCCATTCATACGCAGACGACTCAACCTTACACTACTCCATTAGTTTTTCAGAACGCCCCAGCCAGCAATCCTTCAACGACAAACGTAATGAAGCCATAGAACTCTTAAATTCTGATCTAAATACTATTTCCAATTGGGGCAGAGAAAACCTTGTTAACTTTAATGCTTCCAAAACCCAATTTCTCCATCTATCTACCCGTCAGGATCTCCCAGCGGACTATCCCTTATTCTTCAACAATACAAAAATCAACCCTTCATCTTCTCTCAATATTCTTGGTGTCTCTTTTTCTTCTGCTCTCATTTGGAAGGACCATATTGCCAGTCTTGCTAAGGCAGCCTCCCAGAAGCTGGGTGTGCTCAACCGCCTTAGGGGGTTCTTTTCCCCTGCACAGCTTCTTGCTCTGTACAGGGGCATAGTGCACCCTTGTATTGAGTATTGTTCACATGTGTGGGGAGGTTCCTCTCACACCGCTCTCCTAGACAAAGTTGAAAGGAAGGCCTTTCGTATCATTAACTCCCGTCCACTCACCAACTCTCTGCAATCTCTCTCTCTCCGCCGCAATGTTGCATCTCTCTCGCTATTCTATCGCTACTATAATAATCAGTGTTCCTCAGAGCTATCCCAGTGCATACCACCTCCTTTACGTAGGGCACGTGGTACCCGTCTTGCAACTCAATCCCACCCCTACTCTGTGCAACTCTCCAACCCAAGAGTGAAACGTTACTCTCAAACTTTCTTTTACTCAACAGCTGAGCTCTGGAACTTTCTCCCAGAATCAGTCTTTCCCTCTTCCTATGACTTAAATTGCTTCAAACTCTGTGTGTCCAGGCATTTTGGCTCGAACGCCCCTTGATTTTGGCCCTGTCACTCTTTCAACTATGGGGGAGGCACTCGCTATAGGCAGTTATGCCTTTTGCCTCCCTCAATCACATAGAAAAAAAAAAAACAAAAAAAAAACATCCATCTTTGGCTTGATACTGAGGATAGAGATAGTAGGAGGATACAGAACAGGGTTTTAAAATATCCAAATTAAAGATCACCGCCATGCCAGCCCAACAGGAAAAATGGAGAGGGATAAACGAAGGAGAAACTAAAGCAGAAGGGACGAAGAACCAGAAAATGCAGCAAGCTCAACAGGGAAAACGAAGGAGAAACTAAAGCAGAAGAGACGAAGAACCAGAGAATGCAGCAAGCCAACACACCCCGGATAGACAAGGAAGTAACAAGAAACAAGAAAAGAAAACAGCAACCAGAGAAGGAAAATTCACCACCACATTAGAAATCAGCAACGATACCAAACATCCACAAGACGAACAAATACCAAGACCAAACCACTACAAAATGGTCACCCCTAACCCAAATGTGCTCCACTACGCCAGAAAACCCGGGACACCAGAATTGCCACCATTTTAATCCTCCTCTACCACCAACACCAGGAAAAACGATAAAGATAACTTTCGACCATAAAGAAGCTCAGAAGAAAAACATAATATATAGTCAACTAGAGAAGGATCAGCATAAACAAATATCCCCTGGACAGTTGCGCCGATCTTCCGCGCAGAGACTCACCACCAGTACGCGAACTTCTATGGGGTCTACTTAATCCCCCCTAAATATGCCCCCTGTACTTATGACCTTCTGACCTCCACACACCTGCCCTGGGACATAGCAGCCAAAGTCGTCACTATTCCGACGAGAACCAAGGTAAAGCAAGCAATTCTAGGGCTTGAATAACTTACATGTAAGAGTTCGAGTCCGAGAATTAAACCTCCAAATCAGGAAGTAATTGAAGCCATGGTGGATATTCTTTAAGGTCTGAGGAGTTCTTTTCCCCATTAGGTGAACTAATATTTCCACATGCCATGGTATAGTGACAATACTAGGATCTCTATTAGGCTGCAAATTTGGTATTAGAAGTAGCACCGCAAGGACATGTCCCAAACTGACTTCTTTTATCAAAACCGCACTCTAAAAAATATTAAAGTATATCTTGCCATGGTAAGTTTACTCTAGTGGTTTCGGGCTTTGCGAGATACCGTCTGGATAACGGCACTTAGCATATAAAAGTCCATACTGTATCTGTCCAACAACATGGTCAAGAACTTATACAGTAAAAAGGTTTAAACACCGAACTTGGGTTCTTTGAACACTTTTATAACAGTCAGTGGCAGATTAAGTGAAACTGGTAAGTTAATGATCTTACTTATTTCCTCGAGTTAGCCCGATACCTTGTCGCTGTGTCATGACACTAGAAACATTGTATTAAAGACCCAAAGTCAAGAGTACCGAAACAGAACTTCACCACCGATTAGTATTACGGTCAGGACCCACGTTCACATACATATGTCCAACTTGCTCAAAACCCATCACTTCGAGTCGCCATACTAAGGGTTCAGTTCTCTGCAATTCATGTGGGAACTGGACCCACTTCACCTGCACAACACTTGCCTCCAAGAAACACTACACAAACACCTGGACCTGTTCCTCATGCCCCTCCCTCTCCCAGTCAAATCCCTCGCCTAAAACCCGTCCACCTCTCCTCCCCAACCCACCTAACCTTCCCATATCATCCACTCCCCCCCCTAAAACCCGTCCACCTCTCCTCCCTAACCCACCTAACCTTCCCATACCATCCACATCCTCAACTCAACACACCACACCCCATCCTAATCCATTCCAACCCCCATCTCCTGCTCCCCAATCCCCACCCCCACCTCACCCATCCCCACCCCCCGCCCCCCCCTCACCCCCACCCCCCCATCATCCCCACCCCCACCCCATCCTCGTGCAGCAGCACCCAACGTACATCGTGCACATAACATTAACATTCTTCAACTGAACATAGATGGCATCAACACAAAGAAACACGAACTCTCACACTTCATCAAACAACACAACACATTGCCATCTTACAAGAAACAAAACTCCGCACAACACAAAAAACACCCACATTTCATAATTTCACCACCATCAGACAAGACCGGGCTGTCGGCGGGGGCGGTGGACTCATCACCCTGGTACACAAAGAAATATCATACATAGTAACCAGTGTACAAACCAAATCACTCCTCCCCCCAAATGATAACACAACAGAAATACAGTCAATTAAAATACGCACTGGCAACAACTCCAACATAACCATCATAAACACATACATCCCTCCCCAAACATCCCCTACAGTACCAAATGAATACAGACCACACTTACAACACATCACAAACACCCCACACACCCCACACATCATCCTGGGTGGTGACTTCAACGCCAAGACGTCGGCCTGGTTTGTCGACAACCCCGACACAGACAGAGGGCTGGTACTACAAAACCAAACCGATAACCTCATCATCCTTAACGACATCCATCAACATACCCATATTCCTCACCAAGCCCTCTATAACCCATCATCTCCAGACATCACCTTTTGCTCCCCAGAACTCGCCCCCACAACATCCTGGAGGGTGGTCAGAACCTTAGGCTCTGACCACCTCCCGATCATTATCACCACCAAAACCAGACTCACCCCAGCTAGCCACAAACACACATACACCAACTATAAAAGAGCTAACTGGGAAGCATTCACAAATGAGACAGAACAACACTTCACAACTCTAAACAGTACACCCATCACTAACATCAACAATGCTGTACACATACTCAATAAAACTATCCAAAACGCTGACAAGAAACACATTCCAAGAGGTAACAGAAAAAGACACAACCCCAACTTCACACCAGAAATTCAAAACCTCATCAGACAACGCGACATACTGAAACACTCCCCAGCACCCCACACACAAGACATCACACAACAAATTCAAGCACTCAACACCCAAACTAACAACAAAATACAAGAACAACAAAAACTAAATTGGAATAACTTCCTACAAACACTTGATCACAAAACAAACCCCAAAAAACTATACAAAACACTAAACAGCATCACACTTTCCAACAGCAACACAACACAATCACATGCTGCAATCACAACAACAGACTCTACTCCTTCATGTAAACAACAAGCAAACACTCTCATCAATCACTTTTCACATGTCAGCCACCTAAAACCTCACAAAGACGACCGACGTGTCATCCGACGTAAGAGACAATTCCCCACAGACCCTGACTATACACCCTTCACCAATCACCAGACAAAGCATATCATCAACAATCTCAAGCACTCACCCGCCTGTGGCCTAGACAACATAAGCAACATACACCTCAGACACCTGGGACCACAAGGCATACAAGCACTCACTAACATATCAAACTACAGCTATTCACACAACACAATACCAGACATTTGGAAGCATGGTATCATCATCACTTTCCCCAAACCCAACAAAGACCCCACGCTACCCTCCTCGCACCGCCCCATCACACTCCTTTGCTCCCCCTCCAAAGTCATGGAACGCCTAGTATTACAACTAATTACACCTGACCTACCCCTAGCTCCAACACAACATGGCTTTAGGCCACTGCACTCCACAAACACTCTTCTCACAGACCTTACACAAAGAGCTTTCGACGGCATCAATTCAGCTAGACCACCACACAGATCACTATTAGCCACACTCGACCTTAGTAAAGCCTTCGATGCCATCCCCCGCCACAACCTAACAAACAAAATCTACAACACAAACATGCACAACAACACAAAACGGTGGCTGGCCAACTTCCTAGCAGGCAGATGTGCACACGTATCTTTTGCCGGTCAGTCATCTAAAATCAGAAACTTTCCAAACGGAGTCCCACAAGGATCCGTCCTATCGCCCGCACTCTTCAATCTGTACATGCACGATATAACTACACCCAATACGCCCCAAATAAACTTAGCCTCCTATGCAGATAACATAACACTCACATGCACACACCATGACCCAAAAAGAGCAACAGATCTCCTTCAACCCTATCTCAACACACTACATGGCTGGTGCACTACAAACAGACTTAATCTAGCCCCAGCCAAATCCACCGCAACCCTGCTCACAAGTTGGACAGGAGAACACGAATACATCCCTCAACTCACCATAAACAACACACCCCTAACACATACACACACACCCAAAATCCTAGGAGTAACATATGATACTCATATGACATTCAAACAGCACACCACAAACATTAAAAAGAAACTGACACCCAGACTTAACGCCCTCAGGTCACTTGCTCACACAAAATTTGGACACAACAAAGAAACTACCACCACAGTATATAAACAATACATAAGATCAGTGATGGAATACGCAAGCCCAGCCTGGGCTTCTAACCTAGCTGAAACACATCATAAGACCTTACAGACTATTCAAAACAAAGCCCTGAAGATCATTACAGGCTGCACAGCTACTGCACCCACAGATCACCTACATCAAGAAACCAAAATCCTCAAAGTCAAAGACCATCTGGACATGAGAGGCACTCAATTCCTGGCAGCAGCCTCCACGAACCAAGACCACCCACTAAACTACATGGCAACACACCCACAGACACCAAGAAATATCAAAACAACACCCAGCACACGGTATCACACACAATTATTGTCCTCTCTCCCTCCCTGCCCACCCCGAACCAACATCCAGAAGCACATCCATACTCATATCTCTCACCGATCCATCCACTCACTCACAGACAACACACAGCTGCATGCACGACCTCCCGAAATCCATCCTTCCGAATCCTCCCTTCCTCGCGAGGACAGAGTCCACCTGGCCAGGCTGAGATGCGGACACCATCCAGCTCTCCTGAGCTATCAGAAGAGACTGGATGACTCCGTTGTCGACGCCTGCCCGGGATGTAACACAGCACCCCATACCATTAAACACATCATAGAAGACTGCATTTCACACAACCACTTACGCCAACAACACAATCTACACTCAATGAGAGCTCTGTGGGAAAGCCCGATCGTGGCCATGGCCTTTCTCAGGGACTCGGGGCTGTTCGGCCAGGCAGCTTAGGGAACAACAACAACAACAACAACGGTCAGGATAGACGAGCAGTCATAACTCAGGACATGTCCTGGTTCATGCTCGCGCTAGTCCGATGGTATGCACCCTATTTCATGACATTAAGGAACTACCATTCAAGACCCAAAACCAACTAATCCATCTGTATCCCTATCCAACCCATCCACACGGCAGGACCACCTAAGCGGCTCGACGGAACATAGACGAAAGGACTTGGCAACTCTCATCTCATCCCCTCCTGTACCTGCAGCTTCAGATCTACAGAGTGTTAGACTAGGAGTGCTACAGAGAGTATCTTTAAATTCTAACCCAGTGCGACCCCGGTGCATCACTTAGATGTAATAGAGTAACTTGATAAACTCTATTCAATTCCTACACCAGTGCGACCAGATGTATCTTATATATTTAGGTGAAAAGATAAGAGCGATAACCGAATATTATACCAGTGAAACTTAGGTATATCTCTTTAACTGATAAGAGATAAAGAGAGAAGTAGAAGATCAAAGTGATAATTATAATCCTACACCAGTGCTTTAAGGTGTGTATTAATATATGATCTAAGAGAGAGAGTGTCAAGTGTATTCCTAGTTACCCGTGGATGCTCGCCCATGCTAGGCCCAATTTATATATATATATATATCTAATGTACTTGTGTATTTAAGTGTTTTCGCTCAACGTATTAAGCTATTAATTAAAGTTGAACTATAGATATACTCAATGTTTTATTTTACCCTTTACTACTTTTGTGCATGTGTTGTGTGATTTTAAATTCTCCAGTCGAGCAGAACCTACCAAACACCAATTAAACCCTGGTAAAAACCCTGGCGTAACAGTTTTGCTGTCAGTAGTCCCAGACAACTACATTTCGGTGAGAAAGAGAACATCAGGGTTGGCAGAGGAGAGGCGTTGTTCCACAGAGTGGAAGTTAGAGGAAAGGCCACTAATGTTGGCGAAATTAATAGTGAGAGTAGAAGGAAGTGGTCCAGAGCACTTTGGTGTATCGCTGCCAGGGGTCAGACAAATGGGGACATTTCCTCTCCCCCTTGGGGACTCCGAGGCGGGTCGTGGTTTTGTCATCTTTTGTTTGAAAAAAGGTAATGTAGAATGTAAGGTGTTTGTAGTATAATGTATTGATAGGAGGATAAGGTGTTTTGGAGGGCAGTCTGGGGTTGCCCTCAATATTGATGAGGCACAGAAAGGATCAGCTAGGGAGGCCAGATGGTGAAACAGGAGGTCCAGCTGTCCTCATCAGATATCTACAGCCTCCTCCTAACAATTCTGGAGGTGGGATTCCCAGTCCCAACCTCCAGGGGCTATCTGCGCCACCAAGTGACGGATGGTGGGGTTGCCACATCCCTACGCCGGATGTGTATTTATATATATATATATATATATATATATATTTATATATATATATATATATATATATAAATAATAATATATATATATATATATATATATATATATATATATATATATATATATATATATATATATGTATATAGATATGTTTCTAGTCTCTCAGTGGGGATCGAACCATTGACCATCAGAACGATAGCCGACGCTTAATCAATTACACCACGGCAGTCTAAAAGACACTCAGCCTTCTATCCTATTTATGTTAGGGAGAAGGGAAACCCACTGGGCGAATATATTTCAATTCAAACCTAGTTGTAGGATCCATATTTCCAGAATACCATACACGGATTTTTGAGTGTCCCGACGCAACTCGGGTTGAAATTGATTTAATTTAATTCTAACCCACAAAGCATGAGAGTTACAAATATTGAGAATATATCACAAATACACGTGAGCCACTAAATGTTTCTAGTCTCTCAGTGGGGATGGGGGGCTCACGTGTATTTGTGATATATTCTCAATATTTGTAACTCATGCTTTGTGGGTTAGAATTAAATTAAATCAATTTCAACCCGAGTTGCGTCGGGACACTCAAAAATCCGTGTATGGTATTCTGGAAATATGGATCCTACAACTAGGTTTGAATTGAAATAGATTCGCCTAGTGGGTTTCCCTTCTCCCTAACATAAATAGGATAGAAGGCTGAGTGTCTTTTAGACTGCCGTGGTGTAATTGATTAAGCGTCGGCTATCGTTCTGATGGTCGATGGTTCGATCCCCACTGAAAGACTAGAAACATTTAGTGGCTCACGTGTATTTGTGATATATTCTCAATATATATATATATATATATATATATATATATACAGTATATATATATATATATATATTTATATATATATATATAATATATATATATATATATATATAATATATATATATATTTCTGTTTTTATTAATGACTTTCCTGTCTTTAACCATATAATATTTTCGGTGATGTAATGGCTTTGGTTGTTTTGATGCATTTGCTTGCTTCATTGGTGATACAACCTCAACAATATAATCATTATATTTAGTTGTTCCAATAATTTCCGCTTTGCTTATGAATGTTGTTTGGTATAGTTTTCAAGAGAGAGAGAGAGAGAATGGAGGAAGTAACGAAGACAGAGATATTTAAAGAAGCAGGAAGAAAGCGTAAGTTAAGGAAGCTTTGAGGAAATAAGCCAAGGTTATAGAGAGAAATTTAGTTAGGAAGTCAAGAGGGAAATGTGCAAGATTATAATAGACATGAAGTTAGTGAAGCTTAGAAGGATTACCTGTATCGAGTGTGAAGGTTGTCATTTTGTTATCCACACTCCTTGTTTCGTCCAATTGGTTTGTTGATTTTAAGACATTTTACCCCATAGCTTGGCCATTATATAACATTCACTCCATTTAGGTGTAAAACAAATTCCTGGCAAACGATAGAGAACCTGCAACTTAGGGAAATTTTTAAGCCAAAATATGTTTAAATTTAATTAAAACTGGGGTCTGGGGAGGTGTATATTTAGTTTGAAGGGGATCTAAAGAGCTTTATTGTTTTACTATTGTTCAAAAACTACAAAAACAAGCACCCTTGGCTCCTCCAGCAGCAACACCGCACAACGCTTCCCGTGTCAGGAGTCAGGCTCACCTGCCTCCAGGCTCCCAACTTCACCAGGAGATTGCTCGTTATATGTCGATGTGAGTAGTCACATATTGTTATTGCTGATGCCGCCCCTGAGCCAGATCACCCCCTCCCCGTCACTACGGCTGGAATCCCCTAACCCCACTAAGTGCCCCTTGCCCGTTCAGGGGCCCTGAGTGAGAGCTGGCACGAAGAGAAGGCTGATTGGTCGGATTCACACCCCCGATCTTTGCCCTCCTCACGGATCACGTGTTGGAGACTTTGATCCCCCCCCCCCCCACCCCCACCCCTGACCTGTGATTGGTCCAGTGAAGAAGACCAGGCAAGTCACACGGTCCAGGTGATCCAGGGCCATATAAGGGCCAGAAAACCACTCCAGGACATTTAAGTTCATACACTAATCATGAGTCCAGAACTTACTTCCCTTCCTCCTCTCTGCCCTCTTAGCAATAACAGACCTCCCCTGGTTCAGATGAAACGTAAGAAACCTATTTAAAAAGATGAATGCTCTAGACAGGCATGACAAACCCATAAACAAATATAAATATCAGATATCTCTAGTCCGCCACCAAACCCTGACAAGCAGGATAAGAGCAATGACTGGATGGCACTGCAGGAGCTGAAAGACTTGCTGAATCCAGACGATGATTACTTTGAGTCATGAGTGGCAGAAGGACTCTCCCAAAACCAACCATGTTATAGCCTTGAAGGAGAAAGTTGCCCTACGGAAACGTCGTCTTCAGGAGAGAGCCAGCAGTTTCGCTCATAGCAGCCGATGACGAGAAGGCCAGGGAGGCCACCTAGAAGTTGACCCTTGCCTCCTTGCAACCTCTTTTTATTTCCATTCTGTGCACCCCCTTTGTCAGTAGATCCTCGGACACCGTCACTGCAGGCCGAACCCCTCCCCTCAACTACCCAGCATTCAATGCCTATACTCAAGTCCATATCCCCACGGCAACCCCTTGCTATATTCTCCAAATGCCATAACTCTCACTATAGATGACTGAGCTGAATGCCTCCACGGTATTCGCCCTACAGACTCCCCTACCTTGGAAGAATAGACTCACCTAGGTCAACATCAAAAGGACAAGGAGAAGAGAAGCAGCCTACGCAACATGAAACACCTGGACCAGGAGCGCCGAGCATCTACCCCAAGGCTACGAGCACTACAAGGCATATGTAATCCCCTAGTTGACTTGACAACCAGCCAGCCCACACTACCAGAACAGCATGGTCTTTAGCAGTGCTGAACTCTTCACTACCGACCACAGGCTTGTCATTGCTACACAGAAGCTACGACTCAAACTCAGAAAAATCTCAAAATGTTATCTCCCAGGGTTTTATCTTGAGAGGCTCAAGGATGAGGAGTGTGCAAGGAAGTATGCAGAGGCAGTCTTAAACCTGTTAAAGTGCTTGGCTCCCTGGAGGACGGTGTATAATTGTGAGAACAATTAAATCATGGAACCCTGTCAGCAGCCGATGAATGCATTGGAACCAAACTGAAGTCAAGGAGAGGTTTCCTATCGGGCAAGAAGCTGGGCATAATCGAAGAGAGTCAGGCTACCAGATTGGATGGAGATCTGGGACAGCATAGGGCCTTGTCTCGCAGAGCGAGAACTTCCCTGAGGAGAGACAAAGAGAGGTATGTCAAGGGAACCTCTGAGAAGGTCGAGGGGAATTTTTCTGCAAATGACCTTAGGCCTGCTTACCGAGCCCTGAAGAAACTCTGCTCAAATCCTACCCACCAGATTAGTTCAATTCAGATGGCGGATGGCCAACTCGCATTGGGTGATGATAAGTGCAGAGCCCGCTGGGCTGAGTACTTTGAGTAGTTGTACATGGCCAGTGCCCCCAACGGAAAGCTTCATCTAGTGGATATCCAACCCCCAGTCCCTGACCCACCAATTAGTGAAGACCCTTCCTCCCTTGCCGAGGTAAGGGAGGCTGTGGCTGAGCTGAAGGGTGGGAAGGCTCCTGGTATTTGTGGCATTCTTGGAGAAATATTGAAAGCTGGGGGCGAGTCCATGGTCCACGAGTTGCATGCAGTCCTGAGTGCTGTATGGCAGACAGGTACCATTCCTCTTGACTGGAAAAAGGATCTGGTCACCCCTATCTGGAATGGAAAAGGGGACCGACAGGATTGCAATAACTACCGTGGTATCAATAACTAGCCATCGGGCTAGATGAGTTGATAGCGTGCCTGCCCATAACCCAGGAGACTCGGGTTCAATCCCAGCTCAGGCTGAAAAGTTTTTCTGAGATATAGACGGCAGTTACTGTCTCCCCTTGAGCAAGGGAGATGGGTAATGGTCTCTGGTTGATTAATGTGGCCAAGCACTTGTGAGTCCTCGAAGGAGGAGAGTACGAGCGCTATATAAGTAACCAAACTATTATTATCATTATTATTATCACACTACTCAGGGTGCCAGGCAAGACTTTGCCCATATTCTAATGATGCGAATCTGAGGCCACCTGCTTAAAAAGCAGAAACCTGAGCAAACTGGATTTACACCCAAGAAGTCAACAACTGACTGGATTCTGGTGTTCCGGGTTCTCGTGGAACGCCGACTTTAGTTTAAAAAAGGGCTGCTTGCAGTATATGTTGATCTCAAGAAGGTATTTGACTCAGTGCACTGAGAGATACTCTGAGAATTACAACGGCTATGTGGGATCCCCACGGTAATTATGACCAGGTGTCTGGACTTTATACAGGAACAGAGAGGGCTGACAAGTGTGGTGGGGCGCTTCCTCTTTCTACCCTGTAAATTCAGGTGTGAAACAGGGATACGTATCAATTCCTTTGGTACAAAATGTCTTTGCAGGATCATGGGCTATCCTGTCATAATTACATCTCAAACCAGCGACTACTCCGTGAAACTAATGCAAGATATATTATTTGCAGGGTCTGTGAACGCCAACTTCGGCTATATGGGCATGTGGTTCGCATCCCTGATGCTGACTCTGCTCACCAGGTGGTCTCTACAGAGGACAACCCTGAATGGAGGAGGCTTATAGGGGAAGACCACTTAACTCATGGCTTAGGCAAGTCGACCAATCGTGGGATAGGATACTATACTGTATATGGGTTGGCCAGATGATGCTTGGGGTCCTCACCGGGGGGATCCCCAGGAGTGGAGTCAGAGGGTGAGTGCATGTTATGTGCTGTCACGATGTATGCCTCCATTGATATATTTATTTATTGATCCCTACTTCACAGTTTCCTACATATTGTATTTACTTTGTATATTATTGTTGACTATATTGAGATTGTATAAACCCTGTGTATGCCTTTTTGTGTTCTTCCCCTATGAACATAGGCACTTCACAATTATATCTCTCAATAATAATACAAAAACACAAAACAACCTCAGATCAGCTAGTGCTAAGCCGAAGGAGTAGAGAGAGAGAGCAAGACAGGAAAGAGGTAAGGGAAAATGGAGGCGAAGAAGGAAGGAAGAATGACACACACTGGTCATCAAAGACACATATCAAAAAGGGAGTAAGATCAAAGAGTAAATCTGTGTATGTCCCTTGAGCCGCCTCGCCGGTCTATTGTGCATTTCTGTTTTACTGTTTCACTCATTGTAGTTCTTCAGTCTCTCAATGTTTTGCAAAATGACATCAATACATTAATTTGTGACTGTCTTCTTTTTCTACATTATCTATCCTTCACATTATGTGTTCAGAATAGTACACATGGACTGCAACAAACCTGGTAGGGTAGACAGCCTTGCTCTGGGAAATACTCCCACTTTGGGTGACAAGAGACTTATTATTACTTATTGTTGGATAGAACATAATAATTACCTGGATTCTCCTCTCCCTACAAGACTTTTATTTATTTATTAAATCTATTTATATTTCAAATACCTGAAGAATCACGTTAGCCCCAGTTACACAACACACTCATCCAAATAAATATAATTCATACCTACTATCTGTGTTAGTAACTCCTTCAGGACACGAAAACGCATTTATTTATTATATTCTGGGCATTAGACGATTTTCTTCAGTGTAGAAGGAAGTTGTGGTCGCTAGAGAGCTGATCGAGACTGTGTTGACCCCTTTGAATATTAGATATCCGCCTAAGTGAAATGAAATCGTTCAATGATAGCCAACATCAATTGTTAAACGAGTCATATTCCTCAAGGGGTTAAACACATGAATCCTTGTTATCAAAAACGCTTGTTGACTCTCCCTTGGCGTTGTTGTTAAAGATTTTCAGCCCGGGCTTTGAGGCTGCACTTGGGTGTTGGTTGGGCGTCTGTGAGTGTTGTGTTTGTATAATTTTGAGATGACCCAGGGACCTAATCTGACTTGTTCTGGGTGTTATGAAATGTTGGAAACATCTTCGAGAGGTGTTGGGTTGAACTAAGGTTGAAGAACGTATACAGTATGTACCTGAAAGAATAGATTTTCCTCACACAGCTTTGCTTGCGCTTTGTTGAAGTATTGAGGTGTTGTTTGTTGAAGTATTGAGGTGTTTTGGGAGTTTAGGTCAGGGATTGTGGGAGGTGATGCAGCGAAGGAGTTTGTGAGTATTGCCAAGATTACATTTTCATAACTCTAAATTATAAGGATTCGTCTCTAATATGAAGGGCATCTTCGAATGCATGATTTTTTTTTTTTTTGTATTAAGTTTCCTCTCACTTTATTCCTTTATGTTGAAGAAACACACTAGTGTATTATTTTATATATGATTGAAAGATTCAATACTATGGCTGTGTATAATAGTATACAGTACATAATACTATGGCTGTGTATAATAGTATACAGTACATAATACTATGGCTGTGTATAATAGTATACAGTACATAATACTATGGCTGTGTATAATAGTATACAGTACATAATACTATGGCTGTGTATAATAGTATACAGTACATAATTTTGTAAATACACACCACAAATATGTCAACACATGAAACGTTTTTCCTAATATACAAAACAATGATGACATAGTTTTGTAACTAAATAGTCTATACTGAAACAAACAAAACCTGTATTACACCTCTCTACATTGTCTCTTACCTTCCTTTGTCCGTCTATTCTCTGCTACCCCATTCCTTACTCCCCAGTATACTCCCCTCCTTAATCCCCACTATACTCCACTCCTTACTTTCCACCATACTCCCCTCCTTACTCCCCATTATACTCCCATCCTTACTCCCCACTGAACTCCCCTCCTAACTCCCCACCATACTTCCCTCCTTACTCCCCACTATACTCCCCTCCTTACTCCCCACTATAATCCCCTCCTTACTTTCCACTATACTCCCCTCCTTACTACCCATTATACTTCCATCCTTACTCCCCGCCATACTCCCCTCCTTACTCCCCACTATACTCCCCTCCTTACTTCCCACTATACTCCCCTCCTTACTCCCCATTATACTCCCCTCCTTACTCCCCACTATACTCCCCACTATACTCCACTCCTTACTCCCCACTATACTCCCCTCCTTTTGTTTTGTTCTATGTGAGTGCGGGAGACAAACGGCAGAACTGCCTGTAGCGAGTGCCTCCCCCATAGTTGAATGAGTGACAGGGTCAAAATCAAGGGATGTTCAAGTCAAAATGTCTGGACACACAGAGTTTGAAGCAATTTAAGCCATAGGAGGAGGGAAAGACAAATTCTGGGAGAGAGTTCCAGAGCTCAGCTGTTGAATAGAAGAAAGTCTGAGAGTAACGTTTCCCTCTTGGGTTGGAGAGTTGCACAGAGAAGGGGTGGGATTGTGTTGCAAGACGGGTACCACATACCCTACGTAGAGGAGGTGGTATGCACTGGGAGAGCTCTGAGGAACACTGATTATTATAGTAGCGATAGAATAGCGAGAGAGATGCAACATTGCGGCGAAGAGAGAGAGTTTGCAGAGAGTTGGTGAGTGGGTGGGAATTAATGATACAACAGGCCTTCCTCTCTACTTTGTCTAGAAGTGTGGTGTGAGAGGATCCTCCCCACACATGTGAACAACACTCAATACAAGGACGCACTGTGCCCCTATACAGAGCAAGAAGCTGTGCAGGAGTAAAGAACTCCCTGAGGCGGTTGAGCACACCCAGCTTCTGGCAGGCTGCCTTAGCAAGACTGGTAATATGGTCCTTCCAAGTGAGAGCAGAAGAAAAAGAGACACTGAGAGTATTGAGAGAAAATGAAGGATTGATTTCTGTATTGTTGAATTGTAAGGGATAGTCCTCTGGGAGTTCTGAATGGGTAGTAAGATGAATAAATTGGGTTTTGGAAGCATTAAAGACAACAAGGTTTTCTCTGCCCCAATTGGAAATAGTAGTTAGATCAGAAGATAAGTGTTGCATGGCTTCATTACGTTTGTCTTCGAGGGATTGCTGGCTGGGGTGTTCAGGAAAACTAATTGAGTAGTGTAAAGTAGAGTCATCTGTGTATGAATGGATGGGACTGGAGGTACAGTTGAGAAGATAATTTTTGAAAATTAGAAAGAGAATGGGAGATAGGACAGAGCCCTGAGGAACACCGGAGTTGATAGGATGAGGAAGTGAGCAATGGCCGTCCACAACCGCAGCAATGGAACAACCGGAAAGGAAATTAGAGATAAAGGCACAGATGGAGAGATAGAAACTGAAGGAGGGTAGTTTAGAGATTAAAGATTTGTGCCAGACTCTATTAAAGTCTAGTGCAATAGAAAAGGTCTCACCGAAGTCCCGGAATGAGGATGACCAAGAATTAGTAAGATATGAAAGAAGATCACCAGTTGAGCGACCTTTAAGGAAGCCATACTGGCGATATGAGAGTATATTATAAGAAGAGAAATGCTTAAGAAATTTGGAAGCAAGAATAGTTTAAAAAAAATAGAGATACAAGAGATGAGAACAATTGGACGATAGTTGGAGGATTAAGAGCGGTCACCCTTCTATGGGACAGGTTGAATGAGAGCAAACTTCCAGCAAGAAGGGAAGACGTTAGAGGAGAGACAAAGACGAAAGAGTTTGCCTAGTTAGGGAGTCAGCACGGAAGCACAGTTTTTGAGTACAGCAGGAGGAACGCCATCCGGACCGTACGCCTTCTTAGTATTAAGCCCAGAGAGGGTAGAAAATACATCTTTGGAAGATATTAGAATATTTGGCATAAGTAGGAGAGAGGCAGGTGGTGAGGGAGGAATACCACCGGAATCATCCAGGGTGGAGTTTCTAGCAAACGTTTGGGAGAAGAGTTCAGCTTTGTCAGTGGAAGAAGTGATGGTTGTGCCATCAGAGTGGAAAAGGGGAGGGAAAGACGAGGAAGAAAAATTGTTTGGAGAGGTTTTTGGCTAGATGCCAGAAAGCTTGGGAAGAGCTAGAGTTGGATAGTTCAGTGCATTTACTATTGATGAAAGAGTGTTTGGAAAGTTGAAGAACAGATTTGGCTTGATTCCGGGCAGAAACATAGAAAGAATGAGATTCTTGAGTCTTAAAATTAAGGTGTCAGTACCATTTGCATGCTTCCTCCTTGTTGCGGACAGCAGTAGAACAAACGTGAGTAAACCAAGATTTGTTTGCATTAGACAGAAAAAGAAAATGGAATGTCTGCTTCCATGCCCGAGAAGATTACCTCGGTAATGCGTTCAGCACTCTCCGAGGGTCCCCGGCCACGGAAGCAAAAGTCATTCCATGGGAAATCAAAGAAGTACTGCCGAAGAGCCTCCCAATCGGCAGCGCCAAAGTGCCACAAGCGCCGCCGGTTGGGAGGATCGGGTGACCGTACTGGAGAGATAGGACAGGTGACAGATATTAGCTTATGGTCGAAGGAGCCCAAAGGAGAGAAATATTTTACAGTATAAGCAGAAGGTTTAGAGGTTAGAAATATGTCAAGAATGTTGGGCCGATCTCTGAAGCGATCCGGGATACGGGTGGGTTGCTGGACTAACTGTTCTAGGTCGTTTAAGATAGAAAAGATGTAAGCTTGTTCACCAGGTTGGTAAGTGGAAACAGAGGAGAGCCATTGGTAGTGGTGAACATTTAAATCTCCTAAGATGGAAATTTTTGCAAAAGGAGAGATGGATAGAATGTGTTCCACTTTAAAAGTTAGATAGTCAAAGAATTTTGGATAGTCAGTAGAATTAGGGGAGAGATAGACAGCGCAGATATATTTAGTTTGAGAATGACAAGAAAGCTTTAGCCAGAGAATTTGGAATTCAGAAAAGTCTAAGTTGGGAACACGAGAGAAAGCAAGATTGTTGCGTACATAGACGCAACATCCACCTTTGTCTCGAAACTGAGGATAGAGATAGTAGGAGGATACAGAGAAGGGTTTGCTGACAGTAGTCCCAGACAACTGTGTCTCGGTGAGAAAGAGAAGATCAGGGTTGGCAGAGGAGAGGTGGTGTTCCACAGACTAGAAGTTAGAAGAAAGGCCACGAATGTTACATAAATTAATAGTAAGAGTAGAAGGTGGTGGTCCAGATAAGGAGTTGCTGGAACTCCTGCTTCATTTGCATGGCTTCCCCCACTGTTTCTATTTGCACCACGCCTACACAGAGTGTAATTAAGCGTACTCTCGCAAATACCTCCTCCTCCTATTCATTCACTACAATTAAGAAACACACTACAATTCTTTCCAACAAACCTAAATTACACGTACCTCTAACATATCTTGATTTTGGCTCTCTATCATTCTTTACAACCTTTGGGGGGGGGGGACACTTGTTACAGGCAGTTTTGCCTTTTGTCTCCTTCATGACATAGACAAAAACAGTTGAATGGTCAATTCAGTAATTCCTTGAATAAACTAGAATGAGTTATCCTTCTCGTCCTCTTGGGGGTGTTTTGTATATGGCCACCCTCATAGAGGGAAGTAAGTCGTCCGGCAATAGATAGGTAGATAGATTAGGAAAATGAGCTAAGCGGATTAATCGAGAGTGATCGGTCTCTTTTCGGTGGTAAAATATGAGGTCAACATATTGAAATACAAATAATACTGTACTATATGGGTTCGAGAACCTTGATTATAACAAGATGTTTATTTTCAATATGAATACCATATATATATATATATATATATATATATATATATATATATATATATATATATATATATATATATAATATATATTATATATATTATATATATATATATATATATATATATATATATATATATATATAATATATATATATATATATATTTATTTTATATATATATATATATATATATATATTTATATATATATATATATATATATATATATATATATATATATATATGCGTCCTCTATTCATGAGAAATATGTAATAATTAGTTTTGAACTGTTGTTCATTGATTTGTCGTGGAAATTAGCTCCCTCTTTTATCCCTTCCTGCCTATCTCCCTCCCTCTCTATCTTGCTGTGTCCCTCTCTGTCTCCCTGTCTTCTTCACTATCTCTCTCTCTCTCTCTTTCTCACAGTCTCCCTGTCTCCTTCCCTCCATGTCTCCCCCCACCCCCTCCCTCGTCTCCCTCGCTGTCTCCTTCTCAACCTCCCTATTTCCTTCCTTTCCCCCTTCCCTGTCTCATTTCCTCTCTGTCTCGCTCCCTGTCTCCCTGTTTCCTTCCCGCCCTCCCTGTTCCCTTCCCTCCCTCCCTCCTCCCTTGCCTGTCTGTGTCCCTCCCTCTCTGTCGTATCTTCCTTTCATTGCCTCTTGTCCCGCCAACACCTCCTGAGGGAAGCTTACCCGTCGACTACCTCGCTTCATCAGTAGGTACACAGAGATACGAGGCCCTGGAGAGCGAGAGTGAGTGTGTGTATGTGTGGCATTGTATGAGTCAAGGGGTTTGTGCTTCTGTGTATTAGTGTGCGTGTATAAAGGGAGAAAGAAAGGGTGTATGTATAACGCATATAAAATATACATGTGTTATTGTGATTGTACGTGTTTGTGTGTATGTGTTTAATAGAGAGTGGCTTTGTATTGCCAGCTTGACGCGACACTGAACACAAACAGACCATAAAAAGTGCCTCATACTACATAATATATTAATATGGAAATACAGCAAGGGTTCTTTTTAATTTTGTCCCGGCCGCTTTTGTACTGAAGTACTAAATCCTAGTACAACGAAAAAAAAATCCCAACAAGATTTCCTCTTGACAACTTGTGGTTACCACCTCAATGTCACAATCATTTGACCATATCAATCCTGAACAAAAGAAGCAACGCTAGTGTGTGTCTCTATCTCTACGTGTGTGTGTTGCAAGTGTGACTATGTCAAAGAAAGAAAGTGAGAGTGAGAGTCAGAGTCAGAGATGAGGCTCATGGGAGGTATAAAGAGCGAGAGATGGCAAGAACAAGAGATAAATTGGCTAAGCTTATTCCTCCCAAGTCATGTAAGATCACATTGCCTGCCCCTTTTATTCATTGTACTGTAGGTTGTTAGCTTTTACCGGTTATATTTCTTGTCAATTTGTATTTGGTATTTCTATTATTAATGCGTTTATGTTAGTGTTAGTAGTAGTAGTAGTAGTAGACGTTATTTAAAAAACCACACACACACATGCAGATAAGCCTGGGTTTGAGCATATGAACGGTAAGCAGTACTGTGGTTCTATGGTACTACTTGTGACTCTATATCTAGCTTTATGGTATTACTTGTGGCTCTGGTGATGGGCTGGTCTATCAGAGTGAGAACTGAGCGATCTCTGCCATACCCATAGCTTACTCTGACTGTTCCTTTTACTTTAATATTTTCTAAATCTCAAGTGACGGCGTCTCTTCCGTGGATTGCCCTCCCAATCTACCAAGATTGGAAGCCAAAGGGTCACATTTTTCCTTTGCCCCTCAACTTTCTCTTCATAATTGCTGAGGGGCACAGGGCCATGGGTGGGGCTTTGGTTTCCAAGGCGTTTCTGCACCCTCCTCAGCTCCCCGCCACGGAGTGGCTTCGGTCACCCAGGCTTTACTGTGGTCGGCAGGGAGGGTTCTGTGGGGGCGCTCGGTTGTGGCCTTGGCCTTGTTCGAGGCCTTGGGGAACAACAACAACAACAACAACTTGTGGCTCTATATCTAGCTCTATGGTACTACGTGTGACTCTATATCTAGCTCTATAAAGTACTACATATCGGATACCTAAATGAGAAAGCAAACTATTCGATGAATGGCACTCAGCTTTTTTTTTTTCTTTTTTTTTTAAGAGACAATGAACGGAGGAAGGAAAAACACAGATAAAACAAAAAGGTCCATGTGCCTAAAGGCATCCTCCATTCATAAAATGTTTGTAACAACTGGATTTAAACATTTGTAGATTGTAAGTTTGTGGAAAGCAATTCGAGGGAAGTGAATTCCAAAGAGTAGTAGCTCTGGGGATAAATGAATTCTGATAAGCAGAAGTTCTGCATTGTGGAGGAGAAAGTGTAAATTCATGGGCGCTCTCAGCTGCCCTAGTTCTACGGGGAAAGATGTGGAGAGGCGGCACAATTGAAGCAAGTTCCTCGGAACAATTGCTGTGAAAATATCTGTAGAATAATACAAGGGATGCAATGTAATGCTTAAGAATGTAAACAGAGAAACCGATCTGGGAGTAACAATATCGAGTAACCTAAACCGAGTCAACAATGTTCAGAAGTTGTTAAGAAGGCAAACAAAATAATTGGCTTTATAGGCAGGTCATTTGAGCATAAATCCAAAGAAGTTATCCTAACCCTTTACAATTCCTTAGTCCGCCCTCTTCTGGAATACTGCATTCAATCCTGGTGCCCTTATTACCAAAAAGATATAAACAAGCTAGAACGAGTTCAACGTAGAGTTACCAAAATGATACCTAGCCTAAAGAACAAACCATACGAAGAGCGTCTTAGATAATTAAATCTATTTCCTTTAACCCAGCGCAGATTAAGAGGTGACTTAATTCAAGTGTTCAAAATCATCAAAGGCATCGACAATATGAACTGTAGTAAGTACTTCACTATCAACCAATCTAATTACACGCGGGGAAACGGTTGCAAAATTATTGGTAAATCTTTTAACTCACACGAATCTAAGAATTTCTTCTTCAATCGAGTTGTCAACTTGTGGAATGGGCTTCCCCGAAACGTTATAGACTGCATCACCGTTGATTCATTTAAACTCTGCCTAGACAAATATCTCGCATCAAACCCGCGACTGACTGCGTTTGTAAATGAATATCTTTATTTTATCCCCCCTCAGTTACTAACCCATCTGTCCCCTACTAACTTCCTAATCCTGCCACGGATATTAGTTCCAGGGCAGTAATTCCCTTTCCAATGTTCCCTTACCCACTCTAAACCACTGTTTGGACACTTGATCCTCAGTGTTTTGGAGGACAAGCAACCTAGAAGGGTCACTAGATATGTTGTTGCTTGATTTCCTTTGTACTCCTTTGTACTCTATGGTACTACTTGTGGCTCTATATCTAGCTCTATGATACTACTTGTGGCTCTATATCTAGCTCTATGGTACTACTTGTGGCTCTATATCTAGCTCTATAGTACTTGTGGCTCTACTGTATATATAGCTCCATGGTACTACTTGTGGCTCTATATCTAGCTCTATGATACTACTTGTGGCTCTATATCTAGCTCTATGGTACTACTTGTGGCTCTATATCTAGCTCTATGGTACTACTTGTGGCTCTATATCTAGCTCGATGGTACTACTTGTGGCTCTATATCTAGCTCTATGATACTGCTTGTGGCTCTATATCTAGCTCTATGATACTACTTGTGGCTCTATATCTAGCTCTATGATACTACTTGTGGCTCTATATCTAGCTCGATGGTACTACTTGTGGCTCTATATCTAGCTCTATGGTACTACTTGTGGCTCTATATCTAGCTTTATGGTACTACTTGTGGCTCTATATCTAGCTCTATAGTACTTGTGGCTCTACTGTATGTATAGCTCCATGGTACTACTTGTGGCTCTATATCTAGCTCTATGATACTACTTGTGGCTCTATATCTAGCTCTATGATACTACTTGTGGCTCTATATCTAGCTCGATGGTACTACTTGTGGCTCTATATCTAGCTCTATGGTACTACTTGTGGCTCTATATCTAGCTCTATGGTACTACTTGTGGCTCTATATCTAGCTCTATAGTACTTGTGGCTCTACTGTATGTATAGCTCCATGGTACTACTTGTGGCTCTATATCTAGCTCTATGATACTACTTGTGGCTCTATATCTAGCTCTATGGTACTACTTGTGGCTCTATATCTAGCTCTATGGTACTACTTGTGGCTCTATATCGAGCTCCATGGTACTACTTGTGGCTCTATATCTAGTTATATGGTACTACTTGTGGCTCTATATCTAGCTCTATGGTACTACTTGTGGCTCTATATCTAGCTCTATAGTACTTGTGGCTCTACTGTATATATAGCTCCATGGTACTACTTGTGGCTCTATATCTAGCTCTATGATACTACTTGTGGCTCTATATCTAGCTCTATGGTACTACTTGTGGCTCTATATCTAGCTCTATGGTACTACTTGTGGCTCTATATCTAGCTCTATGATACTACTTGTGGCTCTATATCTAGCTCGATGGTACTACTTGTGGCTCTATATCTAGCTCTATGGTACTACTTGTGGCTCTATATCTAGCTCTATGGTACTACTTGTGGCTCTATATCTAGCTCTATAGTACTTGTGGCTCTACTGTATGTATAGCTCCATGGTACTACTTGTGGCTCTATATCTAGCTCTATGATACTACTTGTGGCTCTATATCTAGCTCTATGGTACTACTTGTGGCTCTATATCTAGCTCTATGGTACTACTTGTGGCTCTATATCGAGCTCATGGTACTACTTGTGGCTCTATATCTAGTTATATGGTACTACTTGTGGCTCTATATCTAGCTCTATGGTACTACTTGTGGCTCTATATCTAGCTCTATAGTACTTGTGGCTCTACTGTATATATAGCTCCATGGTACTACTTGTGGCTCTATATCTAGCTCTATGATACTACTTGTGGCTCTATATCTAGCTCTATGGTACTACTTGTGGCTCTATATCTAGCTCTATGGTACTACTTGTGGCTCTATATCTAGCTCTATGATACTACTTGTGGCTCTATATCTAGCTCGATGGTACTACTTGTGGCTCTATATCTAGCTCTATGGTACTACTTGTGGCTCTATATCTAGCTCTATGGTACTACTTGTGGCTCTATATCTAGCTCTATAGTGCTTGTGGCTCTACTGTATGTATAGCTCCATGGTACTACTTGTGGCTCTATATCTAGCTCTATGATACTACTTGTGGCTCTATATCTAGCTCTATGGTACTACTTGTGGCTCTATATCTAGCTCTATGGTACTACTTGTGGCTCTATATCGAGCTCCATGGTACTACTTGTGGCTCTATATCTAGTTATATGGTACTACCTGTGGCTCTATATCTAGCTCCATGGTACTACGTGTGGTTCTATATCTAGCTCTATGGTACTACTTGTGGCTCTATATCTAGCTCTATGGTACTACTTGTGGCTCTATATCTAGCTCTATGGTACTACTTCTGGCTCTATATCTAGCTCTATGGTACTACTTGTGGCTCTATATCTAGCTCTATGGTACTACTTGTGGCTCTATATCTAGCTCTATGGTACTACTTGTGGCTCTATATCTAGCTCTATGGTACTACTTGTGGCTCTATATCTAGCTCTATGGTACTACTTGTGGCTCTATATCTAGCTCTCAGGTACTACTTGTGGCTCTATATCTAGCTCTATGGTACTACTTGTGGCTTTATATCTAGCTCTATGGTACTACTTCTGGCTTTATATCTAGCTGTATGGTACTACTTGTGGCTCTATATCTAGCTCTATGGTACTACTTCTGGCTCTATATCTAGCTCTATGGTACTACTTGTGGCTAGGGTCAGGGTCTAGGGTCCTGAGGGAGCACACACAGGCTAAGTGGTAGTAGTTTGAAAGAAAAAAAAGTATTACTATAGTCTGTTCGTTCTAGGTTGGGCAGAAATTGTAACCGCTAACCTCTGTAACTTAAAAAGGACTAGAGTAATCGAGCTAATTTTTCTACCAAATAGGAAGACTTGACTAGGGAATAGGTGTGGAAATTGACAGCTCATTTTCTCTAGCCCATTTTGAGTTACAGAGGGTAGAGGTTACGATTTCTGTCCAACCAAGACTGAACAGACTATAGTAGTACCGTAGTATAGTCCAATTATTATATGTAGGTCAGAAATAGTAAACCCTAACCTCTGTAACTCAGAAATGGCTAGAGGAAATAGGCTATAAGTTTCCACACCTATTTTCTGGTTGACTCTTCCCAAATAGTTGTAATATTATTTTTATTAATCTCACCACCGCACCCCCAATGAAATTAATTAAAGTATATATGATCCACCGGGATTCGAACCCGGGTTATCACACACATATTTTTGCCACCTTAACCATTACACCACCAGGACGGTTAAAGGTTTATGCACACGCCTACGACTTATTATCCATTCTCGAATACTGGATATTAATCTAATCATGTTCATATTCCCAACCGCACTATGGTAGCCTACTGTTTAAGTGAGAGGAAAGAATATTCATGGGGCACAGATCATATAGACCGGCCTCTCGAAGAAATATCCCTAAACTATTAGTTTAATTACACTAGTCGTTTTTTAGTTATAGAGGTTAATGTTCAAGAGTGTTGGCTTACTTAATTGGAACCGGGTATATTAGTAGTAGTACACATTGTTGTTTAGTAAATCAGGTTGGGCATGATATAATGTGAAGTCTTTCAAGACTATAGGTATTGCAAACGAACTTTACAATAATCTTGACCCCTTAACTTCTTATAAATCAATATTAGATAAAGCAATCGGGCTGATGTTTATATCATTTGGGATGAGTCCACCAGGAAATAGGTGTAGATATTTTCAGCCAGTTTGCTCAAGGTCCTTTTGAGTTAGGAAGAGGTCAGGGATCGAGATTTTTGTCAAGTTCGTTGGCGCTACCTTTTTTATAGTCCGGTCAGAGACGAGGAATTGCTGGTGAAACACACAGCTTTCGAGAGAGCTACTATAGCCTGTTCCAAATTGGTAGTCCGGAAATTGTAAATCATAACTCTGTAACTCAAAAAGGGCTATAACAAATGGGCTGTATATTTGCACATCTATTCCCCGACTTACCAAATGGTAGAAATATTTGCTCGATAATCTATTTTGTATTAATTTCACCACAACACCAAACACCTCCAATGAAATCAATGAAAGCATACATGTGACCCACCAGGATTCGAACCCGGGTTATCACACACAGACTTTTAGACACCTCAACCATCACTCCACCAAGACGGTTAAAGGTTTATGCACACGCCTACGACTTATTATCCATTCTCGAATACTGGATATTAATCTAGTCAAGTTGTTTGTGAGTTATAGAGGTTAATGTTGAAGAGTTTTGGGGCCTCTTATTTGGAACAGGATATTGCCCTGTGTTCTGGTCAAGGTTCTTTCGTCTCACATATTGCTGATATCTCTCTTCTAGATTACCAGGTCTACGATGTTAAGATTACTACTTAGTGGCATATCAGCAACCATAATGTAAAATACATATCTTAATACTGTAACTGTTCACATACACTGGCCACGTGTATTACATAGAATTACATAGATTTACCAAACATAGACTTGGGTTGCCAATCTAAATCTATTATATACCGGTTTGGATGACTGTCATAATTACGTCATTGAACGTCACAGTTACGTCACGATACCTCATAGTCTAGGATCCTCCAAGTCAATTCATATGGGTAGAATTTCACAAACTTTGGCATTTCTCTTCACGCTCATTGGTTTACCGTAATGGGGGCGGAGATACGAACTTATATCATCCTAGATTCATTAGTAAGAGACACACTTAGCCTAACAATACATTATAGGCATGGCAGACCCCTTTTGAGATTACACCACACTTGTATATAATTTGTTCTTATTGTTCCTGCACTACAAGATACTTATTAATAAAACCTGGTCATCTCTACAAGCCCTTTGTCTGCAATAGGCCTACCTATGTTTTATTTTATTTTTTATTTTATTTTTTTATCCATATAGTTTTTAGTTTCCTGGCTAGAACTCCATCAAGCTTAAAAGCCCCCCTTCAAGATAAATGTGTACATTTTTCGGTAGAAATGTCCCGGCCGAAGGCCGATTCCTCTTAAAATTACAGGCTCGCTATCGCTCACCAGGAAGAAAACGACACCTAAATGGGGCGAAAACTGTTAAAATCGTTAAACTAATGGGCCGAACGTCTTAAAATATCAAAATTAATGGGGCTAAACACGAGGGAGAAAGTGAGCCAGAAAAACGAGCCATCTCCCCTTAACCCGTATAGCCCCAGCGACGCGCCTGACGCGTCGGCGATGTATGTAACGCACAGCCCCAGAGACGCGCCTGGCGCATCACCCTAATTGCGCCGACCGTAACCTCAGGTGTAGCCACTCAAGAGGGCTCAGATTTGTATGGGAACTGTGTACGTATCCCACGCAACCGTGCCGATGGTTGAAAACTCTCAAAGTCCACGTGCGTGCGCGCGAGCGCGCAATAACCTGGTTTTTGGGATAATTGCCTTCAATTTTTTACTCTTGTAAAATCCATTTTCGGGGGCTCTGTAGGACCATTTTTAAAGCTTTTTGAGCGGTTTTTCATGGTTTTTCCTTCATTCCTAACCCATTCGCTATTGTTTCTGGAATAAAACCATTTTTTGAAAACCGGCCGGGTTCTGGTGCGCAAACATTACAAAACTAGCCGGGGCTCCACGGGTTAAGGTATTCTACTAGACATTGGTGGTGGCAGCTTTTACCTACAACCCACTTGGCATTACTAACTTGGGAGGCCTAACAGGAAGCTCACATACATCTTGAGCCGGTATCACACGAGAGCTTTTATAATCAACATTCGATGATCAACATTTTTCTGGCAACATTTTTGAAATATTTTACACTAGTAACGGAAACTAGACTGATGGTAGATGAATTTAGGTGACAGAAAAATATTTAATGTTGACCTCATAAGATGCCAGACCAGTGTTGAGGATAAATGTTGAGTGAAAAAGCGCTCGTGTGATACCGAAAAATATTTAATGTTGACCTCATAAGATGCCAGACCAGTGTTGAGGATAAAATTTAATGTTGAGTGAAAAAGCGCTCGTGTGATACCGGCTTACGAGTAACACCTTGACGAGTTGAACCTGTTTAGCCTGACAAAGAGCAGCATGGAGGAATTGTTTATATTGAAGTATGAATAATAGTCGTGGAACAGAATAATCTAAGTGGTTTACAATGTTTGTTAGAAAAGAGGGCGACTTTCGTGTTTTGTAATCAAGACAATATGAAAAATAGAGAGAAAGAATTAACAAATAAGGAGAGGACAAGAAAACTATATGGGACAATTTCTGGAAAAGATGAGGAAAGGCAGGAGGGGAGTTACGTGGATCACTCCAGATAATTGAAAAGGAGAGAGAGAGAGAGAGAGAGAGAGAGAGAGAGAGAGAGAGAGAGAGAGAGAGAGAGAGAGAGAGAGAGAGAGAGGAAGAGAGCGAGAGTGAGAGAGAGAGAGAGAGAGAGAGTCCAATACAGTATACAGTAGTCACACAGTACTCTAAGCTTTAACATTTCACAATCAGTTTTCTTCCAGCATTATAACCCGTTTTCCAAGACCAACCTCGTCATTATTGGTGACAATTGACCACTTGCGAGTTTCAGGCTATAAGGAAGTTGGATTTTTTTACATTGATATTTAGCATAATTACAAGCTAAAATGTTGTTGTAGTACATTATAAATACATACAACTAAATGTTGTTGTAGTACATTTATAAATACATACAACTAAATGTTGTTGTAGTACATTATAAATACATACAACTAAATGTTGTTGTAGTACATTATAAATACATACAACTAAATGTTGTAGTACATTTATAAATACATACAACTAAATGTTGTTGTAGTACATTATAAATACATACAACTAAATGTTGTTGTAGTACATTTATAAATACATACAACTAAATGTTGTTGTAGTACATTATAAATACATACAACTAAATGTTGTTGTAGTACATTTATAAATACATACAACTAAATGTTGTTGTAGTACATTATAAATACATACAACTAAATGTTGTTGTAGTACATTATAAATACATACAACTAAATGTTGTTGTAGTACATTTATAAATACATACAACTAAATGTTGTTGTAGTACATTTATAAATACATACAACTAAATGTTGTTGTAGTACATTATAAATACATACAACTAAATTCAACCTACGTTTTATCCATTAGATATCTACTTGATTATTGTATTTCTGTTTAATATCGATGTTTACGGCACCAACTTCCTTATATCCAGAAACTCGCAAGTAATCAATTAACCCATGCAGTACCGGTGACGCCCTTTTAACTTTATTCTGACTACTAGCAGACGATTGTATTCAGTTTATACAAGGCCTTCAGCAATTTACGGCTTCGAACTATCTCACGTAACCCTTTTTACTACCACATATCCTTCTTAAACTGCACATAATCGTCTCAATATAGCTGCAATGAAACTAAGAATACAATTAAGAAGGGATTAAGAGGATGCTATGTTATTATATATTTATATTTGTTATTGTTATACATTGTTTTTAGTTTTTCCCTAGACCTCTATAAAACTTTAAATAAACACTCCCAATTCCTACTAGATTACAGGCTCGCTATCGCTCACCAGGAAAAACTCGACACTTGGATGGCGCAAAAGGTCTTAACTTAATGTTAAACAAAAATGGAGCGTAAGGTCTTAAAATCGTCAAACAAGTGAGGTGAACCTCGTAAAATCTCATAACGAATGGAGCTAATCATTAGGGAGAAGGGGGTTCAGAAAAGCCTAATACCTCCCATTAATACGGTTTAGAGAGTAGGGTAACAATATGGCGGTAGTTCCCATTACCGAGATAACAATTACGGCATCACATTGACCCCTGCAGGATTAACACGCATTTGGACAGTTTATTCTGGCTATCGTTAAAATAATGATTTTATACAACTTAGAAAGGAGCTGTGGTCATCAAAGGGGTAAATACTATATCAATTAACCCTCTGAAAAGTGGTGGGTGGGGAGAGAGCCTTCTGCTTTGCTATCCTTACCTTCCCCTTTGTAACAAGTTCTATGTTAGCATTAAGTCCAGACGGCCTAGTAGGGACCGCAAGGTCTGTGCAGTCTGTGTATCTATGTAACAATCTATGTAACTCTGACTTAAATATACCCTTCCTAATCTGAATAAAATCGTCTAATAATAGCAAGAATATACAGTCAAACCCCGTCATAAACCTCAAGGGGTTAACTAGCTAGGAATTTGGCAAAACTATCGTACTAACCAAAGACATTATAACCTCTTCAGGATAAAGGCAAAAACAATGTTATTCCAGTCTAATTAGCATTACACGATTGTATTCAGCTTAGACAGGATCTCTAGGAATCAGAGGAGTAATGACCCTCTTAATTAAGGAAGCCATACTGGCGATCTGAGAGCAGATTATGAGAAGAGAAATGCTTAAGAAATTTGGAAGCAAGAATAGTTTCAAAAACTTTAGAAAGACAAGAGATAAGAGCAATTGGACGATAGTTGGAGGGTTGAGAGCGGTTACCCTTCTTTGGGACAGGTTGAATGTGAGCAAACTTCCAGCATGAAGGGAAGAAGTTAGAGGATAGACAGAGACGAAAGAGTTTGCCTAGGCAGGGAGTCAGCACGGAAGCACAGTTTTTGAGAACAACAGGAGGAACACCGTCCGGACCGTACGCCTTATTAGTGTTAAGCCCAGAGAGGGTAGAAAGTTGCGTCTATGTACGCAATAATCTTGCTTTCTCTCGTGTTCCCAACTTTGATTCTTCTGAATTCTCAACTCTCTGGCTAAAGCTTTCTTGTCACTCACAAACTAAATATTCCTGGGCTGTTTAAGTGTACCCTAATTTTACTGACTATCCAAAATTCTTTGACTATCTAACTTCTAAAGTGGAACACATTCTATCCACATCTTCTTTCGAAGAAACCTCCATCCTAGGAGATTTCAACGTTCACCACCGCCAATGGCTCTCCTCTGTTTCCACTGACCAGCTGGGTGAACAAGCCTACATCTTTTCTATCCAAAATGACCTAGAGCAGTTAGTCCAGCAACCCACCCGTATCCCAGATCGCTTCGGAGACCGGCCCAACATTCTTGACTTATATCTAACCTCTAACCCTTCTGCTTATACTGTAAATAGTTTCTCTCCTTTGGGCTTCTCCGACCATAAACTTATCTCTGTCACCTCTCCTATCTCTCCTGTACGGCCACCCAATCCTCACAGCCGGCGGCGCTTGTGGCACTTTGGCACTGCCGACTGTGAGGCAGTACTTCTTTGATTTCACATGTAATAATTTTTGCTTCCGTGGCCGGGGACCCTCGGAGAGTGCTGAACGCATTAGCATTACCGTGGTAATGGGCATGAAAACATACATTCTATTTTCTTTCTCTCAGTCTAATGCAATTTTGTTTTGGCTTACTCACGCTTGCTCTAGTGCTGCCCACAATAAGGAGGAAGCATTCGAACGGTACTGTCGCCTTCAAACTCAAGAATCTCATACTTCCTATGTTTATGCCCGGAATCAAGCCAAATCTGTTCTTTGGCTCGCCACACATTTTTTCATCAATTATTTATGCACTGAACTATCCAACTCTAGCGCTTCCCAAGCCTTTTGGCATCTAGCCAAAAACCTCTCAAACAATTTTATCTTCTTCGTCTTTCCCTCCTCTTTTCTACTCACACTTTTTTTCTCTCACAAAGCTGAACACTTTTGCTAAAGACTCCACTTTGGATGATTCTGGTGCAATTCCTCCCTCTCGAACCCCCTCTGTCCTACTTATGCCTAATAGCTTAATCTCTTCCAAGGATGTACTTTCCACTCTCTCTGGGTGGAAGGATGTGGCGAGTCTAACACCATCATAACTGGGAGATGGGGGGAGAGTCTGGAGCAACATCTCTCCTCCTCCCACTTCTGGAGCCATCCACAATAGACACTCGGCAACAACGGCATAACAGACGGTATTTTATAAATCCACATACGATGTACCTAATGTCTACCTTGCATAATAAGTGTCATTATGCTAAATAATCCTATCCAACTTCTTCCATTTTATAATTTAGACGAACAAGATTTCTTACTTATTATAAATGATAGTACAGACATCAACCAAAATTACCCTATATTAATTGAAGTACTTGCTAAATTATGTTTTAATCGTTCAACCTTTGATGATATCTTTACTAATGATACATATTTTGATAACTTTTTATTAAAATCTCTAAATTATAAAATTCCAAATTGCAGCTATTTCTTCTCTGACTGTATGTTGAGTAATCAGTGTCCCATACAAAATTAAACATTTTCAATAATCTGCCACAATATCTGCAGCGCTCCACTTCATCTACATGAATTTATTGATGAATGTTTAACTCCCTTAGGAAATACCTTTGATGCTATTGAATTATGCAGACAAAACTCACCACTGACATAGAACATTTATATGACCTTCCCCAGTATACTATGTACTCCAACAGCTTCACACGTCACAGCGGTGGCGTCGCATTGTATATAAAATCAGGGTACACAATCTTCAAAAGAACTGACATAACGATACAAAACAAATGTATTGAAACCATATTTGTGGAGGTTTGTAACCAACTAATACAAATATCATTGTTGGTATTATAATATATACAGTATAGAAGACCGCATACAGATATTAGGAATTTCCTGAGAGAATATGAGGATATTTTATCAGTTATAAGTAACGAGGGAAAAATAGGATACATATCAGATTTCAATATTGACCTTTTGAAATCTGAAAGTGTAACACCAGTAACTGAATTGCTCGCCATAAACTACTCCAAACGTTTTCTCAATACAATCACTAAACCAACTAGTGACTGGATCTTCAGCAACATTAATTGATCATATTTGGACAAACAACTATGCCCAAAATACATTAAATGGTATAATAAATAGCACAGTTTCAGATCATTTTCCAATATTCGCGATTTTTAACTCTAGTAACATTACAGCGACGGACTACACCACTAATATAACTTTCATACTATTTAGTAAGGAAAATATAGAAGCTTTTAAAAAAAAATTGTTTTGTATATTTTGTCTATTCTATATATTTTGTATATTGCAATTTTCAAAGCATCTTTGGAGCTTGCTTCAACAAGTACTTCCCAATAATCGTGAAGAAAGTAAAATCAAAACATTTACCTAAGCCTTATAATTATAACCCCAGATATACTTTCTATGATCTATCTATCTATATACTCAGGCCCAATCCCCACTTTTCCTAAATAAATAAACTTCAGAGGAAATATAATAAACATCCTGTTACATATGCAGCATCATTCCACAGGCTATGTAATCAGGTCACGCAAACAATAAAAAATGCTAAAGCAAACTATTACAAAACCAAACTTGCTGAGAGCTCAGGAAATTGCAAAAAAAAACTGGGATATAATAAATAATGTTCTCAATAGATATAAAACCACAAAACTAAGCACTACTTTTTTTGTAAATGGTACAGAAAGTACTTGCCCGGACACCATCGCTAATAATTTTAATAACTATTTTATCAATGTGGGAAAGGAGTTGGTAGAAAGGATCAAGGACCCTACTGTAGATTATAAAATATATACTTGCGAGATAGACAGAGCAAACCATTGATTGTACCCACTATCACAGAAAACGAACTTATGGAAGTGATCACTCAGTTTCGTAACTCTTCACCAGAATATGATGAAATACTCATACGTATTATAAAAGAAGTTGCTGATGTAATAGCTCACATTCTTTTACACTTATGTAACACATCGTTTAATACTGGTATATATTCCCCGATCAACTAAAAAATGACAAGGTAACCCCAATATTTAGCAGGGGACAAGAGAGAATTTAAGAACTATAGACCAGTGTCAGTACTTCCAGCTTTAAGCAAAATACTAGAAAAGTTAATATATAGTAAAGTTACTGAATATTGCAAAAGTTATAATATATTGACGGAATCCCAATATGGGTTCAGGTAGGGTCGATCAACGGAATCAGCACTACTAACATTTACCAATGACGTACTAGCTTCATTTGACCATAGCTGTAATACAATCGACACTTTTTTAGATCTGTCTAAGGCATTTGATACGGTGGATCATAATAATCTTGCAACTAAGCTTGATCATTATGGAATCAGGGGTACTTTAAATGCTTGGTTTCAATCTTATCTTAAGAACGGAAAACAATATGTACATTTTATTGACAATAAATCAATTACTAAAAATATTATGTATGGTGTCCCACAAGGATCCATACTGGGACCCCTACTCTTTCTTTTATATATAAATTATATGGTAAACTCTAGTAGACAACTAAAGTTTATTCTCTTCGCTGATGACAGTACTTTGTATGCTAGCTACCAAGACCTTCATTCTTTGACTTATATAGTAAACATGAACTAACGAACATAAATAAATAGATAATGAGTAACAAGCTAATATTAAATATTGTTAAATCAAACTTAATAAACTCTCATAGGAAAACTATATTCAGAGGAAATAAAGATTAACAAGACAATACTATAAGAAGAAAAAAGCACAACATTTTTTGGAGTGATATTGGACCTGGCTGGTGGCTTAGGGTCACATGACCAGGTAGGACTGGGGTCAAAGTAACCGCGGCTGGGTCTAGATTAAAGTTACTGCGACGTAAACTTGTAAATCTTAACAATATGGAATATTTAGTCTAGGATGAATAAATACGAATTTGACGTTAGTCCTATAGAGCTGACAATTTAAATTACAAATATATAATCAAGACAAAAGGGTGAATAATTATACACCGGGTCTTGGAAAAATAATTTAAGTCAGTAAATGTGACTTAACGAACAATACTAAGGAATTTCAATTTCACAAAACGTGTAGTGAATAAAATATAACCTAAAAGGTTATGAACACAGCGGGTCTAAATAAATAATCAACGCACTGGAAAATAAAATAGAAACACCACAAGGTGGGTGAAATGAATTAATATAATATAAACTGATATCACAGAATAAGTAGTGAATCGAAAAGCAGCTAGAAGTATAGGCTATGAACACAGTAGGGTATAATAGAAATTCCCAATATAAGTTTGAATGTTATTCATCGTATAACGTGGTGGACCGAATTATTCACAAGTTTAAATATTAAATAAATTATTCAGAATAAATGAATACGGTACTCGAACGTACTAATTAACAAAGGGAATGAATTTCTGATTATTTGTAATGATATCTTGAATGGACCTAGAGATGTCCGTAAATTAGAATTATATTAATTAGGGGACAGGTATAAGAATTACGCTCTCTTTGACACTTCACTACGCACTTACAGTATATACATACTAATAACACACACATGAATAAGATCTATAAGTGTTCATAAAAGGTTTATGTGTGTCGTTTTATTTATATCTTAAGTAGAACCTATATATATAATATTATATGGAATATAAAGGAGTTATGTCCAGAGTATTATATATATTAATAACGATAAAGACGTATATAAGGTTTTCACAAATATGAGGTATAAGTTAATGAAATGAGAGACCAAAGGGGTCTCGACAATTTACTTTGACTTGAACACTAATATATCATATAACCTTCACAACAATTCCAAAACTCAAGAACACATAGAAACACTTAGACTGGGGGGAGATGATCCTTTAGAGAGATCTAAAGGATAGAATAATCACTTCTAGTATTTTATATGCATCTAGAACTTTCACTTCTAGTGCTTAGATACTAATTAGAGCTTTTCACTTCTAGAGCCCCTCTTACACAACTAGAATTTTCACTTCTAGCTCACCTACACCTTACTAGAATAGACACTTCTAGGTATTCTACATTTTTTTTTTTTTTTTTTTTTTTTTTTTGGTCTATGTGATTGAGGGAGGCAAAAGGCAGAACTGCCTATAGCGAGTGCCTCCCCCATAGTTGAAAGAGTGACAGGGCCAAAATCAAGGGACGTTCGAGCCAAAATGCCTGGACACACTGAGTTTGAAGCAATTTAAGTCATAGGAAGAGGGAAAGACTGATTCTGGGAGAGAGTTCCAGAGCTCAGCTGTTGAGTAGAAAAAGTTTGAGAGTAACGTTTCACTCTTGGGTTGGACAGTTGCACAGAGTAGGGGTGGGATTGAGTTGCAAGACGGGTACCACGTGCCCTACGTAAAGGAGGTGGTATACACTGGGAAAGCTCTGAGGAACACTGACTATTATAGTAGCGATAGAATAGCGAGAGAGATGCAACATTACTAGAACGGGCACTCTCTAGTGTTACGAGGTGGCTGTATATACTGTCTTCGTGGTGCAATGCATAAGTGTGTTGATTTTCGGTGTGAGCGTCCTGGGTTCGAATCCCCAGACTGCCACATGTGTTTATTAATTTTATTAATCGTGTTTAGGAGTAAAGTTGGTTAGTGGAGAGAACATCATAATACGGACGATTGACTTAACCCCATCAGTAGCGACTCTGACATTGGATCCTCATTCTAGTTTGCCTTTGGCTTATAGACGGGTTCGACAATGGTTGCCTAACAATTCTAAATTTCAGGCAGAGGATATTGAGTTTTTAAATTGGATCAGGGTTAATTGGTTTCGGAATATTAGAACATAAGAACATAAGAACATAAGAAAATGGGAGTCTGCAAAAAGCCGATCGGCCCATACAAGGCAGATCCCTGTCACACCCAACCCCAATTACAAGGCCCAATTATAGACCCATCTCACTAATACCTTGAGTACTGACCCCACCAAAACGGTCAGAGATTAACACAAGATTACGGGGGTCTGCTGAGCGCCGATTGGCCCACACCTGGTAGATCCCCCTCACACCCAACCCATCTCGTCCATATGCCTATTTAATGTTATCTTAAAGTTCCCTATCGTTCTTGATCCCACTATATCACTTGGTAGCCTATTCCACCCATCTACAACTCTGTTACCAAACTAATATTTGCCTGTATCTTTTCTGAAACGAAATTTATCTAATTTGAAACCATTTGTACGAGTTATTTCGCTATCACTGAGCTTTAGTACATTTTTCATTTCTCCTTTATTAATTCCACTAACCAAATTAGGGGCATTTGGATTCTGGTTTTCGAATTATGGTGAAGTTAATAATGGCCTTAAAAATACAATACATACAGTGATACATGGGGAATGTTATTCTTTATTTCTTAAAATTAAACTCATATTTTAGAAAGCTTGCATGGTTGCATGATCATTGTTTTGCATTAATTCAGACTTTTCTCAACCCGGGTTCGAATCCCGGTGGATCATATATACTTTAATTAATTTCATTGGGGGTGTGGTGGTGAGATTAATAAAAATAATATTATCACTGTTGTATACAAAACTTTCTTTACTTTCTGTTGATCTGTTATTGTTTACATTCGTGGCCTTCCACACTGTAGAGAGGGTTATTCTGGTCACATCTGTTGTAGTAAAACATCGGATGTTGATGAGGAATTTGCATAAACTCTTCTTCGTTGTAGTTCAAATCGGGTCCTTGGGTTGGATACGCCTCTATTCCGTATCTCTGACATTGTGATTGGCCCGGAAGCAGGTCATGCTTGACGAGTGGCCTTGTAGTTCCCATGGGTATCGGTGGAGGGTGTTGTTTTGATATGGTAAACTGCGTTGTTACTTGATACACTAGAGGACGTTGATTTGTTATGGTAGACTATGTTGTTTCTTTTTCTGTCTGTGCTTGTGTCCAGTTCTTCTTCTTCGATCTTCTCTTCTCTCGGAGGCTGGCTATTTTGGCTTGTGGTTGGGTCATTTCCTCCTGGAATGTTGGTAGATAGGTTGGTGCCCTCGTGTCTCTTTCAAAACGTGTGTCTTCTGGGTACGTGGGTAGACCTGGTGGGGGTTTCGTTGTATCTCTTTTTGAACCCGTTATTCCAATATATATATATATATATATATATATATACTGTACCGGGTATGTATATATATGTATAGATATATATAAATATATATTTATATATATATATGTACTGTAAATATATATATATACCAGGTATATACAGTATATATATATATTTTTTTTTTCGTGAATAGAAGGACTAGATAAGTTACTGCGGCTGGTGAAGGAGCAGCCTAGTTATTGAGGCTGAATAAAGTTAAGGAGAGTCAAGTCAATATGGTAGACGAAATAAGCCAATACCGGTACTAACACTGTAGGTAAAGTTATATAATGTTTATTGAAATGTTATAACACATATTGTGTAAATCGCTTCCAGCATAAAATTGTCAAACTAACAAGGCGGTGACGTAGTTGAAAATATGTTTGATTAATATTTTGTGTCATGCCCCAGCCAGGGTTCGAACCCAGGCCAGTAGTGCAGCACTCAAGCACCTAAACCACTAGACCACCGAGGAGCTTAATGATGTTACCCTGGGTGCTGGGGCTTGTACTCAAAGGCGATATCACACGAGCGCTTTTTCCATCAACATTTATCTTCCACACTGGTCTGGCAGCTTATGAGATCAACTTTTTAAAATAATTCAGCCACTTAAGGGGAGGTTTTTAGTTAGTTCGCTAGACTTCCATCCAGCTTAACATTACAGCCCCTAGACCCCCTTTCAAGATAAATTTGTACATTATTCGGTAGAAAAATGTCCCGGCCGAAGGCCGATTCCTCTTGAATTACAGGCTCGCTATCGCTCGCCAGGAAAAAAAAAATCGACACCTAAATGGCACGAAAAGTCTTAAAATTGACAGAAATGGGGCGAAAGTTCTTAAAATCGCCAAATTAATGGGGCGAAGAACGTCTTATAATATCAAAAGCAATGGGGCTAACCATGAGGGAGAAAGGGGTCAAGAAAACAAAATCCCTCAAGTGGAAATCTCCCCTTAAATGTCCCTATGATCAGTCTAGGTTCCCATACCGGTGCAAAATATGCCAGATATGTTACCAGAAAACTATGGATCGTCGAATGTGGAGTATATAAAGTCCTCGTGTGATACCCCCTTTTAAGGGGAGACAGACCGTTTTTCTGGACCCCCTTCTCCCTAATGTTTAGCCCCACTAGTTTTGAGATTTTAAGACGTTGGTTCCATTAGTTTGGGGATTTTATGACCTTTCAGCCCATTTCTTTGTCAATATTAGGACCCTTCGCGACATTTAGGTGTCGATTTTTTCCTGGCGAGCGATAGCGAGTCTGTAATTTTAGGAGGAATCGGCCTTTGGCCGGGACATTGTGCTAACCAAAAATGTACAAATCTATCTTGAAGGGGGGTCTAGGGGGTGTTTTTCTAAGCTTGATGGAGGTCTAGGGAGGAAACTAAGAAATAAAGGAATACATTAATTAATAGAAAAAAAAGGTCCGTCTCCCCTTAAGAGGTAAATAAATAATAATAAATAATAAATAAATAATATTGGTTTGGTAACAGAGTTGTAGATGGGTGGAATGGACTACCAAGTGCTATAGTGGGGTCTAACACGGTAGGGAGCTTCAAGATAAAATTGGATAAGCATATGGACGAGAAGGGTTGGGTGTGAAGGGGGATCAGCCGGGTTGGGCCAATCAGCACTCTGCATACCCCCATAATCCTGCGTTAATCTCTAACCGTTTTGGTAAGATGATCCTCAGGGTATTAGAGTGTTGAGCCTATAATTGGGCTTTGTAATTGAACTGGGGTTGTGTGGGACAGGGATCTGCCTTGCTTAGGCCAATCGGCTTTCTGCAGACTCCCATTTTCTTATGTTCTTATGTTCTTATGTTCTTATATATATATACCGGTATATATTTATATATACTGTCATATACTACAGTAGATCTGGACTGGACACGAAAATGGAACTTTGCAGTAAGGAACCCAAAATCGGAAAACGAAACCCCAAGTTCGAACCTCGAAACTGCGAAAATATCAAATTTTCGAAGTTTCGAGTTTCGAACTTGGGGGTTCGTTCACCGATTTTGGGTCCCTTACTGCAAAGTTCCATTTTCGTGTCCAGTCCAGATCTACTATAGTCTATGATACTGTATATATATATATTATATATATACATATATAAAAAAATATATATATTGTCACATCCCCCTGAACTTATATAACCTAGTTCAGTTGTATGTGTGTTATAAATATTTACATAGCCTTTGTTATATCGGAGGAGACCCATGTTTTCTCTCTCTCTCTCCCTGTATCCTTCGCGTCGGGGTGGTGACGTCATGATTGCACCATGTGAGGCAATACCTTGTACATAAGAACATAAGAACATAAGAACATAAGAAAATGGGAGTCTGCAGAAAGCCGATTGGCCTAAGCAAGGCAGATCCCTGTCCCACACAACCCCAGTTCAATTACAAAGCCCAATTATAGGATCAACACTCTAATACCCTGAGGATCATCTTACCAAAATGGTTAGAGATTAACGCAGGATTATGGGGGTATGCAGAGTGCTGATTGGCCCAACCCGGCTGATCCCCCTTCACACCCAACCCTTCTCGTCCATATGCTTATCCAATTTTATCTTAAAGCTCCCTACCGTTTTAGACCCCACTATAGCACTTGGTAGTCTATTCCACCCATCTACAACTCTGTTACTAAACCAATATTTGCCTATATCTTTTCTGAAACGAAATTTATCTAATTTGAAACCATTGGTACGAGTTCTTTCGCTATCACTGAGCTTTAGTACATTTGTCATGTCCCCTTTGTTAATCCCACTAACCCACTTGAACACCTCTATCATATCCCCTCTAACTCTGCGTCTCTCTAACGAATGTAAACCTAATTTCTTCAACCTTTCTTCATACGAAAGATTTCTAATATTATGGATCATTTTTGTCATTCTACGCTGTACTCTCTCCAATGAATCTATGTCCATTCTGTAATAAGGACACCAAAATTGGACAGCATAATCCATATGGGGTCTCACTAATGACAAGTAAAGTTTTAAGATAACATCAGCAGTTCCGTTACTCACACTCCTAGAGATGAACCCGAGAATCCTGTTTGCCTTATTACGAACGCTTATACACTGTTTTCTAGGCTTCAAATCATTGCTAACAAACACACCTAGATCTTTCTCACAGTCTGAATTTTCTAATTCTAAATTAGCTAGTTTATATTTAACATTTGTATGCATCTTCCCTATCTTTAATACCTTGCATTTGTCAATGTTAAACTTCATCTGCCAATTTACTGACCATTCATGTAAGGTATCTAGATCCCTTTGGAGGCACTCTATATCGCTATCTGAATCAATTGATCTCCCCATTTTAGTATCGTCTGCGAATTTACTTATCCTACTAGTTATACCTAAATCTAGGTCATTTATGTATATAAGAAACAACAGGGGACCTAATACCGATCCCTGGGGGACACCACTTTTGACTGCTCCCCACTCTGACTTGGTACCATTTATTGTAGAGAGGCTAGCTGTCTCCTTTGTTGCCACAAGTATAATTAATTCTTTTGTTCAGCCCCTGGGGGATTAATTCAGTTTATCATAAGTTACCCAGTGATGTCTTATGTTTTATTGATTGCTCCTGTGTTGTTAGTGAGAGCATAGGAGCTTAGTTCTATTATGTAGTCTGGCGGTGTCTGGGCTCCATTCCTCCTTCCCTTGCGAGGGCCTGGACCTAGATTCACTAACGGTCGTAGCGTGCGATGTCGTACAGCAACCTACGATCGTTCCTAAGGGAGTGCGGAAGGTGTATTCACGAACGCATCGTTGAGCTCCCTTACGGCTCCCTTTCGGTTATTTTCACCAAGGCTTCTCTTGACCAATCAGGCGCTTGGCCTTTGTAAATAAACAATATGTCACCCACACCGAAGCACCAAGAAGAACCTAATATACTTTAATTTATGAGCTTGTCATTGTTTAGCATGGCTAATTCGATCCACCACAGCCAGCAGGAAGAAGAATAGAGTATCTTGTGAATTGATGATAAGAAATTAGCCTAGCTAGGCTACAGGGAAGCCTGTTAGTGGCCCAAGTTAAAGGATTTTCGACGGATTGATCATTGATAATCATATGTTAGGCTAGTTGGGAGTGTATTATTTATACCTTAACCACAGTATATTGTTCTACTTTACCATGTCTACACCTAGACAGGGCGAGCGGCGAGCCAAACCAAAATGACAGACTTTACTATGTCTATGCCTACACAGACAGTTCTAGCCAAGCCAAAATGCCAGACTTAGCCTAGGCCTAATTTTTCAAAATAGGCCTAGGGTAATATTTTTGTATTCACAACACCTCAAGACCTATCTACCTTTTCAAAATAGGCCTAGCATAGGCCTCCTCAATCTATTATCCAACAGTTAGCCATGGGAAATAATGATAGGTTGAGGGGGGCTTTGTCCCCCTCACCTCCCATGACTTATTGCCATCATCAAATATATTACCAGCATGGGACTAATAACAGCTAGTTAACAATGAGGACGGTACGCCTGCAAACACCATCTTAACCTGCTAGGCTTCTACTTGACCATGCTTAGGCTATACCAAGCTAGGCATTGCTGGCCTAACCAAAATACCATACGTAGGCCTAACTTTTCTAGCCTAAATAGCCCTAACTTTTTCAAAATAAACCTAGGTTATATCCTAGGCTAGGCTAAACAAAAATATTCACAACACCATATAGGCTAGCCTATTATTTTTTGTTTAGGCTATGCCTAGGGTAATTCTTTTCATATTTTTTTTCCTGTGATACTTTCAAATTTGTTGAGGAAATAGGCTACCCTAATCTAACCCAGCTAGGCATTGCTAGCCTAACCAAAATACCATACATAGGACTAACTTGTCTAGCCTAAATAGCCCTAACTTTTTCAAAATAAACCTAGGTTATAGCCTAGGCTAGGCTAAACAAAATTATTCACACAGCGTTTATTATTTATTCATTTTTTAGGCTAGGCCTAGGGTAATTCTTTTCATAATTTTGTTCCTGTGATACTTTCAAATTTGTTGGGGAATAGGCTACCCTAATCTAACTCAGACGTGGTGGGGAGTTGGAATAAAACATTTCCGCAATAAATGAGGGTTAAAATCTACTAATGGTAGGCTACGTGTTGTCGCAGCACATGAATTTGTGCATCAATTAACCTTGACTAGGTCTAGGCTGGCATATGTAGGCTATTCATAGCTTAATTCGGCCTGTCATAAGACATTAAGGATACAAATATATTCATACTTTGTATTAAATGCCTTAATGGTGTTGTAAACACAAGTTAATCATATTGCGCTATTATTGCCTCAATAATGACTTAGTGTGACATAAAGAGCTATACTGCAGACGAATTTGTTATGATCGCGGGTTGTGTTATCGATATTTGTGTACCTATATCCGGGTCAAATTCATGTAAGGGTGGTCTGGACCACCCTTTGCGAAAGGGGATTTTAGGGGCTTCCTACGATCAAAGATGGCCGCTACGACGCTTCGTGAATACCAGCGTTGAGACGTAAGGGAACGGTAAGGGAGTTTTCGGATCATACGACCGTTAGTGAATCCACCTCCTGGAATCCTGTCGCCGCATGACTCACTTCAGTCCCAGCTCTCGTATTGACAACATCCACTTTTTGGTGTTGGTTGGCTTGCTTCATTGTTTCCCTTTAAATACCGCATATACTTATTTTGTTCCTTATTGGATGGTAGCAGGGAGGGGCTGGAGTCATTTTAAGCATTAAAGTTTTGTTTTAATATTAATATTTAGCATTCTAGAGTTTTTTCTTCATTTGTCCTAGCTATAAGTACTGCAGCCGCATGGCAATCTAGATTATAAGCTTCACACCATTTTTCTTCCATTTCTTTTCTATTATTCTACTGCATTGCTTATTATTATTATATGTATTTATTCTTTATTATTGAAGTTGGTATTCACTGTGGTTTGCTGGCTTGCTCTTGGTAGCCTGCCCCCAACCTACTGGAATACCAACTATTGTGTTTCATGTGTTAGGATAGTGCATTAGACTTTCCCCATGTTTTTGCTTCATATTATTCCTAATTCCTAAGCGATTGGGCATGATATGAATTGTTCTGGGAGTCTAGCAGCATTTTAGTTACCATTGTTTTGTGCAGTTTAGAATAACCGTAGAAGAACTCTTGAAATACTAAATGCACTATCAACCAGACTCGGGGACAGTAGATATTTTTGTGTCTCCTTGTATTACTGCTTTAATAGAGCAAAGAGGAAGATAACCCCTTTTCCTAGAGAACCTGCGTGTCTTTGTGTTTGAGTCAGATATTAAGAGCGTGTCTGTTGCAGGGTAGTGTAGTACGGTCGGCAGTATTGGGTGCAGGTCTACAGCATTGTTTGTCTTTTTGCTACAGCGTTTCTTTTTGGACAGTGCTGTGGGCTAGGCTATTAGAGCATCTGCTTTCCCCGGGATCCCCTCGTAACAGTGGTGACCTCAGTCCAGGATAGTGTGATAGTATAGAGTTCTTGTGGTGTGAAGTAATTATATTTAGATTGTTATTAATTTTTCTTGCAGTTGAAAGTCTACGGACATAGTACTCTTATTTCATTAACCCGTGTCCACAACTATTGCTAATATGTCGCATGTTGATTACATTCCTGTTCATATTGTGGGGAGGGAGGACGTTTGGCAGTTTATTATAACCCAACCTAGTCAGGAAGAGGTTGCTAGCAGGAGTAGTGATGAATTACGACGTGTGTTGGAGGTGTATGGTTGGAGGTGCAGTGGTATGGCTAAGGGAGAGTTAGTTACACAGCTTAATGGTCTTCAGGAAGCTAGTACTCGTGTTGTGGATGATGGCACCATCCAGCATGTGCCACAGCGTCCTATCAGTCAGGCTAGCTACTATTCTACTTGGGACCGGAGTGGAGCAACAACTCCAGAGCTAGGTGATACTGTATTTAGGCAGCTTCCTACTATTTCGACGGCATCTGCCACCATGCCTCCACCGTCAGCATTTAACCCTATCAGTACGGCCCCTTCATTTTCACAGGGCTATGTTTATGCCCCTATGGCCAGTACATTTGTTTCGAGTTATGCTAGCAATCCCCAATATCCTCCTTATTTTACGTTGATTATAAAGGTATTAACCTGTTACAGCAATAAAACAAGTGGAAATAGCGTTTGGATGGTCAAAATCGGAGATAGAGGCCGGGGGTTACATAACATATGGCTGAGGCAGCCTGCCAGCCAGCCAGCCGTGAAGACGGCTGGAGAGACACTGTTGCGTGGTAGTCTCTCTCTCGCTCTTTCCCACGCTTGGTAGCACAGATGACCACGCCCTGCTAGCAACTCGCTAATGTTAGCACGAATATATACCTAAGAATAAGGGAATAACGGAGAATAGGTGATAATTGAAGAGGGGAGGGTGGAAGGAGGAGATGTGGAGGAGTGATATTTGGCATGGCCAAGGGGCAATAAAAAAAAATAAAAACAAAAATAAAAAATAATAATAAAATTGATAATGGGCTGATTTAAATGTTTTTTTTTTTAGGCCTTGGATTATATAAGGCTTCCCACAGCCCACCGGTAGTCCTTATATAAGTCTTGCCGCACTTGCTGGGTTAAGGAGGCTGTGTTAAAAGCCTATGAGCTTCGTCCTGAAGCTTACAGACTAGCGTTTAGGGGGGCTCAGAAGAGGCAGGTGGACTCGCACGTGGAATGTGCCAGGTACCTGCGCAATACTCTAGCTAAGTGGCTGCATTCAGAGTCAGCTGATACTTTTGAGGTGGCGTGTGAGGTTTGGCTGATGGAGCAGTTTACAAGCATAGTTGAAAAGGACATTGGGGCAAAATTAAAAGAAAAGTGGTTTAAATCAATAAGGGAAGCAGCAGTTTGGGCTGATGACTTTGCACTAGCCCAGCGTGGCGGTTGCATGGGGAGCATTGGTGACAGGAGAGACCAACCTGTGCACCAAGCAGCCACAGTATCAGCTCGCCCATCATCACCCAAAGTTAACACAAGTAAGACACGACATTATACCAAGGCTGACAACCAGCGAGCTTCTACGGAAGTGAGATGTTATTTTTGCAAGCAAGTGGGTCATATTAAACCTCAGTGTGCTAAATGGAAGGCTACCCAGGAACCCAAGGCTGTCCAGTTGGTGGCGACATTAGGGAAAGTGCCTGTGAAAGGCAAGCCAGGTACTGGTGAGTCTGGGGGGCAGTGTAAGCCAGCGCGAAGCAGGGTTGTAAGCACTTTGCCGCCCCAGATGGTATCACCACCTGAGCATAACCAGACTTCCCCTGATTGGTGTCGGCCATTCATACATGATGGAGTAGTACGGGTTGGGGAGCAGACTTACCCTGTCAAGGTGTTTAGGGATACTGGTGCGCAACAATCCATGTGTCACAACCTGACAGGGGGACCTATTAGCACGGGAGAGTTTGTAATGTGCAGGGGAATCAACAGTGAACAATTCTGTGATTTAGTCCTGGTGACCCTAGAGTGCCCACTTTTGACCGCCGAGAGCAAGGTGGCCATGGTGGACACTCTGCCAGTTGAGGGGGTGGACTTTTTGCTCGGGACTGACTTGGCAGGGGGTGTAGTTTTCCCGCCTCTTATAGTCGTCGCTGAGGCGCTTTTGTGCCCCCTGGTGGTGGTTGTTTGCAAGAAGATAACATGGACTCTATCTACCCTGTTGGTGCAGTGACCCAATCAGTGGCACATTTGGCATAACAGGTGGATGATTTTGTGGATGCGGGGGCCGACAGCCATGAGTGCGGGCCATCCCATGATGCACTACTAGATGACACTGATCCGGAGACAGCTGTGGGCCTGGCTGACCCCAGTGAGGCTACCGAGACTAGTAGAGGTGACCTAGTGCCGGACGAGGAGTCTGACATAGTGCCTCCGACTCAATCTTCTGCTATTTTTGAGAGGTCAGAGGTAACTGCCTTGTCGGAGCTACCTAGAAACAAACTGAGCAAGTTGCAGCAAGAGGAACTGAGTTTAGGCCTCCTGTTTAACCCCCCCAGACAGATTATATTAACTTACTGACGAGGAGGCGGCTGACACGGTATTATCCCCACAACTGTCAAAATCTCACTGAGGGACCGTTAGAAGTCGGAGGAACATGGGGTTGCCACCATTCGACAGATTTTGATCTAACTTACCTAACTTACTGAGCTCAATATGACGCTAGAGCGTCATATAACTTATTAGAGAGATATAAAGATAAGTTCATATGACGCTCTAGCGTCATATGAGAATTTTGGCCAAACCTCCATTTGACGTTCTAGCGTCATATGAGTCGGAGAGTGTTAACACTCTCGCATCCGGCTATGTTCGAAAGATAAAAATGGTAAGACACTTTTGGTTTGGCCTGAAATATTCCGGCCAGGCGAGTTTTCAAAACCTTGTGTATTTCTATCCACCAGAATGCTGTTTATTGTGATGTATCATATGTCAATGGAAAGAGGAATAACTATACTACAGGCGGGTGCCCAACCCCGAAAGGGGTTGAAATAGGGGAGCTATCCCCCCGCCAAAGGCGGCTTTCTAGGGCCTTTCCTAGCTGATGCTGAGAGGATTGGGTTCTAGTCATGTGGTGATGGGCTGGTCTATCAGAGTGAGAACTGAGCGATCTCTGCCATACCCACAGCTTACTCTGACTGTTCCTTTTATTTATATATTTTCTAGATCTCAAGTGACGGCGTCTCTTCCGCTCCCAATCTACCAAGATTGGAAGCCAAAGTGTCACATTTTTCCTTTGCCCCTCAACTTTCTCTTCATAATTGCTGAGGGGCACAGGGCCCTGGGTGGGTCTTTGGTTTCCCGGGCGTTTCCGCACCCTCCTGAGCTCCCCGCCATGGAGTGGCTTCGGTTACCCAGGCTTTATTGTGGTCGGCAGGGAGGGTTCTGTGGGGGCGCTCGGTTATGGCCTTGGCCTTGCTCGGGGCCTTGGGGCTGTTCGGCCAGGCAGCTTGGGGAACAACAACAACAACAACAACTATACTACATTATAAACAATTTTTTTTTTAAATAAATCGAAATATGAAAGTGTAAACGACTCCGGAATAAAATTATTTCCCATGCAATTGTCTTCACACCGTCCTATCTCGAAATTGTGAGTGATGACCATATATTGTTATTTGCTCAAATAATAGTATTTTTTCTGCTCTTTCCAAATCTGAAATCAGAAATTGTTTATCTTCAACAGTTCTCAAGCAGTGACCGAAAACAAAAAAAGTATGATTTTGCATGAAATGGTTTATAACATGTTCGAATTAATTCGTTGTTACGATGTCTATGGTTTTCAATTTAGGCTGTATGAATACGGCAGATAATGTTGAAGAGAATAAAAATAACTAGAAGTTCCTACAACAAATACTTTTTGCTCTATGAATATTTGAAATGAAGAGCCAAAATGCGAATATTTACGCTTCACTCGTCTCCGTTCCGCCGACGCTAGCCGGGTTCCGAGCTGTTCCCCACCTCGGCGTTGCTTTATTTGCTCGAATACGTACATAACTGTTTATATCACCGTAATCGGAAAATCATGCTCTCTCTAATGGTGAAAACCAAAATAAAATAGCGTAATTGGTTCGCGAGCTATGCGCAATTGTTTCCAAGCATTATTATTGTTATGTAAATATATGAGAATGTTTACACAGTTGTATATCTTTGCCACAATATACAACACTTTTATATAATTTTTCTTGCCAATAATTCTATAATGTTCATAGAACACATGTCAGTCATGAAGGTTGTCAATTTTACTTCCCTGGTAGGGCCACAACCCTTTCCAACGAGAAGGGAAATGGCTCCTGGGTTGACACTGAACAAACAAAACAAGAAAGCCAGGTTATCTTCAAGTAATAAATTCAGAAATAATTCTATTGTACACGCAAATAAAGTAATGAATATATATAAATATATATATATATACAAGGTGTCAAACAAAATATAATGAATGGTAACAAAAATGTGTGTATGTGTGTGTGGATATATATATATATATATATATATATATATATATATATATATATATATATATATATATATATAATATACAAGGTGTAAACAAAAATGAATGGTATATATATATATATATACACAAGGTGTCAAACCAGAGAAATATGCGCAGATTTCCAAGCCACCCAATGAGGTACTGCACTTGACTCATTATTTGTTTTAGAGTGCTTTCCCCAGGAGGCCCTGTTATGAGTATATTTAGGGGACACGTAATACTAGAGACAGAACATAAATATACGTAAATATGGCAGTGACAACATTACAATAAGAATATAGTCTAAGACATAAGGTAGAACCTGTGAAAGATAGATGACGTTTCATGGAGGGGGGGGGGGGATGATTTAATGAGTATTTGTTGGGTAACGAGCAGTGTGTTGTAGGTAGGCATCTTACTTTAACTGAATATGAATATATCCGACACTGGTTGACTCGCCAAGCAGTTTTCAAGATACGAGCAGATTTGATTGGTTTGGACTCATGGAGAGAATTGATGATCAGAACTAGCTGAAGAAATGCCAGACAGTGATCGTGGTGGGAGCTGCGCGTAGGAGTAGACCTAGAAAGACGTGGGATCTGGTACTTCGGTCCGATCTTAAAACGAAGAACTTGACGACATAGGCAGCCCAAAATGCCACCATTTAGGATGTGAGACTGAAACAACACTCTGTGAACAAAACAGTCTTTAAGCTTGTCTGTATGCATGTGTGTATGTATGTATGTATGTATGTATGTATGTATAAGTATATCAGGCAGGTGATAGAGAAAGTATGTGGACTGTATTATTCCTTATGTTAAGTACAAATCCCGATGAACGGAACAACAAACATTATGGTAACCCCTAGTTCAAAACCCTTATGAGTTCTCAGGTGCGGCAGATGTGACATAGGCACAGGTTTCTACTTTAACAGGTGAATTAACCCGGCAGCTGCGGGGAGACTCTTAAGAGGTTTTACTGGGCGACTGCGGGGAGACTCTTAAGATCCTAGGCCTAAGATTAAACTTTTAAAAGGCCCCAGTAGCACTTGAAACATTTTATTTTTTTATTTTTCCTCCATACCTCATATCACTTCTCCACATCTGTCTAAGTCCCCTCCTTCCCCCCCCCCCCCTTCAATCATCACCTATTTTCCCTGTTATTCCCTTATTCATTGGTATATTTTCGTGCTAATATCTGCAAGCCGGATGCAGGGTGTGGTTATGTGACTAGCGAGTGTGTTGGCAGAGGTAAAGGGTGGGGTGAGACACTCAGTCATACTCCAGACCTCGCGATAGGTGGGATTGCCTCGCTCTGCTCCACATTTCATGAATGGGCCGCTCCGTATTTATTCGCGATTTTGACCATCTAAACACTATTCCCACTTGGTTTATTATTGTCACATGTTACTATCTTCATATTAAACGTAAAATAGGTGCATATGGATAAGTATTAATTATATTTATGGTAAATTAACGATTTTAGTGAGGAAAGAATCATAATACCTACGCACAGGGGTATGGTGTATACTACAGGGGCTGCGCAGCCGAGAGGTTAATGAGAGAGTCAAAGGTAAGCTTTGCAGCATCTTCACCTTGTCTGTTCTTTTTCTCCTTGTCACCGGCTGGCAGGCGTAGCAGGTCCTAATAGTGGGTGTAGGCAGGGGATATACTACCCACAGGTATTCTTGAGGTCACTGGGGTAGAGTTACTATCCCGTTCGTCTGTATTACGGTCTGGCGTGGGTACGGCAAAATTATTGTCCGCAGGCCATGGCTTGAGAGAAATGTTCTTTGAGTTAAATTGGTCAGCACAGCTTTCCCAACTGTTGGCAGAGGCTCTTGAGTCCACCTGGGTAGAGTTACTATCCTGTATATGTCAGTACTGCTGTCTGGCGTGAACGCTTTGAGGCGAGAACTCGTCTGGTTGGTTTGGTCAGTACTACTGCCCCATTCATCTGAACTACGATCTGAATCCCGGGTAGGTGATCTGCCGAATAACTGTAACATTTGGTATATCTGGCCATTTCTTCTCTTCTTACTGGGCATGGAAGTGGGTGTAAAATGGTCACCTTCACCTGAGCACTGGAGGTGGAAACCTTCCTGTCCTGGGTTGGCTGGGTCAGTCGAAAAGGGAGAGGTTGGCGTGTCAGTGGGGTGGGGCTGCAGTTGAGTACCACCCGATGTATGGGCGGTGCTAATCGTGGTGCTCAGCCCATATTGATGTTATCTACCCTGAGTTCTAGAAGAAAACCGGGTTACCCTAGGTGTGAAAGCTCGCCTAGGCTTCTCTGGGATGACAAGGACCAAGGCGAGTCTTTGAGGTCTTGGAGATTCGGGCATAACTATACCTCTTGTTTTTCATCTGTCTTTATATTCACCATCCTCGTATTCTTTGAGTTGCTATTCTATTGGTGGTTGACTCTTCTGGAATGTAGCATACCTATGTTGCGACACCTCTTGTACGATGTAAACATTATATATTAGCTGGGTGCATAGTCCTAGACTGATTTTATAGTTAGAAGAGGGCTGAGTAAAACAGTGAAGTCGCAATCAGGCTGATTCACATGATAGCAAGAGTTGGAATTTTATAAAGGAATTACCTGACATCACATTAGTCTTTTTTTGTTCATATTTTGTTTTGTTTAAGTCGAGTAAAAGTGAGTAGAGCCGTCTAGACCGTAGAATCCTATAAATAATCCCATTAGATACACATAATTGTTTGAATTTAAATAATATAGTATATAAATTACAACACAAAATTAATACAAAATATATATATATATATATATATATATACTGTATCGCAGATAGGTTAGGTTAGGTTAGGTTAGGTTAGGATATATATATATATATACGTGGCACAGATAGCCCCCGGAAGTTGGGACCGCGAATCCCACCTCCAGAATTGTTAGGAGGAGGCTGTAGACACCATTTGAACAGCGTGGTACTCCCGGGAGGTGCTAGGTGGCTGATAAGGACCGCTGGAACTCCTGTTTCACCACCTGGCCTCCCTAGCTGATCCTTTCATTGTCTCATCAATATTGAGGGCAACCCCAACCTGCCCTCCAAAACACCTTCTCCCTCTATCAATACATTATACTACAAACACCTTACATACTACACTAACTGTAAAACAAATAAAAAATAACAAAATAAAAACTCGACCCGCCTCGGAGTCACAGGGGGATGGGGGGACCAGAAATGCCCCCATCAGTCTGTCCCCTGGAAACGAATCGCCAAAATGCTCTGGACCACCACCTTCTACTTTTACAGTAATTTCTGTAATATTCGTGGCATTTCCTCTAACTTCCACTCTGTGGAACACCACCTCTCTTCGGCCAACCTTGATCTTCTCTTTCTCACCGAGACACAGTTGTCTGGAACTACTGACAGCAAACCCTTCTCTGTATCCTCCTACTATCTCTATCCTCAGTTTCGAGCCAAAGATGGATGTTGCGTCTAAGTACGCAACAATCTTGCTTTCTCTCGTATTCCCAACTTAGATTCTTCTGAATTCTCAACTCTTTGGCTAAAGCTTTCTTGTCACTCTCAAACTAAATATTTCTGCGCTGCTTATCTCTCCCCTAATTCTACTGACTATCCAAAATTCTTTGACTATCTCACTTCTAAAGTGGAACACATTCAATCCATCTCTCCTTTCGCAGAAATCTTAATCTTAGATTTCAATGTTCACCACCACCAATGGCTCTTCTCTTTTTCCACTGACCAACCTGGTGAACAAGCCTATATCTTTTCTAGAGCAGTTAGTCCAGCAACCCACCCATATCATGGATCACTTCGGAGATCGGCCCAACTTTCTTGACTTATTTCTAACCTCTAACCCTTCTGCTTATACTGTAAATCTTTTCTCTCCTTTGTGCTCCCCCGACCATTAACTAATATCTGTCACCTGTACTATCTCTCCGATACAGCCACCAGATCCTCCCAACCGGCAGCGCTTGTGGCACTTTGGCGCTGCTGACTGGGAGGCTCTTCGGCAGTACTTCTTTGATTTCCCATTGAATTACTTTTGCTTCCGTGGCCGGGGACCCTCGGAGAGTGCTGAACTCATTACCGAGGTAATCCTCTCTGGCATGGAAGCATACATTCCATTTTCTTTCTCTCAGTTTAATGCAAATAAATCTTGGTTTACTCACGCTTGTTCTACTGCTGTCCGCAACAAGGAGGAAGCCTTCAAACGGTACCGACGCCTTAAAACTTAAGAATATCATTCTTCCTATGTTTCTGCCTGGAATCAAGCCAAGTCTGTTCTTCGACTTGCCAAACACTCGTTCATCAATAATAGATGCACTGAACTATCCAACTCTAGCTCTTCCCAAGCTTTCTGGCATTTAGCCAAAAACTTCTCCAACTATTTTTCTTCCTTGTCTTTCCCTCCTCTTTTCCACTCTCATAGGACAACCATCACTTCTTCCTCTGACAAAGCTGTACTCTTAGCTCAAACTTTTCCAAGGTGGAGTACCTTGGATGATTCCGGTGCTATTCCTCCATCTCCACCCCTCTCTCTTCTACTTATGTCTAATATCCTAATCTCTTCTAAAGATGTATTTTCTACCCTCTCTGGGCTTAATACTAAGAAGTCGTACGGGTCCGGACGGTGTTCCTCCTGTTGTACTAAAAAACTGTGCTTCCATGCTGACCCACTCCCTAGGCAAACTCTTTCGTCTCTGTCTCTCCTCTCACGTCTTCACTTCTTGGTGGAAGTTTGCTCTCATTCAACCTGCCCAAAGAAGGGTGACCACTCTCAACCCTCCAACTATCATCCAATTGCTATCATCTCTTGTATCTCTAAAGTTTTAAAATCTATTCTTGCTTACAAATTTCTTAAGCATTTCTCTTCTCATAATCTACTCTCAGATCGCCAGTATGGCTTCCTTAAGGGTCGCTCTATTGGTGATCTTCTTTCATATCTTACTAACTCTTGGTCATCCTTCTTTTGGGACTTCGGCGAGACTTTTTCTATTGCACTAGACATATCAATGGCCTTCGATAAAGTTTGGCACAAATCGTTAATTTCTAAGCTACCCTCCTACGGTTTCTATCCCTCCATCTGTGCCTTTGTCTCTAATTTCCTTTCCGGCCGTTCCATAGCTGCAGTTGTGGACGGCCATCGCTCACTTCCTCATCCTATCAAATCCGGTGTTCCTCAGGGCTCTGTCCTATCTCCCATTCTCTTTCTAATTTTCATAAATGATCTTCTCAACTGTACCTCCAGTCCCATCCATTCATACGCAGACTATTAGTTTTTCTGAATGCCCCAGCCAGTAATCCCTCAAAAACAAACGCAATGAAGCCATGCAACACTTATCTTGTATTCTAACTACTATTTCCAATTGGGGCAGAGAAAACCTTGTTGCCTTTAATGCTTCAAAAACCCAATTTCTTCATCTTACTACCCGTCCGGAGCCCCCAGAGGACTATCCCTTACACTTCAACAATACAAAAATCAATCCTCCATCTTCTCTCAATATTCTCGGTGTCTCTTTTTCTTCTGCTCTCACTTGGAAGGACCATATTACCAGTCTTGCTAAGGCAGCCTCCCAGAAGCTGGGTGTGCTCAACTGCCTCAAGGGGTTCTTTACCCCTGCACAGCTTCTTGCTCTGTACAGGGGCACAGTGCATCCTTGTATTGAGTATTGTTCACATGTGTGGGGAGGATCCTCTCACACTGCACTCCTAGACAAAGTAGAAAGGAAAGCCTTTCTTATCATTAACTCACCAACTCTCTGCAATGTCTCTCTCTTCGCCGCAATGTTGCATCTCTCTCGCTATTCTATCGCTTCTACAATAATCAGTGTTCCTCAGAGCTTTCCCAGTGAATACCAACTCCTCTATGACGGGTACGTAGTACCCGTCTTTGTAACACAATCCCACCCCTACTCTGTGCAACTAGCTAACCCAAGAGTGAACTTTATTCTCAGTCTTTCTTCTGTTCAACTGCTGAGTTCTGGAATTCTCTCCCAGAATCATTCTTTCCCTCTTCCTATGACTTAAATTGCTTCAAACTCTGTGTGTTCAGGCAATATGGCTCGAACATCCCTTGGTTTTTGCCCTGTCACTCTTTCAACTCTGGGGGAGGCACTCGCCACAGGCAGTTCTTCCTTTTGTCTCACTCACTCACATACAAAAACAATCAAACAAATATATACAATATATATATACAGTATACTGTATATATCAAAACCTTTAGTAATTTTCCAACTGTAGGATCATCTGGTGTAAAAATAATGTCCATACAAAGACTCCAAAAATAGCCGAGCACGATCCCTCCCATCTCGCTAATCCCCCCTCATTCCAACCCCCCCTCGCTCCCCCAGTCCCTCCCACTCCCTCCCTATTACCAAGAAGGGCCACATATTTGTGTTTTCCATGGAAGGTATGGAGGTTAGGGTGGTGGTGGTGACGTCACTGCGGAGTCTGGCGTAGGCGATCAATGGGTGCGAGGATTTGGTGGTGTGGGCCAGAGGGGAGAGAGAGAGAGAGAGAGAGAGAGAGAGAGAGAGAGAGAGAGAGAGAGAGAGAGAGAGTGTGTTTTGTGTGGGTGGGTGTGTACAATGGTAGTTCAATGCGACTCTCTCTCTCTATACTAGCACCGATACAGCAATGATCTATATTCGCGTTACACCTTCACGTCTTGAGCTATGTATATGTATATGTATGTATAATGTATATGTACAGTATATGCATATGTATGTATAATGTATATGTACAGTATATGCATATGTATGTATAATGTATATGTACAGTATATGCATATGTATGTATAATGTATATGTACAGTATATGCATATGTATGTATAATGTATATGTACAGTATATGCATATGTATGTATAATGTATATGTACAGTATATGCATATGTATGTATAATGTATATGTACAGTATATGCATATGTATGTATAATGTATATGTACAGTATATGCATATGTATGTATAATGTATATGTACAGTATATGCATATGTATGTATAATGTATATGTACAGTATATGCATATGTATGTATAATGTATATGTACAGTATATGCATATGTATGTATAATGTATATGTACAGTATATGCATATGTATGTATAATGTATATGTACAGTATATGCATATGTATGTATAATGTATATGTACAGTATATGCATATGTAATAATAACTTTTCTCCTTAAGGGGAGGTTATTCGTTTGTTCCCTAGACCTCCATCAAGCTTAAAATTACACTCCCTTGACTACCTTTCAAGATAAAATTGTAACTTTTTCGGTAGAAAAATGTCCCGACGAAAGGCTGATTCCTCTAAAACTACAGGCTCGCTATCGCTCGCCAGGAAAATATCGACACCTAAATGGCCCGAAAGATCTTAAAATTGACAGAAATGGGGCGAAATTTCTTAAAATCTACAAACTAATGGGGCGAACTTAATAAAATCTCAAAAGCAATGGGGCAAAGCATGAGGGAGAAAGGGGTCAAGATAAAAGTCCTTTACCTGGAAATCTCCCCTTAATTACCCCTTTAAGAATCATGACGCGCTTTGGTAGTATTTACTAGCTATTATTACACGATTTTTCAGCTTAGCAAAGACCCCTAGCAATCAAAGGGGTAAAGATATTCTCAATTAACCCTCTGACTGCCATACACCCTTCCTAATCTAAGTATAGTTGTTTACTAATCTATCTATCTATCTGTCTATATATCTATCTATATACTCAGGCATATACCCCATTATTTTATTTATTTATGTATTTATTATTTAATTAATTAATTAATATATTTGATTCTTTGTTTTTGTTTTTTTTGTTTTTTGTAGCTGGGGGTGCCCAGTCCATTGTATTCCTCCTTCCAGTCCATTGTATTCCTCCTTCCAGTCCATTGTATTCCTCCTTCCAGTCCATTGTATTCCTCCTTCCAGTCCATTGTATTCCTCCTTCCAGTCCATTGTATTCCTCCTTCCAGTCCATTGTATTCCTCCTTCCAGTCCTTTGTATTCCTTCTTCCGGTTCATTGTATTCCTCCTTCCGGTTCATTGTATTCCTCCTTTCGGTTCATTGTATTCCTCCTTCCGGTTCATTGTATTCCTCCTTCCGGTTCATTGTATTCCTTCTTCCGGTTCATTGTATTCCTTCTTCCGGTTCATTGTATTCCTCCTTCCGGTTCATTGTATTCCTCATTCCAGTTCATTGTATTCCTCCTTCCGGTTCATTGTATTCCTCCTTCCAGTTCATTGTATTCCTTCTTCCGGTTCATTGTATTCCTTCTTCCGGTTCATTGTATTCCTTCTTCCGGTTCATTGTATTCCTCCTTCCGGTTCATTGTATTCCTTCTTCCGGTTCATTGTATTCCTTCTTCCGGTTCATTGTATTCCTTCTTCCGGTTAATTGTATTCCTCCTTCCGGTTCATTGTATTCCTTCTTCTGGTTCATTGTATTCCTCCTTCCGATTCATTGTATTCCTTCTTCCGGTTCATTGTATTCCTCCTTCCAGTTCATTGTATTCCTCCTTCCGGTTCATTGTATTCCTCCTTCCAGTTCATTGTATTCCATCTTCCGGTTCATTGTATTCCTCCTTCCGGTTAATTGTATTCCTTCTTCTGGTTCATTGTATTCCTCCTTCCGGTTCATTGTATTCCTCCTTCCAGTTCATTGTATTCCTTCTTCCGGTTCATTGTATTCCTCCTTCCGGTTTATTGTATTCCTTCTTCTGGTTCATTGTATTCCTCCTTCCAGTTCATTGTATTCCTTCTTCCGGTTCATTGTATTCCTTCTTCCGGTTCATTGTATTCCTTCTTCTGGTTCATTGTATTCCTCCTTCCGGTTCATTTTATTCCTTCTTCCGGTTCATTGTATTCCTTCTTCCGGTTCATTGTAGTCCTTCTTCCGGTTCATTATATTCAGCCAAGGGAGGATATCTAAAAAGCAAATGGGCATCAATCCTTACCCCCTCTGAATCATGACCTTGAGGACGTATCTACACCTTAAAGGGAGGTCTTGGTTTTTTTCTGGACCCCCTTCTCCCTTATGTTTAGCCCCAATAGTTTTGCGATCTTATGACGCTCGCCTCACCAGTTCGATTATTTTAAGACCTTTTGTGGCATTTAAGTGTCTATTTTCCCCTGGCGAGCGATAACGGCCCTATAATATACTGTAGAAGAAACAGGCCATCGGCCGGAACTTTTTCTATCGACTAATGTACCAATTTATCTCGATGGCGGGTCTGGGGTATTTTTTAGAGCTTAACCCATTCAGTACCGACGACATCCTTTTCATTGTATTAGGGCAACTATTATGTGATTTATTCAGATTAAGAAGGACGTCAACCAATTAAATGGCTGCAGACTATCGCAATTAACCTTTTTAGTTACCATATATCCTTCCCAAGTTTAATAAATTCCACTAAATATAGCTGAAATCGAATAGAAGAGACGTCACCGGTACAGGAGGGGTTAATGGAGGAGTAAGGAGGAGACTTACAACATAATAAATATATACAGTACATAAAGGAATACATACTGTATATACAAATATCCACTTAACCCCTTCTGTACCGGTGATGTATTTTGCATAATATTCTGACAACTATTAGACGGTTTTATTCAGCTTAGGAAGGACGTCTACCCATTAAAAGGCTACAAACTATCTCGCTTAACCCTTTGTACTACCCCAGATCCTTCTTAAGGTGCACACAATTGTCTGAATATAGCTAGAAGAACATTTAAAAGACGCTGCGGTACAGAAGGGGTTCACACAATAATTTATAGCACAAATCCCTCATAGCACTACGGTTTCTCATAGCAACTACTAGACTTTATAGCACAAATCCCTCATAGCACTATAATATCTCATAGCAACTACTAGACTTTATAGCACAAATCCCTCATAGCACTACTGTATCTCATAGCAACTACTAGACTTTATAGCACAAATCCCTCATAGCACTACGGTATCTCATAGCAACTTCTAGACTTTATAGCACAAATCCCTCATAGCACTACGGTTTCTCATAGCAACTACTAGACTTTATAGCACAAATCCCTCATAGCACTATAGTATCTCATAGCACCTACTAGACTTTATAGCACAAATCCCTCATAGCACTACGGTATCTCATAGCAACTACTAGACTTTATAGCACAAATCCCTCATAGCACTACGGTATCTCATAGCAACTACTAGACTTTATAGCACAAATCCCTCATAGCACTACGGTATCTCATAGCAACTACTAGACTTTATAGCACAAATCTCTCATAGCACTATAGTATCTCATAGCAACTACTAGACTTTATAGCACAAATCTCTCATAGCACTATAGTATCTCATAGCAACTACTAGACTTTATAGCACAAATCCCTCATAGCACTACGGTATCTCATAGCAACTACTAGACTTTATAGCACAAATCCTTCATAGCACTATAGTATCTCATAGCAACTTCTAGACTTTAGAGCACAAATCCCTCATAGCACTACGGTATCTCATAGCAACTACTAGACTTTATAGCACAAATCCCTCATAGCACTATAGTATCTCATAGCAACTACTAGACTTTATAGCACAAATCACTCATAGCACTATAGTATCTCATAGCAACTTCTAGACTTTATAGCACAAATCCCTCATAGCAACTACTAGACTTTATAGCACAAATCCCTCATAGCACTATAATATCTCATAGCAACTTCTAGACTTTATAGCACAAATCCCTCATAGCACTACGGTATCTCATAGCAACTACTAGACTTTATAGCACAAATCCCTCATAGCACTATATTATCTCATAGCAATTTATAGACTTTATAGCACAAATCCCTCATAGCAACTACTAGACTTTATAGCACAAATCCCTCATAGCACTATAATATCTCATAGCAACTTCTAGACTTTATAGCACAAATCCCTCATAGCACTACGGTATCTCATAGCAACTACTAGACTTTATAGCACAAATCCCTCATAGCACTATAATATCTCATAGCAACTTATAGACTTTATAGCACAAATCCCTCATAGCACTATGGTATCTCATAGCAACTACTAGACTTTATAGCACAAATCCCTCATAGCACTACGGTATCTCATAGCAACTACTAGACTTTATAGCACAAATCCCTCATAGCACTATAATATCTCATAGCAACTTATAGACTTTATAGCACAAATCCCTCATAGCAACTACTTAGCACAAATCCCTCATAGCACTATAATATCTCATAGCAACTTCTAGACTTTATAGCACAAATCCCTCATAGCACTATAATATCTCATAGCAACTTATAGACTTTATAGCACAAATCCCTCATAGCACTATGGTATCTCATAGCAACTACTAGACTTTATAGCACAAATCCCTCATAGCACTACGGTATCTCATAGCAACTACTAGACTTTATAGCACAAATCCCTCATAGCACTATAATATCTCATAGCAACTTATAGACTTTATAGCACAAATCCCTCATAGCAACTACTAGACTTTATAGCACAAATCCCTCATAGCACTATAATATCTCATAGCAACTTCTAGACTTTATAGCACAAATCCCTCATAGCACTATAATATCTCATAGCAACTTATAGACTTTATAGCACAAATCCCTCATAGCACTATGGTATCTCATAGCAACTACTAGACTTTATAGCACAAATCCCTCATAGCACTACGGTATCTCATAGCAACTACTAGACTTTATAGCACAAATCCCTCATAGCACTACGGTATCTCATAGCAACTACTAGACTTTATAGCACAAATCCCTCATAGCACTATAGTATCTCATAGCAACTACTAGACTTCGATTTAACCCCTTCTGTACCGGCGACGTCTTCTTTATTTTATTCTGGCTATATTTAGACGATTTTGTGCAGCTTAAGAAGGATCTGTGGTAGTAAAAGAGGTTGAGTGCGATAGTTCGAAGCCTGTTAATTGCTGGAGGCCCTTTTTAGACTGAATAAAATCGTCTAATAGTGACCAGAATACAGTTAAGGGGAGATGGGCCGTTTTTTGGTCTATTAATTCAGTTATTCATTTATTTCTTAGTTTCCTCGCTAGACCTCCATCAAATTTAAAAACACATCCATTAGATCCCCCCTTCTAGATTAATTTGTACATTTTTCGGTAGAACAATTTCCCGGCCGAAGGCCGGTTCTTCCAACATTACAGGCTCACTATCGTTCGCCAGGAAAAAAATCGACACCTAAATAGCACAAAAGGTCTAAATATTGACGTAGAAATGGGGTGAAAGGTCTTAAAATCGGCTAACTAATGGGGAAAGCATCTTAGCATCTGAAAACTAATGGGGCTAAACACGAGGGAGAAAGTGGTCCAGAAAACCGGCCCATGTCCCGTTAAGAGGACGTTACCGGTACTGAATGGGTTAATACATATATACATGCTGCTTATTATCGATGTCTGCAGCTACAACTTCCTTATAGCCTGAAACTCGCAAGTAGTCAATTAGCACACAGTAAAGGGTATAGGTTGAACCCTTAGAGTACCAGCGACGTCTGTTACATTATAGTCTATAGTCTATTCGCGAGAAATCATTACCTCTATCTTCTGTAACTCAAAAAAAGGCTAGAGCAAAATGGCTGCAAATGTCCACATCTATTCCTTGACTGACTCTTCCCAACTGGTAGAATGATTAGCCGGATTACTCTAGTCGTTTTTTAGTTACAGAGGTTAGAGGTCATGATTTCTCGCCTACTTACAGCGAATAGACTATAGCTATATTTACACTATATTAGGCTGTTTAGGAAGGATCTGTGGTATAGTTAAAAGGGTTGGTTGAAATAGTTTGAAGTCTTAGTATGGCTAGAGGTACTTCCTAAGCTGAATAAAATCGTCTAATAGTTGCTAACCTATGATAAAAAGGACATCCCTGGTACAGAAGGGGTTAAGGGGGGGTCACCGTTTGTTTTACCTTTCTCTCCTTTTCTCTCTTTCCCTGGCTTGTATCCATTCGGCCCCATTCAGCCAACTGTTTTAAGACGTTTATTCCCATCCAGGTGTCGATTTCTTCCTGGCGAGGATAGCGAGCCAGCATTGTATGGAGAAATCCGGCTTCGCCGGAGAAATTTTTCTATCGAAAAATGTACAAATTTAGCTTGCTGTCAATGCAAAACTATATATATGCTGGCTCGCTACCATAACGCGTATAATTAAACACATGGGTGACATTATCGTCACTGTTAAGGAATGCTCTTTAAAAAGGACCTTTTTTAAGCTTGTTTTTTTCTGAAAATTAAGACTAAAAGAAACAAAAGTGACATAATAATTTTGAAGTAGAAATATTTGTTATTTTACTCAATGGAAACTTATTGAAGCGGTCTGAATGTAAGTAAAGTTTGCACTATCACAAACTTATCACAGGAAAACTGGATGTTGATGAGTTAAACGGAGTGAATTATGTTTAAAGGAATAGCGTAAAATAACGTCAAAGGAAAACAAACCAAATATGTTAATATTGTATCTCATCTAAGCTCATACAGTTATATTATGATTATGTGTGTGTGTAGCCTACTGAGGGGGCATAACGTGCGTCATTTAGTGCAAATGTGTATATGAGAGAGAGAGAGTGAGAGAGAGAGAGAGAGAGAGAATGTACAACAGTATTATTTACTTCTCGAATATTGTTATTACCAAAACAACTATAACTGATACCTTGTTAGACAAACTGATTGAAACGGTTCTCGATGCGTATCCTCTGTTTACGCAATCGATAGTTTTGTCCGCCTGTTGGGAGATACAGGGCCGTCTGGCAACCGGTGTGGTGGTAGTATTTACTGCGTAACACGAGGGTGAGAGAGTCAGTCTGTGAGGGGAGGCGAGAGGGGAGGTATTCACATCAAGAGCGGCAGCCTCCAGTGAAAGAGAACTCGTGTTCTTGTTTCGATTTCGTTTTGTGGAAGAGCTGAAGATATGGCAAAGTTTATATTCAACTGTAGACCCTCTTTCTCTGCTTGTGTCATCCTCGTGTAGCACATGCTTGGTGGTATTGTTGCTGAGTAAGTGATGGTGGGCTCAGCAATGATCAGCAGTGTTGCGTCTTGATACCATGGGTCAGTGTCAATACTGTGCTGGTACTACCATGACCACTACAAACATTCAGTCAGAGAAGACCTGTGATCCGGCTGCTTCACCCAAAACCCAAACAGGACTTACTAAAGCGGATTCTGACCCTGGACAAGACTCGGGCCATAGCAGTGAGGACGAGGCGAGCTGTGGTGGTGGTGATATTAGTGTTGGTTGTGGTGGTGGTGACGTGGGGGTGACTGCAGAGTATCCTGCCCGGGGTAGCCACAGCAGCGAGTCTTCAGGCAAGTTCAGCATGAGGGATTCAGTTGGCAGTATAGGTGATGACCGCACACATAGTTTTTCTGCAAGAATTGAGGAGTATCCCATTGACTCTCCCGTGTTCGAGGAGCAAGATCCGACCGAAGACGACGACAATGGAGTGTTTACTGAAGATTCTCTTCATCCACTACAGGACTTAACACGTACTAGAAAGGTTTCCCGTGGATCGTCCAGAGGGTCTCGTGGCTCCAGCAGTAGTGAACGAGGTTCTGTTAGCTCTGTAAGCTCCGTGACTGCATTCCTTAAAGCTCGCCTAGGTCGCTCTGTGTCTCTCACAGTGCCAGAGCCTGACGTGGACGCTCTCAGCACCTGTTCTTCCGTCCCAGCCGACAATCAACGGCCGCATCGTGCGGTGTCGCTACGACTGCCCCGTAGCCACCGCCGCTCTCATGACTCTGACACCAACCTGCCAACAATTTACGTGGACGATTCTCCTGGGCAGGAAGTTCCACGGAAAAATCGTCGGAAATCTTCATTGCAACAGGCACTCTCCCTCCTCAGCCTCAACACCTTGATGAAGCACGAGGCAGCAGTGCACAAGGCACCACAGAAGCAACACAAACCTGTGCAGAAAATTCTACGTCAGCCCCGGCGGCGGCACAACACTGTGCGTGGCCTGAGTGGTATGGCCATAGACGGTGCCAACCAGGGGGCCATGATGATGACATGTCCGAGCCTACAACGATGCCACACACTATACTACCCTACTAATACCACTATAAGACACACGGCAAGGCGCACCCATAGTTTGGCCACTTAGAGAATTTCGGTTGTACTGTATATTGATACTCATTCCTGTATATATTATAATTGTGGACAATTGCTGGCTGTACACTCACATCCCGTTTTTAAGCATATGTGCCTGGGTCTCCACGCCAGTTTGACTAAATATAGGTGGAGTCACATAAACGTTTTTACCGATATAGCCTATTAACGATCGGCAATTATATTCTGGCAATATTTCGGGGCCTTTTACAGTAGTATCAGCATGAACATTTAAGGTAGATTAACCCACTCATTACCGGCGACGTCCTTTATTAATATGTGCTGGCAACTATTAGAAGATTTCATTCAGCTTAGGAAGGACGACTATTCATGAAAAGGCTACAGACTCTCTCAATTAATCCTTTTACCTATCACTATATCCTTCCTAAGCTTCATAAAATCGTCTAAATGTAGCTGAAATCAAATAAGAAATGCGTCGCCGGTACAGAAGGGGTTAATTGACCACTTGCGAGTTTCGTTCTATAAGGAAGTTGGAGCCGTGAACATCGATATAAAAGAGAAATGCAATAATGTGGGTTTCTGATGGATAGAGAGCATGATCAATTTGGTTTTGTGTATTTATATATGTATTGTGACCGTATTATAGCTGGTAATTCTGCTAAATATTGATGACCACAGCTCCAACTTCCTTATAGACCAAAACTCGCAAGTGGTCAATTATCTGAGGTGGTTGATTGTTGCTAGATATTATACAACCTTTGCCAGATCAGAGTTGCCAAGAACATTACCCGGGGATATAGTGTTACGTACGGCTCCAGGTATTAGTCTTTCAGTAGTTTAAGGGGAGATTTTAACTTACAGTATTTCTTTTCTGACTCCCTCATGTTTAGCCCCATTTTTTTAAATTTTAAGACGTTCGCCCCATTAGTTTGGCAATTTTAAGACATTTCGCCCGATTTCTGGCAATTTTAAGACCTTTCGTGCCATTTAGGTGTCGATTTTTTCCTGGCGAGCAATAGCGAGCCTGTAATTTTGGAGGAACCGGCCTTCGGCCGGTACATTTTACTACCGAAATATGTACACCTTTATCTCGAAAGGGGACCTTGGGGGTATTATTTTTAAGCAAACTAAAAACCTCCCCTAAACAGCAACACAAATTCGCCACTGCACTTGTATTATCATCTGTTTTTGAAGTTTCCATGAACTTTGATATGTGACAATAGTTGGATAATTGATCTAAATTAAAATTATGACCTACTTGTTGGTTGTGGGTTTATATATTACGGCTCTATAGTCTATTCGCTGAAAGTAGGCGAGAAATTATGATCCTGTAACCTCTGTAACTCAAATCATGATCCTGTAACCTCTGTAACTCAAATCATGATCCTCTAACCTCTGTAACTCAAATCATGATCCTCTAACCTCTGTAACTCAAAAAGCGACTTGAGTAATCGAGCTAATATTTCTACCATTTGAGAAGAGTCAGTCAAGGAATATATGTGGAAATTTACAGCCAATTTGCTCTAGCCCTTTTATATTTACAGGGGAGAGAGGTCATGATTTCTCGCCTACTTACAGCGAATAGACTATAGTAATATTAGGACGCTAGTGTTGCTTAGGGTTAACGGTGATTTTTACAACACATATGGCGAGTTTGGTGTTGATTATCTTATGGACGATTTTATTTAAGGGAACCCACCTCGCTTTCTTTCTCTTTCTCTCCCCCTGCCTTTGGCTTGTATCCATTCGGCCCCATTCAGCCTACTGTTTTAAGACGTTTACCCCCATACAGGTGTCAATATTTTACTGGCGAGCGGTAGCGAGCCAGCATATATATATTTTTGTTTTGATAGCAAGCTAAATTTGCAATTTTTTCGATAGAACAATGTCCCCGGCGAAGCCGGATTTCTCCATAAAATGCTGGCTTGCTATCGCTCGCCAGGAAGAAACCGACACCTGGATGGGGATAAACGTCTTAAAACGGTTGGCTGAATGGGGCCGAATGGATACAAGCCAGGGAAAGAGAGAAAAGGAGAGAAAGATAAAAAAAAAACGGTGACCCCCCTTAATTTAGGAAAGGCCTGGTAGACGCGGGGTAAATAGGGATAACATGGAAGCCTTTGTTTTCTCGATATTAATCTTGAATAGTGTAAAATCGTCCATAGATAGTAAACCATGTATATAATATTATTTTATTGATAACATTTGCTTAGAAAAGTTGACAGAATGAATAGGAACACTATGTGAGGAGGAACACTATGTGAGGAGGAACACTATGTGAGGAGGAACACTATGTGAGGAGGAACACTATGTGAGGAGGAACACTATGTGAGGAGGAACACTTTATAGACAACGTTTCGCATATACCTCCAAGAAGTCAATGAAGCTAGAGGTGAAACGTTGTAAAAAAAGTGCTCATAACTTTGATTACACGTTATTGATGCTGATTACATAATGTTACAATGGTTATTCTAATGTGCTTACCAATCTTGTGAGGGCACCTTATCCAATTATGATGATGATAATAATGATAATACAAATAACACTAATAATACTTATAATAATAATAATAATAATAATAATAATAATAATAATAGTAATAATAAAAATAATAATAGAGAATAATAATATTTTCCTAACAAGATTGGAAAAGTAATGTTGATAGTAGCATAGTATATTGACTTGATACTGTATTTACAAAGGAGTAATGATATTCCAGTGATCAATACAGTATAGCAGGATAATAACTACCGGTACTCCCTTCTATTAGTTTGCTTATCTATGACAATCCACTTATACTACTATACAGACTTACTCACGGGTGTTTCCTAAGGGGGGTCACCGGATTTTTTTTTTATCTTTCTCTCCTTTTCTCTCTTTCCCTAGCTTGTATCCATTCGGCCCCATTCAGTAAACTGTTTTAAGACGTTTATCACCATCCAGGTGTCGATATCTTCCTGGCGAGCGAAAGCGAGCCAGCATTGTATGGAGAAATCCGGCTTCGCCGGAGAAATTTGTCTATCAAAAAATGTACAAATTTAGCTTGCTGTCAAAACAAAAAATATATATATATATTGACTTGCTACCGCTCGCCAGGAAAATATTGACACCTGGATGGGGGTAAACCTCTTAAAACAGTTGGCTGAATGGGGCCGAATGGATACAAGCCAAAGAGAGAGGGAGAGAAAAAGAAAAAATGCGAGGTGGGCTCCCATAACCCCTTCTTTACCGGGTACTTCTTTTTCACTTTATTTTGGCTACTATTACACGATGTTATTCAGCTTTGGAAGGACGTCTACCGATTAAAAACTAGAGACTATCTAAATTCATCCTTTTTAGCTACCATATATCTTTCCTAAGCTACATAAATTCATCCATTTTAGCTACCATATATCTTTCCTAAGCTACATAAATTCGTCTACATGTAGCTGAAATCAAATACAAAATACGTCCCCGGTACAGAAGGGGTTAACACTATCTGGTGCGACGTTTTGGCGGTCATTATGATTTTGCTTAATAATTATTGAGGATTTTGATTGTAATTGCCATTTTCGAGTAATATATCTGTATTTTTCCCTAGATTAAGGGGGGTCACCTGCTTGTTTTCTCTTTCTCTCCTTTTCTCTCTTTCTCTGGCTTGTATTCATTCGGCCCCATTCAGCCAACTGGATTAAGACGTTTATCCCCATCCAGTTGTCAATTTCTTCCTGGTGAGCGATAGCGAACCAGCATTGTATGGAGTAATACGGAGACATTTTTCTATCGAAAAGTGTACACATTTAACCTGCTGTCAAAACATAATAAAAATATGCTGGCTCGCGACACCTGGATGGGGATAAACGTCTTAAAACAGTTGGCTGAATGGGGCCGAATGGACACAAGCCAGAGAAAGAGAGAAAAGGAGAGAAAGATAAAAAAGCCGGTTACCCCCCTTAACCCCTTCTGTACCGCCGACGTCTTTTTTATTTTACTCTAGCTATAATTAGACGATTTTGTGCCGATTGGGAGGGATTTATAATATAGTAACTAAACGGATTAATCGATACAGTCTGTAGCCTTTTAATTGGTAGACGTCCTTCCAAAGCTGAACAAAATTGTCTTATAGTTTGCCGGAATATGATCAAAAGATGTCACCGGTATTATATTGGTTAAGGGGAGGCTGGCCGTTTGTTTGGTCTATAAATTCATTTATTCATTTTTTTTTTTTTAGTTTCCTCCCTAGACCTCCATCAAGCTTAGAAAAACACCCCCTAGACCCCCTTCAAGATAGATTTGTACATTTTTCGGAAGAAAAATGTCCCGGCCGAAGGCCAATTCCTTTTAAAACTTCAGGCTCGCTATCGCTCGCCAGGAAAAAATCGACACCTAATTAGCACGAAAGGCCTTAAAATTGACAATGCAATTGGGTGAAAAGTATTAAAATCGCCAAACTAATGGGCCGAACGTCTAAAAATCTAAACAATAACGGAACTAAACACGAGGGAGAAGGGGGTCCAGAAAAACGGTCTGCCTCCCCTTAACGCCTTGAGGATTAATATGACGCGTTTTCACTGTACCTCCTGGCTATTACTAGAGATGTTACCCAGTTTACGAAGAACCTGTGGGAGCTAGAGAGTTAACCACTTCTGTACCGGCGATGTCCTCTTAACTTGATTCTGGCCACCATTTGACGATTTCATTCAGTTTCAAAAGGACCTCTAACAATTAACAGGCTTTGAAGTATCTCACTTAACCCTTTTAACCACCACAGATCCGTCTAGGGTGTGTTTTTCTAAGCTTGATGGAGGTCTAGGGAGGAAACTAAAACAATATATGAATACAATAATTAATAGACCAACCAAACAGTCAGTCTCCCCTTAAACTGCATAACATCGTCTATTTTTTGCCAGAATCAGAGGTAAAAACGCGTCATGGTGGTGAAGTGTTAAGTGTAATAATGGGTCCTCGTGTACTGAAAGAGTTTGAAGAGAAAACTATGGTATTTACTAATGTTTGAATATTTATTATAATGTACAGTATATGCCATTATCGTGAGTGCAGTCTATATAATAATGTACTATTTTAATCATTCTACTTCTACTACTACTACTACTACTACTACTACTACTACTACTACTACTACTACTACTACTACAAATAATAATTATTATTTATATTTTAATATATACTAATAATAAAACAATAATTAATAATAATAATAATAATAATAATAATAATAATAATAATAATAATAATAATATTAATTATAAAAATAATCTTAATAATATGGTAGTAACAAAATAACAATATTATAATAATCATTAATATTCTTCAGTGAGGTTGTATACACACATTTGTCTTCATATTCTGGTAATGTTAATAAAGTTAGCTAGTAGAAATGTTGATGCCGTAGATATATTTCTTCATTCATTGCAAGAAAATCGGTACACTCGGATGCCATAATCTCTATTCGTGGACTTCACCTTTTGTCTAATTAACGAAATATATGTCTGGAAACGAATCTATGAATAACACTGTCTACATATCAACTACAACACTATGAATATTGTGTATTGTAAAGCATGCTCTAACCATAAATAAATTCAGATAGTTATAATTGCATATACAAAACATAGGGGGTGTCCACGAATACTTACGAGTGGGCTAGGAACACTGGTATCAGAGTGTGCCATTAGAGAGGGCGTTTTATCTTCAAGTTTTACATTATAATAGTAGCCTTGGTCAATGAGGATCCATATTACTTAAGGGGACGCAGACCGTTTTTTCTGGACACCCTTCTCCCTAATGTTTGGCCCCACTAGTTTTGAGATTATAAGACGTTCGGCCCATTAGTTTGGCGATTTTAACACCTTTCGCCCCATTTCGTTGTCAATTTTAAGACCTTTCGTGCTATTTAGGTGTCGATTATTTCCTGGCGAGCGAAAGCGAGCCTGCAATTTTAAGAGGAACCGGCCTTCGGCCGGGAAATTTGTCTACCGAAAAATGTACAAATTTATCTTGAAGGGGGCTCTGGGGTTCTAAGCTTGATGGAGGTCTAGGGAGGAAACTAAAAAAAAAAATATGAATAAATGAATTAATAGAAAAAAAAAAAAAAAAAAACGGCCAGTCTCCCCTTAACATTCTCAATGAGGTGGTGCCCTATATTGTTTCTAGCTAAATTAACACGATTTCATTCAGATTGGGAAGGTCATTTTTAAATCAGAGGCTTAAGGTGATTATGTAAGTGTGTTTTTGGTTTTGGTTTTCAATGATCGGTAGCATTTATTACCGTACTTATTGCCATAGATATGTGCCACAATATTCCTTGAGACGTTCATTCTGATCTGAATCAAATCATCCTGTACATTGAGACAAATGATCACCTATGTTCGATAATAATATTATGTTCTAAAGTTTATATCTCATCTTCTAAATTAATGACTCCCTGTTTTTTTTTTACCATAAGTCTAGATGCTGCACTAAATGACATATCTCTAAAATTATGCCAGCATATATAGAAAACAAATATATATAATTTGTCTATAGAAAATTGCAGGAAAAAGCGCCCGTGTGATGCCGCCTTATAGTAGGACATTTACGCCTGTTTGAAATCTTTGAAAATATAATGAAGTACAAAACCGAAGTGACCTGTATATCTGAGTTTGGTAAAATAGCAGGTATATAGAGTTTAATTACAATATTTATGATTTGTAGCGGAAAGTAGAAGCATAGGACATTTTACTGCATTAGTGCCTGTGCATGATTAATTGCATTACATAATCTTCTCCTTATGTATTTAACCTAATGACGATTTTAATGTTTGCTTCTTATTACTTTTATGCGATTTTATAAGACTTATTCTAATTTTCTGCGTGAAAAAACGAGAACAGTATGCTGTAGTATACTCCGTTATATAATGATTATATATTTCCATCTTGATATAAGTCTGCTTTTTAATTAAAGACCAACTTTCTTCATAGTCGTAATATACCAATATATACAGTATAACATAATTCCTTCTAAATGATCCGAAAACATGAACTAGTCACTTAGTGCAATACAGTTAAGGAAGGCTTTTGGGAGCCAATGGCTTAGTCTAGGTAGCTATAGTGTGTCATCGCAGTCTGGGCAGACGCTGCGAGTTATCAGACACATGAAAGAGTTCTCGGTTTTGTATTATTGGTCGGATATGACTATGCAGAATTATGGTTTACAACATTTGAACAAAACTGCCCTATTTCGGACAACAGACTCCATTATAACACTGTATCGACTCGGCTTCTATGACTATACAAAACTGCCCTATTTCGGACAACAGACTCCATTATAACACTGTATCGACTCGGCTTCTATGACTATACAAAACGGCCTTATTTCGGACAACAGACTCCATTATAACACTGTATCGACTCGGCTTCTATGACTATACAAAACTGCCCTATTTCGGACAACAGACTCCATTATAACACTGTATCGACTCGGCTTCTATGACTATACAAAATTTCGTTGCAGAATATGTACTACTACATCTCCTTAATACAAATAAAATCGCATGATGGGAGTAAATCTTATATGTTAAAATCGTCATCTGTTTAATGGAATCTATCTTCTCTACCTTTCTTAGTAAGTGCAACATTTATTAGGCACTTATATATACATAGCTATACATATATATCACTATATATTTAAACTAATTACAAATTTTGTATTTACATTATATATATATATATATATATATATATATATATATATATATATATATATATATGTATATATATATACTGTATACATATGTATATATATATATATATATATATATATATATATATACATATCCTGTAGCCTTAGATATTTATATACTGTTATTTTTACACTGTTAATAAATCATTGCAATACAAACAAATATTATTATTAACCTATAATACAATAACCAAATACTATGTATGAAATAGATGTATAGTATTGTATACACATTTTTTTTATGTTAAATAAAGGAACAACATACAAACGTTTATAAACTAGTCTGATAAATAATATATATTATTTTGCAGTGCTATCGATGAATATATTTATATATTTAACTTTTGATAATACGAAATATTACAAGTAAACCTACAATTGTCATTCTTGAATTTGATTATTGATCTAAATAATTATGAATAAGCAATCTAATATATATACAGGTATATACCGGTATATATATAATATATATATATATATATATATACAGTATATATATATATATTATATATATCGTAATATATATATATAATATATATAATATATTAAATATATATATATACAGTATATATATATATATATATATATATATATATATATATATATATACAGTATATATATACATATATATATATCATTATATATATATATATATATATATATATATATATATATATATATACAGTATATATATATATATATATACTGTATATATATATATATATATATATTTTTTCTTTTTTTTTCTTTAAGACATACGAGGTTGAAAGAAATGGCAATTTCTGCGTTGGAAATTTTATTATTTAAAGTTTCTAGGTCTCTGATGAGTTTTCGCTGGGTGGCAGGAAGTAGATGAATGAGATTAGCAAAATTCATGGTGGTACAGGGTTACATTAATGTACATGATGATCAGGATATACGACGCGTTTCACTGGACAACCAGCATTATCAAGTAAGGATAGAATGATATAAAAGATAAACAGGAAGGGTATATATAGAGGGTGGAGGATCAGAGGAGGCGAAAATCAGGGGACAAAAGTCTGCTACTGGTGGAGGGGTATTCTAGGAGAGAAAAAGAGAGAACCGCTTCACGCATGCGCACTGGATGCGGGAAGGTGGTGGTCGGTTGGTGGGGTCGAAGCTGATTGGCTGCGTGTCGAGGGGCGTGGCCTAAGTTGCGTAGTACGTGTGGCGCCGGCAGAAGACGAAGCTGAAGGAGGTAGCGCGGGGGGCTGCGTCAAGGGCACCGGGGGGCGAGGGGGGGCGTTAGGTCCTGTAGGGAAGTGCCTTTTGGCAGAAGGAAGGATCTGAAGGTCCAGAGTTTGGTTGTTGATGTTGGGATGTAAGGCTTGGATATATAATGCTTCGAGTATAGGTAATCTCCTTGGGTCACTTTCTTTATCGAGTATGGTGGTGTGTTTCTCTAACTCGTTGCGTGTGAGGTGGGGGTGGTGTGAGATAGTGGTCTTTGATGGCTCCAGCCTGAAGGTGAAGAGTTAACCGACGTGAAAGACGAGTCTGCGTCATACCAATATAGGAATGAGGTCCACAATCCTCATAATTACAGGTATGTTGGTAAATGACGTGATCGTCGTTCATCGGGCTCTTTATCTTGGTGGAAGCTGGTTTGTTGCGGAGAACGAGGTTGGAGGTCTTGGGGGAATTGTAATAAATTATTAATTTGACTTTGTTTTCCGGGTTGGTTGGGTGGACATGCTTGGAGATTATTTCTTTTAAGACGGCCTCGTCATTTTTGTGTTCAGAGGACATAAAATTGCGGTAGATCTTAATTTCATTGGGGGGGGGGGGGGGGGGGGGTTAATGTTGGGAGGGCTTTGGGTGTACCTCGTATGTCTTAAAGAAAATTTATTACCTGGCTTTACTAACATATATATATATATATATATATATATATATATATATATATATATATATATATATATATCCAATGGACCCGGGTTCGAATCCCAATATGTCAATGGGAAGATATTATTGGGATGGAATTTGTGCAATTGGGGTGCAAATGGAATTGAGCAATTAACTCACTAGGCATTGCCGTAGCATATTTTAATATATTCATACAATGCTATTTAATCAGGAAACAATGAGTATTATTTGTCATTTCGGTGTGCTGTGCTAATGCGATACTATAGGTACAGCACAATTCCATCCAATAATTCCCATGACATATTGGGATTCGAACCCGGGTCCATTGGATATATATATATATATATATATATATATATATATATATATATTATATATATATATATATGTAGTAAAGCCAGTAATAAATTTTCTTTAGACATACGAGGTACACCAAAGCCATCTAATTGGGGTTAATGTTGGGAGGGCTTTGGGTGTACCTCGTATGTCTTAAAGAAAATTTATTACCTGGCTTTACTAACATATATATATATATATATATATATATATATATATATATATATATATATATATATATATATATATCCAATGGACCCGGGTTCGAATCCCAATATGTCAATGGGAAGATATTATTGGGATGGAATTTGTGCTGTACCTATAGTATCAGTGCATTACCACAGCACACCGAAATGACAAATAAATACCCTCATTGTTTCCTGATTAAATAGCATTGTATGAATATTCCCATATTAAAATATATGCTACAGGGGGGCAATGCCTAGTGAGTTAATTGCTCAATAGGTGGCGTTCTGAGAGTGAGGGTCCGAGCCTGGGGGATGAGACTGTGAAGCACAGAGGCGGAGCAGCTTCAGAGATGGAGTTGCTTCGAGCCGTGAAGCTTCGTATGTCTAACTCCCTAGGCTGGAACAAGACCTCATGGGCCTCACCGTGTTCAGCGGTAGAGTGTAAAGGCTATCAGCCTATGCCCGAGAGGGAGTAGTTGGAATATAGAAAAAGAAAAAACAAATATATATATATATATAAAATGATTTAGAAATGTGCAGTACATTAAATAGTCAATTTCTTTCCGTTTTCACTAATGAAAATTTGGCACAGTTTCCAGAAGTCCGTAAGGTATATAGCGATAGTATAGAAAATAGGTTAAGTACGATTACTATAAGTAGAAATGATGTGCTTAAGGAAATTGACAGACTGAAACCTCATAAAACGCCTGGTCCTGATGAGGTATATGCTAGAGTATTAAAATAATGTAGGGATGAGTTAAGTTACCCATTAACATTTGTATTTAACAAGTCATTGGAGACAGGTAGAGTTTCAGAAGCTTGGAAGCTTGCAAACGTAGTTCCTATCTTCAAAAAAGGTGACAAATCAATAGCATCCAATTACCGTCCCATTAGTCTTACATCAATCATAGGAAAGCTACTAGAGTTAATTATTGCTAGTAAAATTAGAAACACTTACTGTAGATACATTTAATTTAATAAATTCTTCTCAGCATGGATTCACTCAGGGACGTTCTTGCCTTACTAATTTGCTTAGTTTTTTCTCAGAGGTATATGAAGCAGTAGATAATGACAAGTCATATGATATAATATATTTAGATTTCAGTAAAGCTTTCGACAGAGTCCCCCATGAGAGATTAATGAGAAAGGTTGAGGCGCATGGAATAGGTGGGGCGTTGTTGGGATGGATTAGGTCATGGCTAATTGGTAGGAAGCAGAGAGTCAGCATAAATGGTACGAAGTCAGAATGGGGAGCAGTCAAAAGTGGTGTCCCCCAGGGATCTGTATTAGGTCCTCTGTTGTTTGTTATATACATAAATGACCTTGATTTAGGTATAACTAGTAGGATAAGTAAATTTGCAGACGATACCAAAATGGGGAGAACAATTGATTCAGATAGAGATATAGAGTGCCTCCAAAGGGATCTAGATACCTTACACGAATGGTCAGTAAATTGGCAGATGAAGTTTAACATTGACAAATGCAAGGTATTAAAGACAGGGAAGATGCATACAAATGTTAAATATAAACTAGCTAATATGGAATTAGAAAACTCGAATTGTGAGAAAGATCTAGGTGTGTTTGTTAGCAACGATTTGAAGCCTAGAAAACAGTGTATAAGCGCTCGAAACAAGGCAAACAGGATTCTCGGGTTCATCTCCAGGAGTGTGAGTAACAGAACTGCTGATGTTATCTTAAAACTTTACTTGTCATTAGTGAGACCCCATATGGATTATGCTGTTCAATTTTGGTGTTCTTATTACAGAATGGACATAGATTCATTGGAGAGAGTACAATGTAGAATGACAAAAATTATCCATAATATTAGAAATCTTCCGTAAAAAGAAAGGTTGAAGAAATTAGGCTTACATTCGTTAGAGAGACGCAGAGTTAGAGGGGATATGATAGAGGTGTTCAAGTGGGTTAGTGGGATTAACAAAGGGGACATGACAAAACATTTTGTACTAAAGCTCAGTGATAGCGAAAGAACTCGTACCAATGGTTTCAAATTAGATAAATTTCGTTTCAGGAAAGATATAGGCAAATATTGGTTTGGTAACAGAGTTGTAGATGGGTGGAATGGACTACCAGGTGCTATAGTGGGACGAAAAACGGTAGGGAGCTTTAAGATAAAATTGGATAAGCATATGGACGAGAAGGGTTGGGTGTGAAGGGGGATCAGCCGGGTTGGGCCAATCAGCGCTCTGCAGACCCCCGTAATCCTGCGTTAATCTCTAACCGTTTTGGTAAGATGATCCTCAGGGTATTAGAGTGTTGAACCTATAATTGGGGTTGTGTGGGACAGGGATCTGCCTTGCTTAGGCCAATCGGCTTTCTGCAGACTCCCATTTTCTTATGTTCTTATATTAAAACAATGAATACATATAAATATAATATTAATAATAGAATAAATAAATAAATACATATATAAATAAATAAATAAATATAATCGCCCGAGGGTGGCCACATCCAAACATACCCTGCACCATCTGATTGAAAGGGCCAAGCTACGACAATCCTGTGGGTGAGCAAACCCAGGGAAAAGCAACAGTATATCCTCCAGAACACCAATCTCCAAGAAATAGCTACATAGGTCATAGGCCCGATAGTCTAACATCTTGTATGTAACTACACCCTATGATGTAATGTTCCAGAGTGTGTTTGTTCTTTACCTCGCAGACCTGGCATCTGGTATAATCGTCACAGTAGACTGAACTAACCTGCCAAAGACACCGGTACCTCAGTCTTATTCTGGCCGTAACCATGTCACATTGCCTTGTGTTGGTTATATATTTACCATACTTTATAGGTTTGTCACATAACAAGTCATAATGCTTAATATTAATGCTTTCAGTTCTTTCTGAATTACTAGACAACATTAATTCCTCAGATATATCCTTCCTACAGATTTCTTTAATTATTTTCACAGACAGACCAAAGTTGAGCTCTACTTCTGATATAAACAAGCTTGGTTAGCTAGTTGATCTGCTCTATCATGATTTTTTAATCCTACATGGGAAGGTATCCAGAGGAAGCGTATTGCACACCCTTGTGTTTTAAAATGGATGAGACCCTGTTTAATTGATTTAATAATGCTATGGAATTAATTTTTGCTGGCTATTTAAAGATATTAAGGCACTCTTCGAATCACATACTATAAGGCCACTTGAAGTGACTCCTAGATAGGCAACGGCCATTAGGATGGCTACAAGCTCACACTGAGTGCAACTTGCCCACTGGTGCAGCCTGAGAGTGTCACAGGCTACTTCATCATTTCCATTGAAACTAGAGAAAGAACAACCTGCCTGCCCAAAGTTCTGAAGAGAGCCATCGGTATAGACCACCAGGCTATCAACAGGTAAACTGCTAAGTGAACAATCGATAGTTTCCAAGAAAATATATTTTGCTTCATCTTTCTTGGCCGACAGGGGCATGGCTGATGTCAACTTAAAAATGATCCCAGGGGTAGATTAATGGACATGGTGGAATAGGGATAATAGGGACATTCAGATTCAAAATAGATGTTTGAGATAAACCAATTTTCATAACGGCACAATTGAGGTTTCAGTGTATTCAGTGTTTATTGAGTGCATTTACTAGCAATTTTGTGAAATAAGGAGAAACATTGTGGTATTTGATACATTTAGCTCCAAAGAATGTTGTTAGTGAATGCACCCTTTCAGTAACAGTAGGGAGATTTAATTCTACTCTAATATTGACTTTCCTAGTTGACATAGAACACCCCCAAATTATCCTCATAGCATTATTTTGAATGATTTCTAAGCAATGAAGGTGTCTTTCGTTAAGACAAGGCAAGTGTAGGGCATGATAATCGATAAATGACCGAATGAAGGCAAAATACAAATTCCTAGCAATCTTGATGTTGGCACCAGCAGCCTTACCAGCTATAATGGAGAGTGGTTGTATTTATTTATTAAACCTAACGCATACATCACGGAGAAAAGAATCAGTCCTAATATTTGTATCAACACCAAGGTACTTGTAATTGTCACATAGTTTAACTTCAGGTGCACCAATTTGAAACAAAAGTAATTGAGGATCAAGCTGGGATTCTACTTTAATTTTGGTTTTGTCAACATAAATTACAACACCACAATTTAAAGCATTATCAGAGGATTGGTTAAGGGGAGATGGGCCGGTTTTCTGAACCACTTTCTCCCTCATGTTTAGCCCCATTAGTTTTCAGATGTTAAGATGTTTGCCCCATTAGTTAGTCGATTTTAAGACCTTTCGCCCCATTTCTTCGTCAATATTTAGACCTTTTGTGCTATTTAGGTGTCGATTTTTTCCCTGGCGAACGATAGTGAGCCTGTAATGTTGGAAGAACCGGCCTTCGGCTGGGACATTTTTCTACCGAAAAATGTACAAATTAATCTAGAAGGGGAGCTACTGGATGTTTTTTTTAAATTTGATGGAGGTCTAGGGAGGAAACTAGAAAACTAATGAATACATGCAAAAATTGCCCCAAAAGTTAACCATCCCCCCTTAAGTAACTCCTGTAACCTGGATGCTGACTGAGCTTTAATACATTTGTCATCTGCATAACATATAATAGTCTCATTGGGCAAAGTAGTGATGTTAGCAACTAATTTGTGCATAAGAATATTAAATAATAATGGACTGATGATCCCTCCTTGTGGTGTACCAAGTTCAAAGGATTCCCAACCATCACTCAGAGCTCCACGGAACTATACATAATAAAACAATAATAATAATAATAACAATAATAATAATAATAATAATAATAATATATAAAAAATGCGTGTTGCTCTAAAGTAGAGCTGGTGGCTCGAACATGGGACTCGGAGTTGAGAGTTGACACCGCTCCAGACAGGACACTCGCGCATCTTATTATCAACAATGCAAACTTTGACCACATGATTCTTTTATCTCAGGTTATCGCTTGTGTTCACTTGGAGGGTATTTTGTTCACCAGAATGTTTTAGTTATATTTGTGTTTACATATTACATAATGTTAACAATCAAATACTGTAGGTGATAACATTCTTAAGGGAGCCCACCTTGCTTTTTTCTCTTTCTCTCCCTCGCTCTTTGGTTTGTATCTATTCGGCCCCATTCAGCCTACTGTTTTAAAACGTTTACCCCCATCCAGGTGTCAATATTTTCCTGGCGAGCGGTAGCGAGCCAGCATATATATTTTTTGTTTTGACAGAAAGCTAAATTTGTACATTTTTTGATAGGAAAATGTTTCCGGCGAAGCCGGATTTCTCCACACAATGCTGGCTCGCTATCGCTCGCCAGGAGGAAATCTACACCTAGATGAGGATAAACGTTTTAAAACAGTAGGCTGAATGGGGCCGAATGGATACAAGCCAGGGAAAGAGAGATAAGGAGAGATAGATAAAACAAACGGTGACCCCCCTTAACAAAACCCCTGGAGGATCATGACGCATTTTATCAGTTTCTTCTGCCTGTTACTAGACGATTGGTTGGTTATTCAGCTTAGGAAGGAACTATAGGTGTTAAAGGGTTATTTAAGATAGTTTTTACCCCTTTAACTTCTAGACTGTATTCGACACCTGAGTGAAATCATCTACTGTTAGCCAGAATTAAGTGAAAGGCTTCCTCGACTACTGAAGGGGTTATTATTGTAATAGTTTTAGTTAGTTCAGAGCAAATAATAATTAATAAAGATAATGTTAATATTTACTGAGAACATTTCGTATTTTGTATTAACCCCTTCTGTACCAGGAACATGTTTTAGTTTATTCTAGCTATATTTAGACGATGCTGTGCAGTTCTACAAGGATCTGTTGTAGTAAATAGGATTAAAGGAAATAGTTCGAAGCCTGTTAGTTGCTGGAGGCCCTTTTTAAAATTAATACAGTCATCTAATAGTAGCCAAAATAAAGTAAACAAATGACGTCGCCGGTACAGAAGGGGTTAAGAACAGTACGTAGAATAGTCATTATTCATCAAATTAAGCCTTCGTCTGCTTAGCTATACATAAAATATTATATTGAATTCATCAAGGTTTCTAAAAGATAAAAATATGTTTATTTTTTGGTCGAATATTTCATATATTAATTAGTTTTGTGTTTAGTTTCCTCCCTAGACCTTCATCAAACTTAAAAATTAACATCCATTAGATCCCCCTTCTAGATTAATGTGTATATTTTTCGGTAGAAAAATGTTCCGGCAAGCCAGTTCTTACAACATTACATGAGGGAAAGTTAAGGAGAGGTTGAGGAGGAAATTGGAAAAGAAGGGAAGGGAAGGAAGGAAGAAGTTAGACAGAGAGGTGAGGGGGAAAGTTAGAGAGGGATGGAGGCTTGCCTCAGACTCCCTCTCACACCTCCTTGCCCTTTGGCCAAGCAGCTGACGCTTTACTGACTATGTCACATCTCGTGACATATAGGGTATAGGGAGGGGAGAGGGAGGGGGAAACTTGGAGAGAGAGGGGTGGGTTGCCTCTCTCATTTAATTTAACTTGGGGTTGGTCACCCAATCCCACCTGGTGATCACTCCAGGTTAGCAAGGGACACCAGTCATCACCCAGATATGGGCAACAACTGGATTTGTTAATCACCGGATGCTTAGTCCGGGTCAGAATTCGCTAATAACCTAACCAGTTAACATGTCTAATTGTTGTAGACGGTCCGTCTAGCTCCCTCAACGTGGAGGGAGTAGAGGCTCGAACTACAGACCTAGCGGTGAGAGATGGTAGTTCTACTCAACACGCTAGCGTTAACTGGCTGATATTATAAACGTTAATGGGTCTATTTAAGCATACTTTGTTGTTATTATGATTACTTATCTGTTTATCTATTGCCAGACGGACTGATCCCCGAGGGGGTGGCCGCTAATGAATCTCATCCACGTATCTCTGTCAGTTGGCGTAAATTATTATAATATTAATTATTATTATTAACTATTATATTATCGATTATCTGTGTTGAGTATAATTGTTCTTAGGTACTCTTGTTTGTTATAGTTATATATGTGTATATATTATGTTTGATATTACGGTTTATTAATGTATTCATCAAATATATAAATTATATTGTAAAACTTGCAAAATATACAAACCAAAACTAGGACAAAAACAATGTAAAGGCAAAAGAACTAATCAAAATAGCTATGTGGAAAAAACGCTTGGGCAAAATTAATTGTGAAAGAATAGAACACAATCCACCACATAGGGAGTACATCACTACATGAACAAGTTAATCTGTTTCCCAAGCAAACTAATCGCACAAATAACAACGCACCTTTTCAGTAATATATTCAAATTCTATATTACTAGTAAGCATAATAGGTTGCAGCAATAAATAGCTAGATATAGATAGATAGATAGATAGGTATAGATAGATAGACAAATAGATATAGTTAAAATACCACATCAAAATTAAATTAAATTTTCCAAACAGGAAGAAAGTTGTCTAATATTAGCCAGAATATACCGTCAAAACGCGTCATGTTCCTCAAGGGGTTAATTCTTGATAACAAAGCGATCACTGAAATGTCGGATGAACGAAGGGAATTCAACCCCCCCCCCCGAAAATCTCCGAGCCGGCGCGGGGATTCGAACCGTGGTTAGTGACCTCAGTAAATCCGGTCACCCCAGGTCCGCGAGCTAACACACTCTGCCACCTCGGACGTTAATAAGTTAGTAACCTTAGTCCAGGTTGATAGTCTCGTGGATATCATCAAGTGATGGGTTTCTTGGACTTCACCATCATATTTTACACTAACCCAAACGTCAACTCGGGTAGCAGAATATTTGGGTGGCGGGATTTTTGCGAGGGCATTACACAACATCCTTCTTTGACTAGGCTAGACCCTAGCGGAAATTTAACGTCTTCAGGTAACGTAGCCATATCACCTCAACATTTTCAATAGTCCAGGTTTTGAGATGCCTGGCGCAGGTTCTCGTGATGGGTGCTCAATCTAGCTACCGGATCACGCACCCTGGCTGCCACCAGTGAAATATCGGGTGAACGAAGGGAATTTACCCCCCCCCCCCCCTCCCCCCCGAAAATCTCCCAGCCGGCGCGGGGATTCGAACCGTGGTTAGTGACCTCAGTAGGTCCGGTGCCAGGTGCTAGAGTGACACCGTGCCAGAGTGACATGTTAAAACAGCTCATATGCCTTATATATAACCAAAATTAGTTAAATCACGACTATATTTCGATATATCGTTAAAGAGCATAACCTACCACTACTTACAATAATACTAATGCAGAAAATAACTATAAATAACAATAATTTGGTGGGATAAAGTATGGGATCGACTTGTAGAAGGCAAGGGATCCCGGAGCGCTAACCACGATTCTATTTCGGTTGATTTTGACGTAATGCTATTGCATTTACTAACTTAACCTAACCAACCTAACCTAACCTAACCGAAATACAGTCGTGATTTAACTGTTTTGATTATTTATAATAAGGCATATGGGCTGCTTTACCATGTCATTCTGGTACGGCGTCAGTCTAGCTGCTCTAGCACCTATAAATAGGTAGATATATATATATATAGATAGATAGACATATAGATAAATAGATAGGTAAATTACCACAGCAAATTTAAATTACATAGACAGACAGACAGACACAGATGTTTATATAAACTATGCAACTGTCTCTAACACATAAGAATAATAATAACGTTAATAGTTGTGCTAATACAAATTATGGTAATGGTAAATGGCTAAATTATAAAGCAATAAGAATCAATAATATAATACCGTAATCATGATATTTTAATCAAAATAAACTTTGATAAAATAACACTACTAATGCACTTTCTGGCAGTCCATAGTAACGTTTTCGCATTTCATTACGACATAATAATAATATTAATATTAATAAGATAAATGGTAATGTAATTATTCTATAACAATAATAATAATAATAATAGTAATAATAATAATAATAATAATAATAACAATAATACTACTACTACTACTACTAATAATAATAATAATGAAAATAATAATAATGATTGTAGTATTTATTTTATTTTCTCTACTGTACTACTTATGTGGGGGATAAATCGACAGTCATTTAGAAGTTCGTATACTTTATTTAAAAAAAATTCCTAACTACTCTAATAACTGTTTCTCTGTTCGGGCCGAGATGAGTTCAAGACACGGATTGAATATTACGTCGATTCACGATAGGTTGTACTTTGGAACCCTAGAGCTCCCGTTACTCCCTAGCTGAATTCCCGTTATTCAGGTATTGATTCAAGTCGACTTCGATCCAAAGGCACGTTATTAGTTTCTAACCTAATATAGTTTATGCCGAGCCCTGCTGTGTCTACTGTGGAGACCAGGGCCTAATAAATCAAACGTTATTTACCTATTTTAAACAAAAGTAATATTCTTTATCTATCGTTAAGAATTAACCACGTCCACTGGGCCTATTGTGTCTATTCCCGAGACCAAGGCATTAATACATATAATCTCTTTACTACTCTTTCCTATATCTTACATTAACTCATATAACAAAGACGTCGTTACAACAAGGGTACCTTAACACTCTCTGAATAGACAATAGATTCCTACAAATGAACCGGCCGGAATTACAAGTTAGTTAGATTTTCTTCTCAAATACAATCTTGGATTCTATTACACAGTTACTCAATTGAACAGGTTGTTTACACTCTTTACCTTGATACATCTAATTGATAACACCTTCCGCTTATACGCTCACGCAATCTTATTACAAATAAGCTATATTCACAATACACACTTAATCAATAATATTTCTTAAATGGGTAAACTATACCTCAAGACCTCTACATGGAAAAGCGTCACGTTTATAATCCTTTATATAACTTCTTATGAATACATTACTATAGTGGACGAGACGTCCTTAACGCTCCCTCAAAATTATCCCAATTGTCCTCGCAAATTATAATGGATATAGTTTCCTTTTTAACAAACGAGTTCGTTATTTATGTGGACGAGTGTCCTTTCCTATCTATAACTGACCTATCGGGCAACTTACCCAAAACTGGTTTCCCCTGAGACTATTGGTTGCCCCTCTGTCTTTAAGAAATGATTCCCCCCCCCCCCCTTTACTTTATATACTTAAATCTTTCCTATCAGATCCTGTCTAGTTACAACTCTCGGCATTACGCCTTTACTAACAAAAATAACTATTCATAACACCTTTCATCATCCTTTTATATAATTATATATAAGTCTAGATTTTTCTCTTTAGTCTGTCCTATAAGGGCACATCAAATATTATATCTGGTGGCCACTGGGTTAGTTCTGCAGTCTCTCTCTTTCTTTATATCAACTGGAAATCTTTGCTCCCCCTCTACTATCTGCCGTCCTCTTGAATCGCTTGGCTGTAGGTATGCAAGCCTGCGATGCGACGACAGGCGGCCGGATACTAAAGGTATATCTGCCTTAGTAGGGAAGAGCTGATGATAGGCCTGAGGTGTGCCTTCTGGAACAAAGGGCGAGGGCTGGGAGGCTGGAGCCGAGTTCCCATGGGTGCCCAAGCGAGAGAGAGTAAGTAGGGTGCGAGAAGGTAACCCAGTGCCGTCCGAGTGGCGAATGAATCTGCAACATGCCCCCACCCTTCCCTTTATAGTCCTGCCCCCCACTCTCCCACGCTGTGATTGGCTGAGCGGCACGCGCGGCAGCCAACTCGCTCTGAGTTCTCGCCTTCTCCACCTCCACTCTCTTCTCTTCAAAATAAGTTCCTGGACGCTGGTTGCAATTTTTTTTTAGTGGCTTACAGGAGTATAGGGCTGGCAACGAAGTATTGGATCTATTGTAACCAGAGGAAACTGTCTGGGAAGAGAATGAGAGCGACTTTTGAGGTGAGGTGGGAAGTTCAGCTCTGTGTTCCGAAAATGGAGGCCGCTGATTGGCTGGCTGGGAAGGTGTGGCGTTTTGATGCTTAGAACTGTCAAAATCAGCTGGCGAGGCAAGCAAATAGAAGGGAGCGCGGTGATTGGTGGAGGGCTTTTCTACTTTATCACCCCCTACTAAATTAAAGCGAGCTCCTGATCGCCGCAACACTGTTCCCCTAAAATTTTGGCCATCCGGCTGCCACTCCACCAGTCCACTGTGCTCACAAAGGCATCTGTGTAGCTGGAGTGCAGGATTTTGATTCCCCACGGCAGTTTTAGCTACTATAACTTGCTCGGGATGACTTAGAAGCTGTTTGAAGGCACTAGTAGTGTTTATTCTTTGTCCTTTTCCATCGACCATTGCTACTAGTCGACGGAGTCGGTACTGAGGGTCAGAGGGGAGAGGCATTGTGCCTTGCAACTGGCAGGCACGTGCCCCGGGGATCCTATTTATAGCCTCGTCCGGGTACCTAATTGGTGGACGGCTAATCCTACCACTACGAGTAAGGGTTTCGGCGGGGCCCGTGGGTTTAGACGCTCTAGCTGGAGTTTTATCCGGAACATTAGGCAAGGGATTTTCTTTAGATTCATTTACTTTAGCTGAGGGAGAGCCATTCATACGTTTGCTTTCAAGAAATACGTCTCTCGTTTCTACCTCGTCTCGAAAACACTCTTCCTCACTACTTAAAGTCTTATTGAAATATCTCGGGAGATCTGAAACTTCGCTGTCGGGGACCGTAGACTTTTCTTCCTCGGTTTTCATCTCCCACGTTTCCCTCTTGCCCAAACTCAGGGAGACTCTCGTTAGTTTTGCGACTAAGAGACCACCAGCACGGAGAGTCCTTCGAATAGTTCCTGTTCAGATTAGGACCTCCAACATTAGGTCGAGCTGAGGAAGGACTAGGGTCATCAACCCCGAATTCTATCTCCTCTTCGCTCCCTTCCTCGCTACTCCACTCGCTCATATCTGGTGGTAAAATACCTTCATATCGTTTAGTATGACGAATATGGGTAGCTGACACAATATCCCCATGATGCAAGTACAACACTTGATAGGGCCCGTTTATCTCTATAACCCTGAAGGGACCCTCGTATTTCTCTTCCAGTTTACCAGCTCGGGTGGGATCATGTCTCTTTACCAGAATATATTTCACCCAGTAATAAGGATTATTTAGAGAAACTTTCTTAGGTTGTTGCTGGGTAATATGATCATGAACTTGCTGTCGTCGCTCCCCTTGTTCCTTCAAATATTGTCCTGGTTGGGAATATTTGGCAGAAAGACTGGGGCAGGGTAATAATCGTTCTTGAGGCAATTTCGGCATGATTCCAAAAATAATCTCATAGGGAGAATACCCAGTAGTCCTACAAACTGTGGTATTTACCCCCCAGACAATTTCTGGCAGAAGTTCCGGCCATCCTCGGACGATTTTCTCCCCTTGTGAGCTCAGACTAGCCCGTATACAATTGGCTAACACCCTATGGTTCTTTTCACATACAGCATTCCCCTGGGGGTAATACAGGGAGGTGTGCTGTATCTGGTAGCCCAAGGTTTCTCCCAAGTGTTGCCAGATTTCATTATTAAATTATTTTCCCCTGTCACTCAGAATACCTCCAGGGGTGCCATATACAAAAATTATCTTTTCTAAAATAACCCTAGCCACAGTTTCGGCTTTCTTGTCCGGAATAGCACAAGTAACCGTGTATTTGGAAAAGACATCGACACAGGTTATGATGTACCTTTTGTTCGTCTGTCGGGGCAGAGGTCCCATAATGTCCACAGATAATTTGTCCCACGGTTTACCGGCCGTAATATGTCCGGGCGACTGTCTAGGTCCCCGTCCATCTTTGCCCCTTTGACATCCCAAACAATTTTGAACAACTTCTTTAACAATCTGGTCGGCCCTCTTGGTCCAGTACCTTTCATTAAATTGCTTTAGAACTCGAGACTGTCCCAAATGAGCCCCCCTTCCTTCTTGTCCGTGAAGGATTTGGATCATGTGTTTAGCCTCCGAATAATCAAGTACTACCCGATTTTTAGAATCCCTCCAGGCTCCCTCAGAGAATTTTACTTTGTCGCCATACCTAGGGTCATGCTCTTCCCTGTTAGGTTCAGTGTGTTGGACGGGTGCTACCGGTAGTCGAGACAGGCCATCGGCATTAGTGTGCAGTTTACCTGGTCTATGTCTAACTTCGAAAGAGTATTCCTCCAAAATCCCCTTCCACCTGACAAATAGTCCGTCTTCCGTTTTCATTTTCCTGAGCCATTGCAAGCTATGGTGGTCCGTGATAACTTCGAAATGGACCCCGGCTAGATATGGATGGAAATATTGTACAGCCCACACTAGAGCCAGACATTCCTTTTTTGTAACGCTGTAATTCTTTTCGCCCTTACTCAGCATCCGGCTAGCACATGCTACTATGCTTTCCTTTCCGTCCACTTTCTGGGCCAATACGGCTCCGAGCCCTTCATCAGAAGCATCGGTGTATAGGTGAAACGGCTTGGTAAAATCTGGATGACAAACTATGGGGTTAGAAGTTAATTTTTGTTTCAGGTGATCAAAAACTATCTGACAACTCTGGTCCCAGTCGAACCTCCTCCCTTTTTCCAGTCTCTTAGTCATGGAGCGAGCAATTTTTGAAAAGTTGGGTATGAACCTTCGATAATAGGATGCCATTCCCAGAAACGCTCAAATCTCTTTGACAGAGGACGGGGGTGAGATTTCTGCAATAGATCTCACTTTATGTGGGTCCGGTTGGATACCTTTACTGGAAACCACGTGCCCTAGATATGCAACCTCACGGGCCCCTAATTGGCATTTTGAAGGCTTCAGTTTAAGTCCTGCCCCCCTGATTCTTTCTAACACTTCTTGTCGGTGAATATGTTCCTGCCAACTAGCGGAAAAGATTATAATATCATCCAAGTAAGCTAAACAAGTTTTCCAGGTTAATCCCCACAATACTTCGTTCATGACTCTAGTGAAACTGGCTGGTCCATTGCAAACTCCGGAAGGCAAGACGGTAAACTGGTAGAGTTTGCCTTCACTTGTGGCAAATGCGGTTTTCTCTTGGTCCTCTGACCTAACTGGTACTTGCCAGTATCCCCTCTGTAGGTCTAGGGTAGAGAACCAGGTTGACCCATTGAGTGATTCTAACGAGTCATCAATACGAGGTAGGGGCTGCGCGTCTTTGATGGTGACATCGTTAAATTTTCGATAATCTACACAGAACCGAGTAGACCCATTTTTTTTTTTTTACCAGGACTACTGGAGATGACCACGGACTGTAGGATTCCACTACTATCCCCTGCTTAATAATTTCCTCGACTTGTTCCTTTTCTTTTTGTCTCATAATGGGATTTTGTCGTCTATAGGGTTGCCTAATAGGAGGCCCTTGAGTGTGTATCTCGTGGGTGTGTCGGGTTTGGGCCGATCCGTGGTCCCCTTCGTTTTGAGCAAACGCATCTCGGTACCTCCAGAGCAATTCATGTAAGGTATTGGCGTGATATGACGTGAATTGTTTCGGAATTTCAGGTAAGTTCACAGGTCCGTCAGTTCCAACAGTGGTGGGTTGAGCGGGTGTGACTTGCCCTAACAGTTTTCCTTTTTGATAATTAATTGTGTCATCGCAAAAGTTGGCTAGAACTAGTTTCCTCTGGTCGGTAGTAATAAAGGTGGGAGATATTCTCACTTTATTCTGTGCATCAGGTTAAAAAATCCCGGCAGTCACGCCTGGGGTTGGAGGAATCTATCATTTTCCAAGATCTAGGGTGGATAGACAGTTTTCCTGTGGTAGCTACTATTTGAGGTCGTAGGGTGGTCGTTGTGTCTTTTGGCCCACACTGGATAGTTACCCCCAACTGACTCATGAGATCTATCCCCAGATACCCATCGACTCCACTATTCGATTTTCCCGATAAAACACAGAAATCGGTGGTGAATTTAATTCTTTTCCATTGTACTACCACCGTATTAGTTCTCCCTAGGATCGTCAGTGGTTGACCCCCGGCTCCTGACAACTGAATACTGGTTTGATTTAAGGGGCCCATTTCTTTCTGATTTTTGTTTACAAAATTCTCTAAAAGACAACTTCTGTTTGCCCCCGTATCAATTAGCATGTTGGCGGCTTTCCCATTGATTACTATAGTTTCACAAGGCGTTTGTCTCTCTAAGATGTTGACCTCACTATACCGCCCTTCTATGTGAGGTTTAACAGAAATTTTTCTCTCTCTTCCGGCATCGTGACTTTTGGCTAGCTTTCTGTCTCCCTGTATTCTACCGGCAGCATTCCTCCCCGGTTTGGATCGGTTCCCCTTGGTAGAGGTCGATCGTTTGGAAGTGCGTGTCTGGGGTCAAATCTAGGGGTTAGGGCTTGTGGACGGTTGGAACAGTTTCTAGCTAGGAGTCCGGTCTGTCTACATGTGAAGCATCGGATCAGGGCTCTCGGATACCCTTTGTTTGGGTTCTCCTCCTCCCCTTTCTCTTTTTCCTCTCTTACTTCTCGAGCCTCCATGATCTTTTTAATGACCTCCATGATTTCCTTAGTAGTATTCACTTCATGAATAATGCAGTGCTTTCTAACTTCCACCAGGTATGCTTGGATCATAATCTCCCTGATCCCCGTTTCCTGGCTCTCTTGATCCATATGGGGATATGCCAGTTTGACACTTTTCGCGATTTCCCTCCTCAGGGCTCTCACATTTTGGCCGTCGAGTTTCAGACTCTTAAGTTTGTCTCTGGCCTTCCTGGTGGAGGTTTCTCGGCCAAATTCTTCAATTAGGGCACTCCTAACTTCGGTCCATGACACTAGTCCCTCTAGACGTACTTTTAAATTGTTCAGGGCCTTGCCTAAGTGTGCCTTGCCATAGCCGATCTTCTTTCCATTTTCTCCTACGTCAAGTAACGTGAACTGACATTCTAACTGCTCGATCCAGAGCTCGATTTCTTCCTTCCCTTCTTCCCATAATCTGAATGGTAATACGCCCGTCATGATGTCTGTTCTGTTAGATAATTATACTTAATCTAAATGATTTGTCGAATCCCACCGCTTGCCACCAAAATTATAATAGTAAGTTATTTTTCCCTTACAGATCTTCCAGAGGAATTCGCTCCCGTTCTCATCACGTCGCAGCAATGCAATTACAATAATGCCAATTGTATGCACAAACTAGAACCCCAGAAATGGCATCAATTAAACTTTTGTTTTTTAGTGAATTAATGCGTTAGTTTAGGAGAAAATTATTTAAAATAGTAACAGATTTTGACATATGTCCTTGATTTTTGACATATTAATAGAAACCTTAGTTGGTATAAGATTTATATAAGGATAACTATGCTCTGTTTTTTTCCAGCTGATGGTAAATTTCTATCTCTCTATCCTGATTATTACGATATGACCATGATTTTGTAATGAAATCTGTTGTTAATTATGAAAACTTGGCAATAATATGACGTACAGACGCAGCAGTATCCTATTTTTCCAGTAAGAATCAAGAAATAAGATGCTAAAGGATTCAATTTACCACCAGCTGGGAAAAAATAGACTATAGCACAGTTATATGGTGCCACTTGATTAGTTACTAAAACAAACAAATAAAAGGAAAAGACAAACACAAATAGATTAATCTTTGACCTTGACCTGATAACTTAAGGGGGAGGTAGTCGTTTTTTTCTGGACCCCCTTCTCCCTCATGTTTAGCATATTAGTTTTGACATTTTAAGATGTTCGTTCCATTAGTTTGGCGATTTTGTGACCTTTCACCCCATGTGTTGTCAATATTAATACTTCTCGTGCCATTTAGGTGTCGATATTTTCCTGGCGAGCGATAACGAGCCTATGCCCCTCTTATATGGCCCTGATACTTCCTTGACAGTTATCAAGCCCATTCGTTCCGAGGTCGCGCAGCCGACGGTAGCAGGTGAAATACCTGTACCGGAACATTGGTTTATTGAGATGAGTGAGGCCAAGAAATTACGAGCCAAGAATCAAACTGTTGATGTGTTAGATGTCATTATCAAAGCTATCCCGAGTCTTTATAGTCCTGAGTATTTTGTCTACTCACAGTCCCCGGCTCTCCCTCCGGCGTCCTTTGTGAAACTTTTTTCTGATTGAACAAGTCTAATGGGTTTAATGATGTGAAACTTTTGCAGGGCATGACCCCAGAACTTATATACTATTCCTCAGAGGGATGATTCAGGTCTTCCGGTCATTCGCATTGACGGTGAGGAGTCTGGGCCGTGGGCTGCGTGGGGACAAGAGGCCCAGCGGTTTGCCAGCACCATTACTAATAAGAGCAGTCATCAGCTCCCGCCGGAAGATAATCATTGGTTTTCCATGCCAGTAGGTAAGGCGGCAGGAGTACGCCAAAATATGCTTGACTTTTTGGGTGCCCCTAAACTTTCGTTATGCCAACTAGTAGATCTTTTCAGTGCTCCTACTCAGTTACAGATTGACAAGTATTTTAAGATGAGGCAGAAAGCCTGGAGGCTTGTTTCCCAGTATCTACTCAACCGTCAGCTTGCGGCTTCTCTAGCCAGTACGACTGAATCGGTTACCGATTCAAGTACTCACAAGGCACTATATCTCACCAGGCGCCTTTTACTCCAGAACTCAATTAAGTCCATTGGAGACATCCGCACTGCTGTCTTTGAAGCGGTGAGGGTGCGTCAAGATCTAAGAGTTTATCTGGTTAAGAAGCTGCCTCTGGAGATAGGTAGAAGGTTAATTTTATCTGATGTTTTCACTAAAACCCTTTCCTCCACAGATGCCTGGCACATAGTTAATTGTTTACTGGACTCTAACACTGCCACTGCTTCCACAGCGAAGAGTGGGTCAACATTTAAACCTAAATTCACTAAGAGTTCCTTTCGTGGACAGTCTCAGTCACCACAGTCATCAAAGACTCACACAACCCCCGGAACCAGTGTCACAGCTAGGGGCCGCAGTCAGTCCAGGGGTAAGGGTAGATGGTTCAGGGGACAATCCAAGAATAGGCCTGGTAGCAATGATAGCAAATCCTCTCATCCCTCTAACAGTCAGTCAGATTCACAATCCTCCCAACCAAAAAACTGAGACACCACGAAGCTCTCTCACTCCCAGCGCCGCGAAAAGGCGAGTCGGATCCGAGAGCAGCTCTGCCGGACAACACCAGTCTAGTGACTCGCAGCTTTTGGGCTTGTTACCGGGCATGGCCCCGAGATACATGGGCAAGGACAATGGTCCGAAAGGGTCTCTCGTGGAGATGGTCCCGGCGACCCTATTTATGTATTCCCCAAGAATTCAATCATGTTTCTTTAGAGGTGGGATCCGTCATCCGGGAGATGACATTAAAGCAGATCATTGTCCCCGTTTCACCAACTCAGCCCATATTCACTTCTCGAATTTTCCTGGTGCCGAAAAGGGACAGCGTTCAGATGAGACCGGTCATCGACTTGTCTTCTCTGAACCAATTCATTCACAATCAGTCATTCAGGATGCTGACGGTGAATCAGATCAGGCTGACACTGCTGCCGCAAGGTTGGATGTGTTCCATAGATCTGACAGATGCCTACTGGCATGTCCCCATAAACAAACGCTTTCAAAAGTACCTGGCCCTGCGCCAAGGGAATCAGATGTTTGTGTTTCAAAGGATGCCCTTTTGTCTCAATCTAGCACCTCGTATTTTCACAAAGTTAGTCTGACAGGCTTTGCTACCATTGCTCAAACAAGGGATCATGGTGTTATGGTACCTAGACGATTGGTTAATAGTAGCTCATTCCGAAATTGCTTGCCTTCAACATGTACATCAGGTAATGTCTCATGTCACTGCCTTGGGCTTCAAACTGAACTTGGCAAAGTCCAACTTGAACCCCACAAGGGCCATCCAGTGGGTGGGTCTACTCTGGGACACCGAGTTACTCTCTCTGAGCCAGAGTGCGGACAACCGTCAGAGATTTTGCAAGAAATTCTTTCGGTTTCTTCATTCTCTGACCACCACAAGGAGAATTTGGGAGTCTCTGGTGGGGTCACTCAACTGGATAAGATTGATGGTTCCATTAGGTTGTCTGAAGGTAAAAAGGTTTATTTTGGAGGGAAACAAGTGCTTTCCGCTATTGCCAGCGGAAAGGCTATGGCGAATCCCGAAATTAATCCACAAACTGCTGGCGTCTTGGGCGAAGCCAGAAGTATTACACTCCTCTTTGAGATGGACAACTCCTCCTCCGACGGTCTGGATCAACACAGATGCGTCAGGTACCCTGGGATGGGGGTATCAGTCAAACCTGGGCCATCAAGGTCAGGGTCTATGGTCCAGGTAAAATCACCTTCACATAAATGCCAAAGAGGTATTAGTCCCCCTGTTTTTCTTAAAGTAGCACGGCTCAACCCTGGCGGGAAAGTCCTTAGCCTTCAGGATGGACAATCTGACTGCAGTCACATGCATTCAGAAGTATTGGTCAGTGAGATCTCGAGTATTACAAGGGTTGTCAGAAAAGATCTTTCAGCTAGCTGTAAGGCTAGAGATTTATCTTAACGCAACATATCTGCCCGGCGTGGCAAATGTCTGGGCAGATGCTCTGTCTCGGCGACAGAGCACTCTAGTAGAGTGGTCTCTTAAGCAAACCATCTTTCAAAAGATGATTGCAGAGCCATACCTTCCACAAGTGGACTTGATCGCGTCAGAGACGACTCACAAATTGCCTCAGTTCCTCACACGCCGGAGCAAAACTCCGGCGGGAGGACCGGACGCATTTATGGTAGACTGGAACAAATGGAGCTCCATTTATCTGTTTCTACCTCCAGACGCATCCTTAATGTGTAAAGTAGTTCACAAACTACGGGATTATTGGGGCATGGTCTCGATGATCGCGCCCCTGTGGCCGGCCCAAGTGTGGTACAACCAATTGACGACGTGATGCGAGGACCCGGTGTCACTCCCGATCTCGTACTTTCATTTAGACACAATTGGAAACCTCAAGACCCCGCTGACTTTTGCCTTGTGGATATTCAGAAGGCCAAGTGGTTAGCACCGTTTGGGGACAGTGTGACTCACAAGTTGATTAATCAATATACCCCATCAACCCAAAGACAGTACCAATCACATTGGAAGGCATTCACTACCTGGATTGTAGAAACTAACCAACAGCAGTCCTCAATGGCCTTAATATTTAAATATCTGAATTACCTTTTCGAAGAGCGTTCATTGTCAGTTACCACATTAAGGAATCACCTCACGGCTATTATGATGCCTTTTTTCGATTTAACTGACCTTTCCATACCTGAGGCGGAGGAGAAGGGGTTTATGCGTGCATGCTTCCGGCTTCGTCCCCCACCGCGCCAACTCATGCCCACCTGGTCTCTTGATTTAGCCCTCAATATGCTTCACTCTCATAGGTATTGTCATAATCCTGCTTACGAGTTAAAGTTAAAGAAGGCTGTTTTCCTATGGCCCTGGCCACGGGTAACAGGGTTTCTGAGTTGGCTGCAATGAGTTCTGAACCATCTTGCCTACGGTTCTCTAGGCGTGATATGAGTGTCCATATAGCTCCTACTCCTAATTTTGTGGCTAAAAACGAACATGCTAATCATGTGTTCTCTGAGTTTGAGGTTCCAGGCCTCAAGCACGGCGATAGACACCACCTACTTTGTCCGGTAAAAGCACTAATTACTTATAAGCAGGAATCTCGACAATCTCAGGCCGGGTCCCTCTGGGTCTCGCGGACAGGTAAACGCCTTCAGAAGCGGCAGTTGGCAGCTTTAATTGTTCAAGTTATCAGGGAAAGTAACCCGGGTGCTCTTGGGCGGGCACACGATATTAGAAAATGGGCAGCTTTGCTCCAATTTTTCAAAAATTACTCCCTAGATGATATGCAAAAGACCAACTTGTGGTCTTCTAATCATACATTTATCACGCGTTACCTGTCCGTGAATCTCATGAAACCTAATCTACAATGTATAGCTCTTAGGCAGAAAGTCTAGTTTTTAAGCTATTTCCTTGTGCAAAGAAGGGGGGTGGGGGGGGGGGGGTGGAGTGTTCTAGCTAAGACCTCCTGTCTGCCTCCTATGTGATACACTAGATATGTAAGATAAGGCTCGTATGATAACCCATTCCTAGGACTTAAGACAGTCTAGTCAGGAAAAACTTTTATGTTAGTACTTTAATTTTGGCAACAGAGTACTTATTTTGTACTTATTAATTTAAAAAATTATTTATAAGTGCTTAGTACAAACTATTTTGTAATAGAGTACCTGATTTTTGAATGATTATCTAATCAGATATCGTATTTTTATCAGTATTTTCCATGAAAAAATATTGATTATTTATCTTATGCTAAATGTAAAGTTTATGAGTGTTGTTTCCTACTGTTCAATCAAACGTCAGGTTCAACACGCAGGCTAACCCTTAATAAACGCCGCCTGTAACCTCTGTTCTATTTTTCTATTAAACATTGATCTTTTTGTGTGTTTTTGCTTTGCCCTTATTAATTTGTTAGTGGTTCTGATATTCTCGATGAATGTACCCCTCCAGACTTGTGACATCAGGCCCATCGTCAATGATGAAGGGGCCACTAATAAATTATAGGTTTGAGTCTCGAAGGGAAGAAGGAAAACCTAATATTTAGTAGTGGCCCCGGAATCATTGACGATTTTGTCCCTCCCACCATCCCCTTCCCATTCATCTGCTGTATTTTAGAAAGTCTTGATACATCAGTGAAGGACATAAGCGTCCAGATAAGAGCTGGATAATGCGCAGAATAACAGCAGACGCATTAGAAGCGCAACCTGCTAGATCATGTTTAATGCTTTAAAAAAAAAAAAAAAAAAAAAAAAAATCTAGTAGTGGTAGGCCTACCCACATCATAAAGACGAGTCCGTGAGTGATTTTGTTATATTTAAGAGCGTTTCGCTCACGATGTTTGGCAATCGTATAATTTTTACTCTCCTAGGCGGGTCGTTTGAACGGCGAGCCTTGAGTTCAAAGATTGGCCATTACTTTTATAAGGCGCATCGTCAATGACTCCGGGGCCACTACTAAATATTAGGTTTTCCTTCTTCCCTCCGGGACTCAAACCTATAATCTGGAATTTATATTCCACCTTCCTCTATTCAACAAAACTGTATCCCCTTCAGTAAGATACAGTTATTATTCTATTATTATGGACAACACCTGTCTAAAATTGTAAGGGGTATAATCGGATTCAGTTAACTTTTTTTTTACCGTAACATTTCCAAACTTAACAAAATCGTTTAATATTAACTACAGTAAAATAAAGAATGCGTCATTGTATACTGGGAGGGGTGATCATAATTGTTATTTAATTCCCATGACTGGAGATCGCTTTGGAAGCACTATATTGGATTTAACTTAATTTATGTTTTTTCCTCTATTTTTCCATAATACTGTAACATTTTAAAGAAGCTTGATTGACCCCAGGAGTTGTTGCTCTCTGTATATATGCAGTATGTTGTGTCATGCTGTTTCATTTGAATCCTAATAATTTCCATTAAGCACCCGCACATTATTCTGTCCAAGAACACCCCATTGTGCGTCTCCTTTTAAATCTATTTAATATAAACCTACTACATTAGGGAATAAATTGTCGTTAATTTCATGACTCGGAGAAATCCTGCCATATATTTTCAGTGTGACCTTGCATAAATTCGTGTGGAGGTAACAACAGGTATAATAATAAGAACACATCTCCATTTGTATTAACCCGTTCAGTACCAGGGATGTTCTTTTCATCATATTCTGGCAACTATCAGACGATTTGATTCAGCTTAGGAAGGACATCTACCAATAATAAGGCTTCAAACTATCTCAACCAACCCCTTTAACTACCAAAGGTCATTCCTAAGTTGCATAATACTGTCTAAACATAGCTAGAATACAATATAACACACGTCGCTGGTACTCAAAGGTTTAACAAAGTTGAAACGTATGATAGGGAGGACTTACTGTAATTAAGGGGAGGCAGACCGTTTTGCTGGACCCTCTTCTCCCTAATGTTTAGCCCCAATAGTTTTGAGATTATAAGACGTTCGGCCGATTAGTTTGGCGATTTTAACACCTTTCGCCACATGTCGTTGTCAATTTTAAGACCTTTCGTGCCATTTAGGTGTCGATAATTTCCTGGCAAGCGATAGCGAGCCTGCAATTTTAAAAGGAACCGACCTACGGCTGGGACATTTTCCTACCGAAAAATTTATAAATTTATCTTGAAGGGGGGTCTACGGGGTGTTTTTCTAAGCTTGATGGAGGTCTAGGGAGGAAACTTAAAAAATATATGAATACATGAATTACTAGACCAAACAAACGGTCAGTCTCCCCTTAATATGCATCAGTTTTATCTCGCACAGCGCAGTTCTTTATTTTCTATGTGTATGAAGGAGATAAAAGGCAAAACTGCCTGTTACAAGTGTCCCCCAAAAGTTGAAAGAGTGATATAGAGCCAAATTTAATATGTCTGGACACCCAGAGCTTGAAGTAGTTAAAGTTACCCTCAGTTGTCCTAACAATGGCATCAACAACTACTACTACATAACATGAATTAAAATGCTTGTTAGAAAAGGTAAAATTATGGTATTTTGTCCACAAATGATCGACTAAGAGAAGTATCAGACCTTAACCCACTGGACCCCAGCTAGTTTAGATTAAATGTACATCAAGAGACCATAAGATTTGTCCTTTTTTTCTTTTCTTTTCTAAATAGCTTAGATAGGTGAGAAATTAAGAATAACACAAATAAAAAGAACTCACCTCGGTCATTTGGGCTCCTATTGGGGGGGGGGGTAGGTAAATCCGATATGGTGTTGCACTTGCGAGATCTACAGGTAAACTGACTGTCCTTTGTCATGCGCGTCCCATGTCCCAACAAACCTAGACTTGGGGGTTGCCAATTATTGCCTACATCCTAAGGAATACCCCATACCAATATCAAGCTTATAGCTACCATAGGACAAGAGTAAATATGGTCGAAAGTTGTGGTGAGATAAGCGGGTACAGTGTTTTTCCCCTCCTCCCACACATCACCCGCCCGGCCGGACTTAGGGAGTTGCCGAGTATGATCAAGTAATGCCAACATCCTAAAGAGTATCTCACACAAATCTCAAGCCTCTAGCTACCATACGACAGGAGTAAATAAGGTCGAAAGTCGCGGTGAAGTAAGTGGGTAAACTGGCGCCACTAATCTGCCCGCCACCATCAGTGTGGGTTGCCTAGGCGGTTGGCAGGTACCGCCACTGTTCGGCAACACCGTAAGGAATATCCCATACCATTCTCAAGCCATTTCCTACCATAGGAGCCGAGTAAATGAGGTCGAAGTAGCGGACGCAACATTTGCGGCGCTGGGGTTTAGCGTTACATACATTGGTGACGCAAACGCTGCGTCGCTGGGGTCCCGTGGGTTAAGGGGAGGTCGATAGTTTTTCTGGACCCCCTTCTCCCTAATGTTTAGCCCCACTAGTTTTGAGATTATATGACGCTTAGCTCATTAGTTTGGCGATTTTAAGACCTTTCGCCCCATTTCGTTGTAAATTTTAAGACCTTTCGTGCCATTTAGGTGTCGATTATTTCTTGGCGAGCGAAAGCGAGCCTGCAGTTTTAAGAGGAACTGGTCTTCGGCCGGGAAATTTTTCTACCGAAAAATGTACAAATTTATCGTGAAGGGGGGTCTAGACTAGAGGGTGTTTTTCTAAGCTTGATGGAGGTCTAGGGAGGAAACTAAAAACATATATGAATAAATGAATTAATAGACCAAACAAACAGCCAGTCTCCCCTTGATTGTGGTGTTGGCCCCGATAATAGCCACTCATATAATTTGAAACATTGTCCAAACGAAACGATATTGATCATTTCAATATTTTTGTTCTTGGTTTATTGTTTATTGCTCAGGATAGAACTAGCCCTCACCCACTGTTTGATATATAATATAAGATAATGAAGTATGTAAGATTAAATGATAGACATGTTCTCAGAGACAATCATTCTACATCAACAGCTTGAATGTTATTGAAGGAAACTATTTTAAGATATAATACTAATTGTTCAAATGCTTATTACGATATTGGCTAGAATGTGTTTATTTAAAGCCGGGTAAACTTATGCATATGAATGTATGGACCTTGATGAGCTGAGAAACTATAACTAGTAGCCTACAGATACATAGATTTTTCTATATAAGGTTTATATACCGACTGAATATAGTGGTTATATTAATTAACATAGATAATGCATACAAAAATAACTCAGAGTTCGTCTGAATTTCTTAAGGCAAAATTACAACCAGTGGCTTAATTGCAAAGCACTCAGTATCATAATTAAGATAGTCTAGCAAGAGGAAGCTACAATACAATTTATATAACCAGATAAGGAGTTATGTCGAGATATGATATAAGTATTGGCTGAGTATGAACAAGAAATAATTATATTTAATAGTGGCCCCTTAATCATTGACGATATTGCCTATTAATATAATAGTCTCCCTTCAACACCCACGGCAGCAGTTTTGAATCACCCGCGCGGAAGGGTCAGGGAGTACTCTCATAAGTGCACACTTAATTCTCTTATGGAATCGTCCTTATGATTGGGTACCTAGCCGTCCGGCTGGCTCAGTTGATAGCGTGCCTTATTCCCATCTTGAAGGTCTCGCATTCAATCCCCGCTCAGATTGAAAAGTTTTTCTGGGATATAGCCGGCGGTTACCATCTCCCCATGAGCAAGGGGGATGGGTAATGGTCTCTGGTAGACTAAAGAAAGCCAAGCGCTTGTGAATCCTCGAAGGAGGAGATACGGGCGCTATATAAGTAACCAGAAGATTATTATTATTATTACCTTACAAACAAAAACTTTAGCAAATGCTCTAGTTCAAGGGTGGCTGTACATAGTGCGGAGCCTTCTAGAGTCCGTATTTGCTTCTGGGCCCCTCTCGCGGGCCCCCCCCCCTCTGCTTGCTGCTGCTGGATCGTCGGAGCTTCAGTTAATCCTGTGTTGTTTCGTCGGGCCTCGTGGCCAGCCTCTTTAGGGGTCTCCAATGTAGGCTACAGGCCATTTAGGATTATAAATTCTATGTATTTGTGATTATGCCTATGTGTGCCTCGGTATTGTGTTACATGTGTGCTCTACATGTTATTGGGGGGTCCTTGGGAGACGTCCCTATATAATTATATATGTGGGGTTTTGGAAGGGGGGATTTTTACATATAAGTCCCCCCCTCTAAAAATTTTGGTTGTTCTTTCTCCGGCGGCCTTCTGTGCAGGGCCTCCATTTTCGCGTCTCGCAGACGAGTAAGGGAGCAACCAAATGTCCTGGCGTGGTGTGCTGAACCACACTCCTTCCGGTGGAAAATGCAAATTCCTACGGGAGCAACCTCGGCCCGCCGAGGGGACTCGCCCTGACCGATTTGTCATACAGCAAGACTTCCTTCGCCCGGCGTTCCAGTCTAGTGTGCAGGTGTTGTGATACGTAGTGCAAGCACGTTACCTACCTTTCTATTTCAATAGTCACGGATAGTTAAACACTTAAGGTCACTAGGGCCAGTGACACTTTGTCACAGGTAAGCAATCCAATCAGCTTTAAAACGGAGAAACCCCAGTTTTTCCATGGTCGAGTCAGCGGAAGGTTAGAGTAGCTGTGGCTATAGCTAATTTTCCGGCGGACTTGAGGTAGGATGTCTTAACACCTCGCAGGTTATCCTTATGAGCATTGATTCCTGGAAATTTTATTTTCCAGATAGACCCAGTGCCTCAGTGACAACAAACCCGGCGGGGGGGGGGCGGGAGGGGAACCCTTTTTTTCATTATGCCTCTGTTTGAGCTGTGCGCTACTCCTAATTGCTCATTATTGCCTGTATTTGCTCACAAACTTTGCATTAGATGCGTGAAATGCCTCGATCGTTCTCGAGGCCTGTGGGTGTCTAAGCTTTGTTCTGTCTGTTCTGAGTTAAAGGCGGCACTTCTCACTAGGAAAGACCTGTCGTGCTTAGCGGCATTGAAAGAGATAAAGAACATTTTCAACTCTTATGCTAAAGATACTGCCCATAAGGCCCTTCATTGCGATGATGATACCCTGTGGGAACCTTAGTCATAAAGTCACCTCTGGTTAATTCGGCTCCTATTAAATCTACTAAACCTAAAGCTAAACCTAAAACCCTTTCAAAAGAGGTAGTTAGTAGCTCTAGTAGCAATGAGAGTGACATTACCAAGGCTACACCCCCCCCGACCGGACCAAGCGGAGACGGTCCCCTTCCCCACGGCAACGGTCAAGGTCACGGTCGAGATCTCCCTGAAAGCAGTCTAGGCACTCATCGGCGGAGTCGTCCACATCAACCAAACGCCGTAGGGAGGACAAGGTGACACCGGCCAGTACAGGACATAGTAGTAGCCGGAAGGTTACCATAAGGCCACCTCCACCCTCTACCCCTACCTGCAGCACGCCAACCGTCCAATCCGGCGACTCAGAGGTAGGAGTGGAGGACATAGAACCTAGTCCTCATCATGAACAGTCATTAAGTGTACCACAGGACTTTATTTTTGCTATTCCAAAGTTGACTCAGATACCACTCAAAGCCCCTACGGCTGGACCAAGTAGGGTATTAGCAGATCAGTATAGAGGTTTACCATTAGGTTCTCATTCTTTTGACAGCTCTCAGCTGATTCAGGACTCACAGCCACCCGCGGCGAGCGAACAAGGGTGCTGGAGAGTTAGTAAGGGAACAGATAGGGAGAGTATTAACAGTGAAGTTTTACCCTCATCAGTCCCTGATTTGGTTTGGCTGCCGGAGGAACAAACTCCGGACGCAGAGCAAGACATACCGGAAGTGCTTGAGTTAAATGAAGAGCCGGAGGAAGTTAATGTACCCTCGGCTCAAAGTTTAATGTTTGACGGATCAGAAGCTAGTTCCCAATCTTCCAGGGGTTCCCATAGTAAGTGTGTGACGACGGAGGAGATACGTGATATAATGCATAGGGTCATGCAGCAGTACCATGTCTCTCCCTCTCTGGATCCTCACTCTAGTCAACCGGTAGCTCCCCCAAGTAGCTCCACAATAAGACCGTTAGAGCCTTCAGGTTTTCCCACCCCTAAGTCCTCATTGCCTGCTTTGGTTTTACCCCCGACAATGTCCACGATGGCCGGCACTACAGTGCCAGCTACTATGACTACCACTAATGTACGAGTAATTTCTGACATCACTCCTCCCCCCTTAGATAAGGCACCACAGAGGAAAGGCCCTATGCCTCTCCTCTACAGGCCGGATTGCTCTTGGATTCAGGTAAACCCGTTGAAACCATTCCTAACCCACTATTTCAGGATATCTACCGGTTCCTAGTGAGTGGACTATTGAAATCAACAAAAATAGAAAACTCAGAGCCAAGGATGAGGTAGGGAGATTACTGGACGTTTCTATTAGGACCATACCTAGTACATATAATGCTGATTTCTTTGTGCTCTCAGCTGCCCCGGCAGTACCGCCGGCCTCATCTGCACGACTCTTTGCAGACTGGTCCAAAGCAGATGGCGTTAAGGACATTAAAGCTTTGAATGCACTCACGCCAGAACTGGCTACAGTTCCGGTACTTGATCAGTCACATACACCAGTCCTGCAGATGGGGCGGGTAGGTTTGGGTCCTTGGGTAGACTGGGAAGCAGAGGCGCAGGTATTTGCTTCTACCATTACATCTAAAACCTCCCATCAGGTTCCTCAGGAGTTGCATGCTTGGTTCTCATTACTTGTTAATAAGGCAGCCTTGTTCGCTTTCTTGGCGGCCCCCAAACTGGCTCTTCACCAATTAGATGAACCTTTTTGTACCCCTCCCCCAGCCCATCTGGATAGGGACTTTAAGTTAAGAAGCAAAGCCTTCAGATTGTTCTCACAATACCTTGTCACTCGCCAGGTTACGGTATCACTAGCTAGGACTATTTCGGCCATTGCAGACCAAAATGTGAGAAAAGCCACAGACCTGTCACGTAGGATTTTATTACATAATTCAATACAATCCCTGGGTGACATTAGGGTAGCAATCATGGAGGCGGTGAGGGCCCTCCAGGACCTCAGAGTGTGTTTAGTAAAGAAGTTACTGGAAGATATTGGTCGCCGGGTGACTTTTTCCCCAGTCATAACTGCCTCCCTCCTCAGTTCAGAAACGTGGAGTGTAGTTTTTAATCTGGTAGATGGGTGGAAGCTGACTACCTCCCAGGCTAAGAGGGAACCGTTTAAGAAACCTTTCAATAAGCCCAAAAGCGGCGGTAAGTCACAACCCCCTCATGCTAAACAGTCCTTTCGGGACCCCAGGCCTCCTCCACAGCAGGGAGGTAGTCAGCACAAGCCCAAACAAGGTAAATACTCAGGTTATAGAGGTAAGTCACACCCTAAACCAAATCAGGGACAGACGTCAGCCAAAACTAGCCAACCATCTGATACCAACCCACCACCCCCTCCCAAAAACTAGCCAACCAAACTTTCTGTCTCCCGGGGCCGTGCTCAGGTGTGTCGGATTCGAGAGTTGCTCCACCAAACGGACCCAGTCTGCAGACGGGGTCATTCCAAGTATGCCACAGAGCCTGGCCCAAGCAAACCTGGGCCAGAACTGTAGTAAGCAAAGGTATCACCTGGCGGTGGATCCGGCGACCTCGACTGCGTCAGGCGCTCGAACATAACCATGTTTCGCCGGGGGTGGAGGCCCTGGTCCAAGAAATGATCTCAAAGAAGGTCATTGTCCTAGTAGAACCAACTTGCCGAGTGTTCACCTCCAGACTTTTCTTAGTGCCAAAGAGGGACAGTGTGCAGATGCGACCAGTAGTGGATCTCTCGCATCTGAACACTTACATCATAAATCCATCCTTTAGAATGCTTATAGTAAAACAAATCAGGCTTGTACTTCCGCCGCTGAGTTGGATGTGCTCCTTAGACCTCAAAGACGCCTATTGGCATGTCCATATCAACAAACGGTTCCAAAAGTTCCTCACCATGAGGGTCAGGCAAGAGACTTATGTCTTTCAGAGACTGCCTTTCGGTTTGAACCTGGCACCGAGAATTTTCACAAAATTAGTCCGGCAAGCCCTTCTACCATTGTTGGACCAGGGCATAATGGTGTTGTGGTATCTAGATGACTGGCTAGTGGTGGCGGAGTCAAGAGAGTTATGTCACAATCATGTCAACCAAGTAATTAATCATGTACAAACCCTAGGGTTCAAGGTGAACCTGGCAAAGTCTCTCCTTGTTCCTACACGGGAAATTCAGTGGATAGGGCTGGTCTGGGATACCGCCAATCTGACTCTTACTCAGAGTGTGGACAATCGCCACAGATTTCGCAGGAAACTGTTTCGTTTTCTCCACAGTCTGAATACGACAAGGAAGACGTGGGAGTCCCTGGTCGGCTCACTCAACTGGATCCAATTAACTGTGAAGTTGGGCCGGTTGAAAGTAAAGAGATTAATGATGGAAGGCAAAACAAAATCCCACTACTGCCGGCGGGAAAACTATGGCCGATTCCTCGATTAATTCACAACTTACAGTCGGTCTGGGCGAAGACCGAAACACTGTACTCTGTGACAACATGGGTTTCTCCTCCTCCTTAGGTATGGGTAGACACAAACGCTTCTGGAACACTAGGGTGGGGGTATCAGTCCAATCTAGGCCATCAAGGGCAGGGTACTTGGGCCCAGAACGAGTTATGGCACATCAACAAACAAGAGCTTCTAGTTCCTCTATATTTTCTCCAAGCCCACGGCTCGTCATTGCAAGGGAAATCAATAGCGTTTCAGATGGACAACTTAATTGCGGTCCATTGCATTCAGAAACAAGGTTCAGTAAGGTCTCGAGAGTTGCTAGTAGTGTCAGAACAGATTTTTGTTCTAGCCGAATCGCTGAGCATTCATCTGCATGCTTCATACCTCCCAGGCGTGTCGAACGTCTAGGCGGATGCGCTGTTCCGGCGATGGAGCACTTTAGTAGAATGGGCTCTCAAACAAACTGTCTTCGACAAGATGATTGCCAAGCCTTAACGTCCACAAGTGGATCTGTTCGCATCCGAGGAGACTCACAAGCTACCTCTCTTCCTGACCCGCCTAGGGGTAACTCCGGCGGGGGGGACCAGATGCGTTATTGGAGGACTGGAACAAGTGGAACTCAATCTATCTATTTCCTCCACCAGATTCTGCTCTAATGTGCAGGGTAATTCACAAACTAAGAGGTTACCGGGGCTTAGTCTCGATGAATGCACCGTTATGGCCGGCTCAGGTGTGGTACCACCAGTTGAACGAATGGACCCGGTGTCACTCCCGGTTTCCGCATTCCACTTAGAAATTATTGGCAACCTTCAGACCTCTCTCAATTTTGCCTTCTGGACATTTACAATGCCAAATGGCTAGCTCAGTATGAGGAAAGTGTCACTAGTAAACTTATGAACCAATATACTTTATCTACCAGGAGGCAATATCAATCACATTGGAAAGCTTTTACGAACTGGATTGTAGAGTCAGGGCAAACCGATGCCTCAGGTCTTCAAATACCTAGATTACTTATTTGAGCAGAAGCGTTTGTCCGTTGTTACGTTGAAAAATCACTTATCTGCTATCAGAACCCCCTTCTCTGATCTCACTGGTCTCTTGATACCGCAGGCGGAGGAGAAAGGGTTTATGAGGGCGTGTTTCAGGCTCCGCCCACCACCACGTCAGCTCATGCCCACCTGGTTGCTTGATAAGGCCTTATCTTTGCTTCAATCGCGCAAATATAATAATGCGCCGGATTTTGATTCATTACTTAAAAAGGCTGTGTTCCTGATGGCTTTAGCTACAGGAAATGGGTCTCTGAGCTGGCGACGATGAGCAACGAACCTAATTGCCCTAGGTTTGGGAGACTGCACGACAAGGTCCAGATCGCGGCCGTCCCCCACTTTAATTGCTAAGAATGAGCACTCTGATCATGTATTCTCAGAATTTTCTGTTCCGGCGTTAAAACGCGGACACACTCATCATATTTTATGACCAGTGGAGGCCTTAGTTAGGTTTATGAGGGCAGCTCACCCTCGACAACCAGGCTTTTTGTGGGTAAACCAGGCAGGTAATCGTGTCACTAGGAGAAAATTGGCTTCTCTGTTAGTAGACGTTGTTAAAGAAAGTAATCCCGGTGTAGTGGGCAGGGCCAACGACATCAGGAAGTGGGCCGTCTCTCTTAGATTTTTACAAAAAATTTCTATAGACGACATTGCCAACACTCAATTGTGGGCATCAAACCATACTTTCCTAACACGATACCTGTTGGTCGCTCTGGACAAGCCAAAACGTACCTGTGTAGCTTTACGACAGAAGGTCTCGTAGGCTATGTGCTATTATTATTAAGCTTAATGCGTGAAAAAAGGGGGGAGGGGGGGCGGGCTGAATAGCCCAAAGCCCCACGGACTCCTTTCGCCGGAGATTTTTGATAAATCACAAGCTGAGATCGAACTGATATGACGGTTCAATTTTTTGTTTTGTTTTTGTTTTAAGAAATCTATCATAGTTGCAACTATATAGGATTACTAGAATGTACAAACATATAATATACACTGTACAAATATTGTTAAGGTTAGAACAATATTCCAAAGAGTTTATAGTTCTAGTTAGGGACACAAGGATGTTCCCAGTTTATCAGGTATAGATCTTAAGATAAATGATCTGGTCTTGAGCAAGCAGACTTTCTTTGAAGTCATGCCCTGCTTGCAATCTTTCATATTTTTATGCTATTTATTGTCTGTATACAATAAAAAACTTTAACATTTTATACGGCTTATTTTTGTCTTGAGGTTAGGGTATTGTCACGAATGTCCCCCTCCAGTCTTGGTACTCAGGCAATATCATCAATGATGAAGGGGCCACTATTAAATTATAGGTTCGATTCCCGGAGGGAAGTAATGAAAACCTAATATTTAGTAGGGCCCCGTAATCATTGACGATGCATGGCCCTCCCATCCATCCCCTTCCCATTCGTTGACCCCTATTAAGTCTTGATATATCAGTGAAGGAAGTTATGGCCGCAAGGGAGCCTGCGCCTGGGTGCTGCGCACAAGAAATCCACGCATGGAAAGCCATAATATAACAGATATTAAGTTGAATTTTCTGTTTTATTTTCTACAAAGTTTTTTTCTGTAGGGTACCCAATCATAAGGACGATTCCATAAGAGAATTAAGCGTGCACTTATGAGAGTACTCCCTGACCCTTCCGCGCGGGAGATTCAAAACTGCTGCCGGGGGTGTTGAAGGGAGACTGGTGTTGAAGGGAGACTATTATATTAATAAGCAATATCGTCAATGATTACGGGGCCCTACTAAATATTAGGTTTTCATTACATCCCTCTGGGAATCAAACCTATAATGAGTACTGTATAATATGACCAGGGTTGCGGACAAGGATAATTAAAGATAAAATACAGATATATAAAATATCATAAACGGAGTCGTTGACCAAATTTTCAATGTCAGTATATATCAGTATTTTGTTATGTGTATGCAGGAGACAAAAGGCAAATCTGACAGTAACAGATGTCTCCCCCAAAGTTGAAAGAGTGATAATCGTTATAATATATTTTTTGTGTGTGTGTGTGTATTGGCAATAAATGTGGTGTGATTGTTTAGTGCAGTGAAGTGAATAGGAGGAGGAGGTGCTTGTGAGAGCTAGCGGATTACTCTCTGTGTAGGTGAGACACAAACAAGAAACAGTGAGGGAAGCTAGACACATGCGACAAGAGTTCCAGCAACTCCTTATCACATGCCTATGAGGCCTCCCCTGGGTACTGCCCTGCTCAACTGTTGTCTACAATCTTTCCATCACAATGATGGAATAAGATGAAAAGCAAGTGTTGCTAAACTTTCATGGCTCCTCACAAGGGTTGCTGATTCAGGGCTTGACAAACAAGTGTTACTGAATTTGTCTGGAGAGCAAGGGTTGCCGAAGCTCTCTTTGGGTCAATCCCGTTTTGTCCTCGCAATGGTTACTGAACGAAGTGGTTGGAAAGCTGAGGTAGGGCAAGTGTAACTCAATCCATCTTGGTCTTGCTGGATTCTCAGAGTCACTTAGTGGTGTTAATCTTTGGGGTAAGAGGGCCTGCTGCTGGGGTTTGGAAAGGTTTATGAGCTCTTTTTGTCCTGGTTCAAATGGTGACAGGTAAATTCCTCTTCCAGGTGTAATTAGGGTCGGTAAGTAGGTTGGGGGCGAAGCTCTGACGTAATGGTCCTGACATCACTGGCTTCTCGTTTTGGTGGGCCTGTATGGGAGACAGAAAACGTGCTGGGGAAGGGGACTCCCTTATTCCTCTCTGCATAAGATTGAACGGCTGCTACGTGTTTTGGTGGATTCGTATTATCTGTGGTGCTGGTGGAGGCTTCTTCTTGTTCCTGCTGGTTATTATTATCAGAATTTGGCATTTGCTAAGGATAATAATTATAAGATTGTAAATATAATTTTGGCATGGACATTCCAAATATTATCACTAAATGAAAAGTGGATGGAAGTGAGAGAGATGGAAGAGAGAGAAGTAGAGGTTGAATGGCAACAGTTTAAGGAAGGAGTGAAAGCAAGTGCAGAGGTAGTATGCAGCAAAAGGAAAGTAGGAGGCAGAGGTATCAGGAAGGGAAGCGAGTGGTGGAATGATACGGTGAGAAAGGCAGTTGAGGAGAAGAGACAGTGTTTTGAGAGGGTTTTACAGGATGGTAGTGTTGAGGTATGGGAGAGGTACAAGGAGAAAAGGAGAGAGGCAAAACGGAAAATTAGAGAAGCGAAAAAAGATGCAAACGAAAGGTGGGGTCAAAGGCTGAGTGAGAATTTTGAAGAACGAAAGAAGATGTTCTGGAAAGAGGTAAATACAGTAAGGAAAGGAGGACAAAAGAGGGAAGAGTCAGTGAAAGATGTAAATGGAGAATTACTAGTGGAACCAGTTGAAGTGAGGAAAAGATATGCCGAGTATTTTGAATCTTTGTTAAATACAAGAGATGGAAGAGAAGCAGTGATTGAAGCTGAGGTGGATGGAGATAGGTTACCCAGGCCACCCAGGTGGCAGGGAATGAATGAAAGGATTGAGGAAAATGAGGTGAAAGAAGCAGTGAAACAAATGAGAGCGGGAAAAGCAGAAGGTTTGGATGGTATTGCTGTGGAGTGTATAAAGAAGGGTGGAGATGTGATTAGATTGGTTGGTGAGACTTTTCAATGTGTGCTTTGCTGTGTCAATGGTACCAATAGACTGGAAGAGTGCATGTATTGTGCCGTTGTACAAGGGGAAGGGAGACCGGCAGGAGTGTTCAAGTTATAGAGGTATTAGTTTATTGTCAGTGGTTGGAAAGCTGTATGGCAGGGTGTTGATAGAGAGGATAATAAAGTGTACGGAAGTTGCAATAGGAGAAGAACAGTGCAGTTTTAGGAGGGGAAGAGGGTGCGTGGATCAGATGTTTGCAGTAAGACAGTTATGCGAGAAGTATTTAGAGAAGCATAAGGAGATATTTTGGGCTTTTATGGACTTGGAAAAAGTGTATGATCGTGTGGACCGTGAACCAATGTGGAAGGTGTTAAGGATTTATGAAATAGGAGGAAATTTGTTAGAAGCAGTTGAGAGTTTTTATGAAGGGAGTAGAGCATGTGTGAGAGTAGGAAATGGTGAGTTGAGTGAATGGTTTGAGGTAAAGGTAGGTTTGTGACAGGGTTGTGTAATATCACCATGGCTGTTTAATATGTTTATGGATGGTGTGGTGAGGGAGGTGAAAAGGAGAACTATGGGAAGAGGATTGGGTTTAGTAGGAAAGAATGGTAGAGATTGGGAGTTGAATCAGTTTCTGTTCGCTGATGACACAGCATTAGTGGCGGATTCTGATGAGAAACTGCAGCGGGTAGTCAAAGAGTTTGGTGTGGTTTGTGGAAGGAGGAAACTGAAGGTGAACGTCAATAAAAGTAAAGTAATGGTGTGTAATAGGGGAGAGCATAGGGTGAATCTAGATGTGAGGCTGAATGGGGAAATATTGGAACAAGTAGAGTGTTTTAAATATCTAGGAGGAACGATAAGCAGGAGTGGAGGTATGGAAGTGGAGGTAAAACAGAGAGTGTGTGAAGGAAGGAAGGTTTTCGGAGCAATGGGAAGTATGTGGAGGACGAGAAATCTCGGAGTGAATGTAAAAAGTGCACTGTATCAAGGAATTGTTGTGCCAACAGTGATGTATGGGGCTGAGACATGGGCTCTGAAGAAAAAGGAGAAAAGAGGGCTGGATGTGATGGAGATGAGCTGCTTGAGGAGTATGTGTGGAGTTACTCGTAGAGACAGATTGAGGAATGAAGAGATACGTAGGAGAGTGGGGCAGCAGGAACATTTGTCAGCCAGAGTGGACAGAAGGGTGCTGAGCTGGTATGGTCATGTTGAACGAATGGGAGATGAAAGGCTTACAAAGAGAATATGTGAGTCAGGTACAAGGGGAGATAGAAGGGCAGGAAGACCCCCATTGAGATGGAGAGACTGTGTAAGAAAGGCTTTGGATATAGAGGAATGACTATAGATCAGGCAGGGGAAGTGGTGGTGGACAGGAGTGAATGAAGAATGCTTGTGAATAGTTGAGTGAACACGTGGTCATTTGGAGTAAGGGGTCGGGCGCAAGTTGGACTAGATAATAGTCCATCAGGCGCCTGGCCCGGGGAGACGATTAATATGAAGGGTGCGCCTGGAAGTGTGGTGGGAGGGCTTGTGGCTTTGGCTCCGCTGCATGTCTGCCTGCCGAGATCGGAACCTCTCCGGGTGGTCGGGGGCCGGGGGAGTGCTGGAGCGACCTTGGTGACCCTGGTCTCTGGGTCTTCTCCTGGGTGACCTGGATGTGTGTGAGTTTGTGCTTTTTATCTGTGTTTATTTGTTGTTTTATGTTGTTTTTGTGTTTTCCCTGTTCTTGCTCTGTCTTGAGTCGGCTACCCCCAAAATGGGGATTGGGCCTGAGCATATAGATAGATAGATAGAAATATTATTGTAACTATATTGTTTTATTCATATATATCAAAAGGCTATAAAGAAGCCTTTGAACTTGGAATGCTGGGCAAGCAACTATTATGCCCTCCATATGTGCAAACTTGATTACATTTAATAATCACGTCAAATTGATTAACATTAGATAATTATGTTCTCCTGCATCCATGTGCATTTGTAGGTAAGAATATATTTTACTTCATGAATACAGCCTATATGTTGGTACTTAAATTGAAAGACAATTATATTAGCTGTCTATGGTTTTCAGAACTTAGTTTTCAATGATCGTAATTCTAATGAAGGCAAGAATATTTAATGTTAAGATAATGAGTCAACAATGGGATAAGTTTGATTTTGTTCATCATGTTCTGCATGTGTAAATACTTTAAAACCTATATGCAAACAACAGACACTATATAATGCACAAATGTATCTCAAAAGGGGTTCTTAAGGGTATTTTTGTTAAGCTTGATGGAGGTCTAGGGACGAAACAAATGTAAACAAATATTATATAAATAAATACATGAACAAATACACCCTAACTGACTGCCTAGCAAACTGTCGCGCCAACGTCGCCAAATCGCATGCTTAAGGGGAGGTATTTGTTTTTCTGGACCCCCTTCTCCCTCATGTTTAGCCCCATTAGTTTTGAGATTTTAAGACGTTCACCCCATTAGTTTGGTGATTATAAGACCTTTCACCCAATGTCATTGTCAATTTTAAGAACTTCCGTGCCATTTAGGAGTCGATTTATTCCTGGCGAGCGATAGCGAACTTGCAATTGAGGAGGAACCGGCCTTCGGCCGGAGCAATTTTCTACCAAAAAATGCACAAATGTATCTCGAAGGGGGAGGGGGGGGGGGGGGGGTCTTAAAGGTATTTATTTTAAGCTTGATGGAAGTCTCGGAACGAAACTAAAAAACGAAACTAAAAACAAATATTAATAAATAAATATATGAACAACTACACCTAATACTTCCCCTTAACTAAGGCGCCGCTGAAGCGTAAACTAACTCGAATAAATGTTGAGATAGGCTATATACTATAGGTAGGTGTACCACATTTATATTTAACTAAATATATAACAAAATACAATAATAAGTTAAATAAATAATAGTCAAACAATTAAGCAAGTGATCATAATATCTCGATGTCTAACTATCAGCCTATTTATCAATCAATCAAGCTATCTATCTTCTGCATTTATCTAGCAATCAATCTATATAGCTATCTATCAATCAATCTATCAATCAATCAATCACTATCTATCAATCAATTAATCAATCTAGCTATCAATCAATCAATCAATCAATCTAGCTATCAATCAATCAATCTATCTATCAATCTATCAACATTTCACTCCTCCTTGGCCAAATCATCCGCTCGACGAAGGCGCCACTGAAGCGGTAAACTAACTCGGGTAAGATCATTATACACCATTGAAAAAAGTTTCTGATTTTACATTGAACAGAAAATGGAAGAAGAGGGGAAGCTGCAGAAAAGAGGCAGGGGTGTGGAATTATAGGAAGACGGGAAGAAGGAGAAACAGGAATAGGAGAAAGAGGAAGAACATAACCAAGACGACGAAGAGAAGATGTAAGAGGAGTACAAAGGAAAAGTACAAAGGAGTACAAAGGAGTACAAAGGAAATCAAGCAACAACAGTTCTAGTGACCCTTCTAGGCTGCTTGTCCTCCAAAACACTGAGGATCAAGTGTCCAAACAGTGGTTTAGCGTGGGTAAGGGAATATTGGAAAGGGAACTACTGCCCTGGAACTAATGTCCGTGGCAGGACTAGGAAGTTAGTAGGGGACATATGGGTTAGTAACTGAGGGGAGGATAAAATAAAGTTATTCATTTACAAACGCAGTCAGTCGCGGGTTTGATGCGAGATATTTGTCTAGGCGGAGTTTAAATGATCAACGGTGCTGCAGTCTATAACGTCTCGGGGAAGCCCATTCCACAAGTTGACAACTCGATTGATGAAATTCTTAGATTCGTGTGAGTTAAAAGATTTACCAATAATTTTGCAACCGTTTCCCCGCGTGTAATTAGATTGGTCGATAGTGAAGTACTTACTACAGTTCATATTGTCGATGCCTTTGATGATTTGAACACTTGAATTAAGTCACCTCTTAATCTGCGCTGGGTTAAAGGAAATAGATTTAATTCTCTAAGACGCTCTTCGTATGGTTTGTTCTTTAGGCTAGGTATCATTTTGGTAACTTTACGTTGAACTCGTTCTAGCTTGTTTATGTCTTTTTGGTAATAAGGGCACCAGCATTGAACGCAGTATTCCAGAAGAGGGCGGACTAAGGAATTGTAAAGGGTTAGGATAACGTCTTTGGATTTATGCTCAAATGACCTACCTATAAAGCCAATTATTTTGTTTGCCTTCCTAACAACTTCTGAACATTGTTGACTGGGTTTTAGGTTACTCGATATTGTTACTCCCAGATCGGTTTCTTTGTTTACATTCTTAAGCTGAGTGCCATTCATCGAATAGTTTGCTTTCTCATTTAGGTATCCGATATGTAGTACTTTACATTTATCCGCATTGAAACTCATTTGCCAAATTTGGGCCCAACATGACAATTTATCTAGATTGTGTTGCATATCGTCAACTTGTTCTTTTGAGAGTACGCTATTTGCAATTTTTGTATCGTCAGCAAATTTTGAGATTGTACAGGTGAGACGCTCATCTATGTCGTTGATGTAAATTAGAAAGAGAATTGGTCCTAGTACCGATCCCTGGGGTACCCCGCTATTTACATTGGTCCATTTAGATGCCTTACCGTTTATGACTACTCTTTGCTTTCTGTCGCTGAGCCAATTTTCTATCCATTTCAGCACACCGTCTTGTATTCCATGCACTTTTAGTTTTAGCAGCAAACGTTTGTGTGGAACTTTGTCAAAGGCCTTTTGAAAATCAAGGTATATAATATCTACAGCTTTACTCTCATCGTAGAGGTTGAGGATATCGTGGAAGAAGTCTAAGAGGTTTGTTAAACAGGAACGTTTTTTACGAAAGCCGTGTTGAGTATCTTTAAGTAAGTTATTTGCCTCTAAGTGATTTACGAGTCTGTCTCTTATGACCGTTTCTAGCATTTTACATACAATTGTGGTTAAGCTAATTGGACGATAGTTACTGGGAGAGAGAGAGAGAGAGAGAGAGTTAGAGAGAGTGTGTTACCTAGTGATAGAGAGTTAGAATTAGTGGGTTATTGAGAGTGTGAGTGTATGTGTTAGCTAATGAGAGAGAGAGAGAGAGAGAAAGAAAGAGAGAGAGTTAGAGAGAGAGAGTGTGTTACCTAGTGATAGAGAGTTAGAATTAGTGGGTTATTGAGAGTGTGAGTGTATGTGTTAGCTAATGAGAGAGAGAGAAAGAGAGAGAGAGAGTGTGTTACCTAGTGATAGAGAGTTAGAATTAGTGGGTTATTGAGAGTGTGAGTGTATGTGTTAGTTAATGAGAGAGAGAGAGAGAGAGAAAGAAAGAGAGAGAGAGAGTGTTACCTAGTGATAGAGAGTTAGAAATAGTGGGTTATTGAGAGTGTGAGTGTATGTGTTAGCTAATGAGAGAGAGAGAGAGAGAGTGTGTTACCTAGTGATAGAGAGTTAGAATTAGTGGGTTATTGAGAGTGTGAGTGTATGTGTTAGCTAATGAGAGAGAGAGAGAGAGAGAGAGAGAGAGAGAGAGAGTGTGTTACCTAGTGATAGAGAGTTAGAATTAGTGGGTTATTGAGAGTGTGAGTGTATGTGTTAGCTAATGAGAGAGAGAGAGAGAGAGAGAGAGAGAGAGAGAGAGAGAGAGAGAGAGAGAGAGAGAGAGAGAGAAAGCAAGAGAGAGAGAGAGTGTGTTACCTAGTGATAGAGAGTTAGAATTAGTGGGTTATTGAGAGTGTGAGTGTATGTGTTAGCTAATGAGAGAGAGAGAGAGAGAAAGAAAGAGAGAGAGAGAGAGAGAGTGTGTTACCTAGTGATAGAGAGTTAGAATTAGTGGGTTTTGAGAGTGAGTGTATGTGTTAGCTAATGAGAGAGAGAGAGAGAGAGAGAGAGAGAGAGAGAGAGAAAGCAAGAGAGAGAGAGAGAGAGAGAGAGAGAGGAGGACTGGAGGAAGGAGAAGGAGTGGAAGGAGGAGGAGGAGTGGAAGAAGGAGGAGGAGTGGATGAAGGAGGATGAGTGGAAGAAGGAGGATGAGTGGAAGATGGAGGAGGAGTGGAAGATGGAGGAGGAGTGGAAGAAGGAGGAGGAGTGGAAGGAGGAGGAGGAGTGGAAGAAGAAGGAGGAGTGGAAGATGGAGGAGGAGTGGAAGATGGAGGAGGAGTGGAAGAAGGAGGAGGAGTGGAAGAAGGAGGAGGAGTGGAAGAAGGAGGAGGAGTGGAAGATGGAGGAGGAGTGGAAGATGGAGGAGGAGTGGAAGAAGAGGAGGAGAGGGAAGAAGAGGAGTGGAAGAAGGAGGAGTGGAAGATGGAGGAGGAGTGGAAGATGGAGGAGGAGTGGAAGAAGGAGGAGGAGTGGAAGAAGGAGGAGGAGTGGAAGATGGAGGAGGAGTGGAAGAAGGAGGAGGAGTGGAAGAAGGAGGAGGAGTGGAAGATGGAGGAGGAGTGGAAGAAGGAGGAGGAGTGGAAGAAGGAGGAGGAGTGGAAGGAGGAGGAGGAGTGGAAGAAGGAGGAGGAGTGGTAGGAGGAGGAGGAGTGGAAGGAGGAGGAATACAAAGGAATACAAAGGAGAACAAACTGCAACAGACCTATTGGTCCTTACGGGGCAGTTTGGATATCTAAAACTACTAATCTACTGACTACGAGGTAGAGAAAAGGATAGCAAAGAAGAAGGCTCCTCCCCACCCACCACTCCCTCCAGCTAATGCTGGCATGGAAACAGATAGGAAAAATACCATGTAGTATTGAAAAACTGACACGGAAATTCGGACAGGACAGGGAGAAAAAAGAAGTTGATTTGTAATCTAAGCTAACTCTATTTACTACAATTCTGAAAGGGAACAGATGTATGAAAATCAATATACATTGCGGTATGCGTTGACATTTCGTTGCGCGTTATTCTGAAAGAAACTGTGTTAATCGGGGGTTATTTGCCATGTGTTTATCCAGATGGTTCTTAAATGTTTCGACAGTATTACAGTTTACAATGTTCGAGGGTAGTCTGTTCCAGTTATTCACAACGCGGTTGAAGAAGAAATGCTTCGCCTCGTGAGAATGAAAACGCTTGCCTATAATCTTATAACCATTGTTTCTCGTGTTTGCTTGATTCATCGTAAATAATTCGCTTACATTTAGGTTGCTGAATCCCTTGAAGATTTTGAACACCTCTATTAGGTCACCTCTCATTCTGCGCTTTGTTAAGCTAAACAAATTTAGTTCTTTTAAGCGCTCTTCGTACGGTTTATTACGCAATCTGGGTATCATTTTAGTGGCTCTGCGTTGCACCCTTTCAAGTTTATTTATGTCCTTTCGGTAGTACGGTGACCAGAATTGCACGCAGTATTCGAGATGGGGACGCACCAATGAGTTGAATAGAGTAAGTATGATTTTTTCTGATTTGAATTTGAATGTTCTGCCGATGAAACCCACCAATTTATTAGCAGTTTTTATTACCTCTGTACACTGTTTACTCGGCTTCAGGTCACTTGATATTATAACTCCCAGATCCTTTTCATTATTTGTATTTGATAGTTGAATGTTGTTCATTGAGTAATCTTTTTTAGCGTTGTTACTACCGATGTGTAATACTTTGCATTTTTCTATGTTGAATTTCATTTGCCATTTTACTGCCCAGTTTTCTAAAGTGTCTAGGTCACCTTGTAGTTTTTGCCAATGTACTGTTGAGGTTACTTTATTAGTAATTTTTGTATCGTCAGCAAATTTCGAAATTTTGCATTCTATTCCTTCGTCTAAGTCGTTTATGTAAATTATAAAAAGAATAGGACCTAATACCGAACCCTGGGGAACGCCACTATTTACTTTGCACCAATCTGATTCTTCACCATTTATTACAACTCGTTGTTTACGGTCTGAGAGCCAATTTTCGAGCCATTTCAGAGTTTTTCCTGTGATGCCATGAGCTTTTATTTTGTCAATTAGTCTCTTGTGGGGTACGGTATCGAAAGCTTTCTGAAAATCGAGATATATTATATCAACTGCTCTATCCTTATCATATGATTTGTAAACATCATTGAAGAAGTCGAGTAAGTTTGTTAAGCATGAACGTTTATTTCTAAAACCGTGCTGAGAATCTTTTATTAAATTATTTTCTTCCAAATGTTTTACTATTTTGTCCCTTATAATGGTTTCCATTAATTTGCCCGTTACCGATGTTAAGCTAATTGGTCGATAATTGCCGGGAGAAGACTTATTTCCTTTTTTGTATATGGGTGTCACGTTAGCTAGTTTACATTCGTTTGGAACTATCTCAACATTCAATGATTTGTTGAACAGATTTGCGAGTGGGTTTAATAATTCGTGTTTTGCTTCTTTTAGGATCCTTGGGGATATTTTATCAGGGCCTGGGGTTTTATTAACTTTCAAATTGTTGATTGCGAACAGGATATCGTCTTCATAAATCGTAAAGGAGGAGTGGAAGAAGGAGGAGGAGTGGAAGGAGGAGGATGAGGAGGGGAATAAGGAGAAGGAATGGAAGAAGGAAGAGGAGTAGTGGAAGAAGGAAGAGGATTAAAGGAAGAAGAAGGAGGAAAGGAGAAAAGTAGGATAGTGTGAGTCGGAGAAGCACAAAAGGAAGAGCAGGAGGAGTTCAGAAAGAGAATGATGAGAACCAGGAAGGACGGGAGGAAAGAAGTAAGAGGAAAAACTAGAAATTATATGAGGAGAAGGAAAAGGGGAAGGGAAAGGAAGATAGGGGGATGCGGAGGACAAACAAATGGAAGACGGAAGGAATTGGATGAAAAAGAAGGATGCTGAGGGCCAGACAGAATGGAAGGGAGGAAGGAAGAGGAACAACGAAGAATGATAGAAGGAGAAGTGGGAGGAATAAGAAGATAGGGGGCGGCGGAAGATCAACAAAAAGAATGGGATCAAAAAGAGGATGACGAGGATCAGGAAGGAAGCGAGGAAGGAAGAGGAAAAACGAGGAATGATAGCAGGAGAAGTGGGAGGAATAGGAAGAGAGGGGGAAGAGATGAGGAATGGGATCAAAAAGCGGATGATGAGGACCAGGAAGGAAGGAAGGGAGGAAGTGAGCTATCAGGGCGCAGAGAGAGAATGGTGGACCCTATTCCTTGGTCTCGAAAGCCTCCTTCATACTTCCGATCATGTCATTAGCCTCTTTTCAATAATATTCTCTTTATCTACAATATAATAACATTCTCTCTCTCTCTCTCACACACACATTGACAAATGTTATAATTATAATGTTACCATTACTGATTATATGTTTCTCTCTAGTTTCTCAACATGTAAGGTATATTCTGAATCATATCATACTGAGTACACCTTATGACTGCCTCTTGCTTAATGGTGAACAACAAATCAGAATTTGAACGATTTAGTCCAATTCCCACTGAATCCTGCAACTATTCAATAAATCTAGAACTTTATTTAACCACATACAAAAACACAAAGTATGTACATTGTATTAAAAATTATAAGTAAAATATTCCTGGCTTAGCCTTTTCAGAGTGAACTCCATTAAAAAGGAAACTACTGGCGTTATTAACACATTTTGGACACATACAGGTGGAGTCATGTAAAGAGCTATAACTTTTGTTCTACATATACTAAGACAATTAATAAACAATCGGTTTTGACCATCTTTATGAACAGCTGTTTACTTATAGTTAAATATGCTGCTAGGATAGAGTGATGGAGAGCGAAAGAGAGAGAGAGAGACTTACACCGATACTCAGGCCACACAGACCTTGCGGTCCCTATTAGGTGCTCCGGCCTTAATACTACTAGACAGGGACAGTTTATCATAGAAGAAAAGGACAGCAAAGTAGAAGGCTCTCTCCCCACCCTCCGTTCCCTTTAGCTATAAAGCCGTACCGGAAAATAGGATCTAGTATAACGTACCTTATTGGTCATGAAATGCCCAGGGAGTAGTTGGAATATAGAGAAAAAAAAAACAAAAAAAACATGGAAAGTTTTTATAGAGTATAGAAATATAATATTCTTAAAGGGAATTTACACTTACCTATTGATTCATTCATATTAACCCAATCTCCATCAGATGATCGTCCAGTCTCTTCTTGAACGTATCAATTGAATTACAATCGATCACCTCCCTTGGTAAACTATTCCACTATTTGACCACACTTTATGTGAAGAAATATTTGTGTGACATCTAGGCATGCCTTGTTTCTATTCAATTTCATTCCATTACCTCGGGTTGCAGCATTGTTATTAATCGCGACCAGTGCACTATTGTTTACTCCGTCTAATCCTTCAAGTATCTTAAAGGTAAAATTGTTTTTTATATATCTCAAGGTTCTGTTAACCTTATTTGCCACAGCCGCACATTGCTCTGAGGTGTTTAGGTTATCAGATAGTATAAACCCGAGATCTTTAACCTTAGAGTTTGCTTCTATTGGTTTGACTTTTATTTGATAGTCATTTTTGAGCCAATGTACACAATTTGATATTTGCCACTTTTCTGACCATTCCACAATTTTGCTTAAGTCGCATGGTAGGCTATTTCTGTCTTCCCCTCTTAAGACTATATGTTCCCTATTATACTGTATAGTCAGCAAATTTGGAGATAAAGTTATTCAAACCTACATCGCTGTCGCTTATATAGATGATAAACAAAACCGGACCAAGGACCGACCCTTAAGGCACTCAGCTGGTAACAGGCACACATTTGAATTCTATTCAATTTATAACTACTCTTTTGACTTCTGTCTGTAAGCTAACTTTCAATCCATTGATATAGATTACACTTTATCCCGAGCATCTCTAACTTACCTATACATAATAATTCATTGTGGGGTACCTTGTCGAACGCCTTTTGAAAGTCTAGATAGATTATGTCAAGCGAATTAGTTGAGTCATATAGAGTAAATATTATACTATAAAATTTATGTAGGTTTTCAAGGCACGATTTTTGGTCCTAAGCCCGTGCAGTTGTTTCTTATTTATTCAATATATTCTAGTTACTCAATTACTTTATCTCTTAGAATTGCTAAACAGATTTTCCTCTATTACTGACGTCAAACTTACTGTATAGGTTTATAATTACTTGCTTTAGCTCGATCATGCTCTTTGTAAATGGGTGTAATGTTCGCTGTTTTTCAATCATTTGAGACGCTTCCTTGCTGTAGTGATAACTTAAACAAAATGGTCAAGGATTCGCATATGTCTTCCTCTACTTGTTTTGATATACTAGTATGGAAATTACAGTATCAGGCCAGGGAGTTTTGTTAATATCTCATTTGCTTAGTTTACATAATACTTTATTTGCGCTGATGATAAAGTTTCTTGCTATTACATGTGGTGTTACTAACTTTTCTGTTGTATTATCCTTTCCTTCGTTTGTAAAAACTGAACCAAATTATTCGATAAGTGTACTTGCAATAACTATATCAGTTGTCACCATTTGATTATTCTAGTTAATGAGCCTATACAGCTTTTTATATCTTTGTTGTTGTTTACGTAGCTATACAAACATTTAAGGTTGTCGATGCTCTTCTTGACTATATATACTTCATAATAACTTTTCTTCTAGCTCTCTAGCTATCTATTTATTGCTTGACGCTGTGATCCCCGAAGTGGTGGCCACGAACAAAACGCCCTCATGCACATCTGTCCCCAGCCAGTACAAAGGAGTACAAAGGAGTACAAAGGCAATCAAGCAACAATAGGTCTAGTGACCCTTCTAGGCTGCTTGTCCTCCAAAACACTGAGGATCAAGTGTCCAAACAGTGGTTTAGAGTGGGTAAGGGAACATTGGAAAGGGAACTACTGCCCTGGAACTAATGTCCGTGGCAGGACTAGGAAGTTAGTAGGGGACATATGGGTTAGTAACTGAGGGGAGGATAAAATAAAGTTATTCATTTACAAATGCAGTCAGTCGCGGGTTTGATGCGAGATATTTGTCTAGGCGGAGTTTAAATGAATCAACGGTGCTGCAGTCTATAACGTCTTGGGAAGCCCATTCCACAAGTTGACAACTCGATTGAAGAAGAAATTCTTAGATTCGTGTGAGTTAAAAGATTTACCAATAATTTTGCAACCGTTTCCCCGCGTGTAATTAGATTGGTCGATAGTGAAGTACTTACTACAGTTCATATTGTCGATGCCTTTGATGATTTTGAACACTTGAATTAAGTCACCTCTTAATCTGCGCTGGGTTAAAGGAAATAGATTTAATTCTCTAAGACGCTCTTCGTATGGTTTGTTCTTTAGGCTAGGTATCATTTTGGTAACTCTACGTTGAACTCGTTCTAGCTTGTTTATGTCTTTTTGGTAATAAGGGCACCAGCATTGAACGCAGTATTCCAGAAGAGGGCGGACTAAGGAATTGTAAAGGGTTAGGATAACGTCTTTGGATTTATGCTCAAATGACCTGCCTATAAAGCCAATAATTTTGTTTGCCTTCTTAACAACTTCTGAACATTGTTGACTCGGTTTTAGGTTACTCGATATTGTTACTCCCAGATCGGTTTCTCTGTTTACATTCTTAAGCTGAGTGCCATTCATCGAATAGTTTGCTTTCTCATTTAGGTATCCGATATGTAGTACTTTACATTTATCTGCATTGAAACTCATTTGCCAAATTTGGGCCCAATGTGACAATTTATCTAGATTGTGTTGCATATCATCAACTTGTTCTTTTAAGAGTACGCTATTTGCAATTTTTGTATCGTCAGCAAATTTTGAGATTGTACAGGTGAGACCCTCATCTATGTCGTTGATGTAAATTAGAAAGAGAATTGGTCCTAGTACCGATCCCTGGGGTACCCCGCTACTTACATTGGTCCATTTAGATGCCTTACCGTTTATGACTACTCTTTGCTTTCTGTCGCTGAGCCAATTTTTTATCCATTTCAACACACCGTCTTGTATTCCATGCGCTTTTAGTTTTAGCAGTAAACGTTTGTGGGGAACTTTGTCAAAGGCCTTTTGAAAATCAAGGTATATAATATCTACAGCTTTACTCTCATCGTAGAGGTTGAGGATATCGTGGAAGAAGTCTAAGAGGTTTGTTAAACAGGAACGTTTTTTATGAAAGCCGTGTTGAGTATCTTTAAGTATGTTATTTTCCTGTAAGTGATTTACGAGTCTGTCTCTTATGACCGTTTCTAGCATTTTACATACAACTGAGGTTAAGCTAATTGGACGACAGTTACTGGGTAGGGATTTGCTGCCTTTTTTAAATATCGGTGTTATGTTGGCTAGCTTCCACTGATCAGGCATAGTTCCAGACTGCAAGGATTTATTGAATAGTAATGTCAGTGGTTTGGAGAGCTCATCCTTAGCTTCCTTTAGAACTCTAGGTGAGATTATATCAGGTCCAGGCGTTTTATTTACCTTGAGTTTATCTAAACAATTCAATACTTCTCTCTCTGAAACGGTGATATTGCTTAGAACATCTGAATTTTCAATCGGAATCGGCGATGGTGTAGAGGGATATCACTGAGGTCTTCTGTTGTAAAAACTGATGCAAAGAAGGTATTGAGGGCATTACTCATTTGTACTTCGTCTTTGGTGTATTCTCCATTTTCATCGACTAATGGTCCAACAGTTGAAGTAACTACTTTTTTCTTTCTGATATAACTATAGAATTCTTTCGGGTTTGTTTTACTTTGATTCGCAATATGTAACTCTAGGGTCTTTTTACTTTGCTTAATTAACTTTTTGGCTTTGCGTCGTAGCTCTACAAATTTCACCCGTTCTTCGTCATTTTGTGAGGATTTTAATCTATCATTTGCAAATTTTTTAGCAAGCAGGCAGTTTGAAATATCTTTATTCCACCATTTGGGCTTATTATTATGGCCTGGACGCCGTATTTTCGATGGTATGCAGTCGTGCACTGCTTTTAGGTAAGTGGTTTCGAATAACTTCCAAGATGTATTTATGGTCGTTATTGTTAATTAAAAAGCTCCAGTCAGTTTCTTTAAACATAGCTCTAAGTTTATGAAAGTTTGCTTTCTTGAAATTAGGGACTTTTCGATGCTACTATCTGGTTCGTTTCTAGTAAAGTTTAAAGTGAAAGTTATCGTACGATGGTCACTGTTACTGAATTCATCACCAACATTCAAATTCTCTATTAATTCTTCTTTTGTTGCAAGTACAATGTCAAGAACGTTATTACCACGGGTCGGTGTTCGAACAAATTGATAAAGCGAACTCTCTTGCAAGTTCGTATACAAGTCATGTCCGGAGTGTGAAGTAAGAGTATCGCCCCACTTGGTCACAGGTAAATTAAAGTCGCCAAAAAATACGGTATCTTGTGAGTTACTTACATCTGCAATTTGTTCATAAATTTCTCGGTCAGTTTGCACTGAATGAGCTGGAGGTCTGTATATTAATGCAAGTATTATTTTTGTACCTTTATTATTCTTTATTAGCACAAAAGATGTGTCGACGTTCACAATTTGAGGTTTTGACAAAAGGGTCGGGTTAAGACTTTCTTTGATATAAAATAAAACGCCACCTCCATTTTTATTTATTCGGCTTTTCTCAAAACATTACATAACCGGGAAGTGAATACTCTGCTAAAAAGTCTCTATCTACTGTATTGAGCCAAGATTCTGTTATACCAATCACATCATAATTTTCAGTAAACACTAGTTCCTCTAAATCTGAAAATTTATTGCGTATGCTACGAGCGTTTGCATAGAAAACCTGTAAAGTTGCGGTTTTAGAACTCACAGAACGTTCTTTAATCAAATTTTTGGTTCTGGTCGGATCTACATTTACATTCATGGCTGTCATCGGTCCTCGGTCGTTATCCCTGGCGGTTTTGAATTTCGGTCGTGTTGGTGGAGCTTTATCCAAATTCGCGGTTCTTGACAGATTAGCATTTAATTCCTTCGCAGGTTGCCGCCCTCGCTATCTTCGGTCCTCCTTCCTGGTTGTCCTGTGCTGACGCCCTTCCTCCCAACCAGCACCGCCTTCATCCATATACTTCTTCACTCCTTTCTTCTACCTCTCTCTCGGTTTACCTCTCCCTCTCTGTCCTTCCACCTTGCTCTCGTACACCCTCTTAGTCATTCTCTCGCTTCCCATAGGTTCAATATGGCCGAACCATCTCAAGGTGTTCCTATTCACACTTTCCAGTACATCTACCTGCACACCACACCTCCCTCTTACTTCCTCATTCGTCTGTCTATCACTCCATGTAACTCCGCACGCACTTCTCGAGTAACTTATTTCCACCCCTCTCACTCTTGGTCTGAGTCTCTCCACCAACGTCCATGCTTTGCTTCCGTAAGTCAGTGTCGGAATTACCACACTGTCATGCAAGAACTTCTTACCTTCCATGCTGACCATCCTATTTCTTCTTACTGCTTTCAGCGTTCCTACAACCTTCTTCCCCTGTTGCACCCTCTCCCGCACTTCTTCATCCATACTCCCATCTTTACTCAGCACACTGGCCAGATATTTAAATGAGCTGACAATCTCCATAGCCTGACCGTTCAGCTTCACCTCACACTCTGTGGCTTCACCCTTTTCGAAGACCATAACTTTGCTCTTCCCCGCATTTACCTTCAGATTTCGTTTTTCGCACACTGTTCCAAACATATTTACCAGACCCTGCAACTCCCATTCATTATCGCTCATCAGAACTGTATCATCAGCAAACAGCAGTACAGGTAGCTTCCACTCGTCTCCCTCCCTTATCAGTGATACACCAACATCCACTGCTCTTCCTTGTATTTTTTTCATGACTCCATCCATATATACAGTAAACAACCACAGGGACATCACACATCCCTGTTTCAACCCAACATTCAGATCAAAGAACTCACTCTGCTCATTCTCCACACGTACTGCTGCCTTTGCACCCTCATACATGCTCTTCACTGCTTTCAGCAACTTGCCATCTACTCCGTATATTCTAAGTACTTTCCACATACCTTCTCTATCCACTCTGTCATAGGCCTTCTCCAAGTCCATAAAGGCAACATACAGCTTTTGTTGCTTCTCCAGATAATTCTCCACAACACATTTCAGGGTAAAAATCTGATCTACACATCCTCTTCCCTTCCTAAACCCGCTCTGCTCGTCACCTATCCATTTCTCCGTTCTCGTTCTCATTCTCTCAATCACTACCCACCTGTACACCTTCCTTACTATGCTTAGAAGACTTATTCCTTGGTGGTTACCACACACTCCTCTTTCCCCTTTACCTTTATATAGGGGGACTATTATGCCTGTCTTCCAGTCATCAGGTGCACTCCCCTTCCCCTATGCTTGTTTGCACATTTTCCATACCCATTCGATCACTATTTCACCACCATACCTCAGCATTTCCCCACACACTCCATCTCTATTCCATCACTTTCAACTTCACTACTTTTCATGGCTTCACACACTTCTGACCTCACTCCTCCCACTCCTCCTCCCCTACCTTCTCTTATCCCCCCCCCCCCCCCCCCCATACCCCATCCAACTATGTTTGCTGGCAATTAATTCCTTACATTCAGCAATTCATTGAAGTACTCCCTCTATCTTTCTCTCTCTTGCTTCTCGGCTAGCACTCGCCCATTCTTTTCTTTCGCACCCTTATTGTTTCCCTTGCTACCTTCCCTAACTTTCTTGACTTCTTTCCAGAAGTTTCTTACACTCCCTCCATTTTACACTCAGATTCCTTCCAAATTCCTCATCTACTCTTCTCTTACTTTCCTTCACTACTCTCTTCACCACTCTCATTTTCTCCAAGTACCTCGCTCTTTTCTGTCTCTCCAAATCTTCATTCCCTCTACTACCCAATCACTCTCAATACACTTTCTTCTTGTCTTCCACAGCTATTTTTACCTCTTCTGTCCACCATGTTGTACCCTTCACACCCCTCCCTCTTCTCCTTACTCAACACAACTCCTCACATGCTGCACAGATCTCTTCCTTAAACACTTTGCTCACCTCCTCCATTTCTTCCATACCTTCTAGGTCAAACCTACCTAGTCGTCTTTCTACTGCTCTCCTGAACTCTTCCTTGATTTCCTCATCGTGCAGCCTCTCCACCCTCCACGGCATTGCACCTTTCTCTCGCCTCCCTCCAGCTCTCCTCACCCACTTCTTTTGTATCCTAACTTTCTTATCACCCTACCTTCCCATTCATATCCCCAATCAGAAATATTTTTTCGCTCTTGTCAAACTTATCCAGGCACGCCTCCACATTCACCCAAAACTCCTCTTTCTCTCTTACAGTTTTTTTCCTCTGTCGGAGCATACACACACACAACCACCCACGTTTGTATTCCTACTTTCATTCTCACCCACACAAGCCTTGAACCCACAGACCCATAGTCTCTTGCACGCTCCTTCCATTTGTTACTTACAAACAAACACGCACCTTCTTTTGCTGCTCCCTCACTCACTCCAGCACACACACCCATTCCACACTCCCACTCTCTCACATCTGTACCCATCCATTGGTCTCAGTCATTCCACATACATCCAGTTTGGCATTCAATAACACTTCCAGGACCTCTTTCTCTTTTGTGTCATCATTCAAGCCTCTTTGATTCCAAGTCGCTATTCTAATACTGTCGATGGTAAGTCGGGGATCGTCAACATTAGGTCCGGCCACATCCGAGGCTGTTCGTTCGTGCAGTAAGTATTTTTCACGGGTGGGGGGGGTCGCAAGACCCCCGATCCAACCTCTTTAGTCACCTTCTACGACACGACACGCAGGAGGCACGTGGGGGCAAGGCTGCTGTCATGCCTATAAATAGTCATGACATAATAATTATTGTTGTTCATAATAAATCTTTTATAGATTCATTGATTAAATTATAGTTCGTAAGCACTCTTTTATGACCGTTAATATTGAATTGGTTATTTGCTAAAGTATTTAATATATTGACAGTTAATTGATATGCTTTCTAACAGAATTAATATAATTATAAGGATTTAGTTTTGTTACTTAATGTTGCTAAAGGAGTGTTCAGAAATAGGAGTTCGAATGAGGAGTTTTCCCAGAGTTATGTTTTCCACTCATTTTCGACTCTTCTATTTCACTAGGATGTAAGTGTTGTGCCTTGATATTAATTGTAAGTTTGGATGTGAGTGAAAGTTTTATTTGATTGATGCTTTCTGCATATATGTTGACCGTAACTTAAGTGTCTCTAATGCTCCATTTTTATTCCATACAAAATATCAGCATTGGTTGCTTCGATGTCTCAGAGTGGTGGGTGAATGGCCATACAACACTGACGTCATCCTCATATACCGACATAGACATAACGTGGGGGAGGTGAAGAGCTGACTGGGGGCAGTAGACGGCGGGCAGCGGTAGCTCACGGATATTACCAACACATTTGCTACCGCCAGCCGATTTCCTTGTCGCTTTCCTACCTACTTTGACATCGGGGATATAGATTCATCTACCACTTCGCAGCAGTCCTGTGTTATTAAGCCTACTACAGCAGTTCGGTGGAGCGGGAGACAGCAAGACATATGGAGAGGCGTTACCGAGTGAACATTACGTGTAGAGACTAAGCTAACATATGGAACATTTTAAAAGTGAAACATTGAGCAATAACGGTCAATAGTTAATATAACTCTGCAGTAAATATATCAGTCTAATATCACTCAATATAATATAATAGTGCGATTGTTTAATATTGTGTGAATGTGTTATATTGATTTGGTGCAAGAAATTAATTAATTAAAATAAATACAAATATTTAATTTTCTCTAACCTTCTATTACTAGTCATGGATATTATTTTGAGCAATTGAATTGTCTACTATAATCGAGACCTCCGAACTTCTCGGAAATAATATGATCATTACAAAAACTATCTTTCTCCAGGTTTCTGCATTTAATAAGTATATAACAACTAAATATTGGTCTGGGCATGTAGAATAAATCCTGTGAGTTACGACAACTGGAGCCCGAACAGGGACTCGATTTTGATGGTTCAGTGCACATAACAACTTCATTAGTAATCTGAGAATTAATATTTGAGTTTCGAATAGCCAAGTTTAGATTTATTTGACCGGGGTTTGAAATTTGGCCCGTATGCTCTCTTATGCTCCATATGTGCTAAAAAGAAAAAGAAAAACACAAAATGGTTACACATAAATTTCGCGGTGAATTCCAATTCTTCTGTACTGCCAGCCGAGAGTGAATGTGGTGAAGAGTACATACCCCTGCCACCACTACCATTCTTCTGTACTGCCAGCCGAGAGTGAATGTGGTGCAGAGTACATCACTGTCTGATACAGGCCACCTGTCTATCACCTACCACACCTTCCCACTCTGAACCTGTTTTGGTGACTAAATGGCATTACGATAGGGCAGACTGGGAGGGTCTTCAAGGTTTCTTTATTGATATTCCCTGGACCTCTTTCTTTTCTAATGATGCACACTCCACCTTGAGCCACATACAAGATTTTGTAAAAATTGGAATGGAAACTTTTATTCCTCATCAAAAGTACAGTAAAAGATCTAATTCACCTAAATGGTTTGACCATAATTGTGCTAGAGTAACTGAACAAAAAACAATAGCCTACAATGCATACACAAGATCAAAAACACATGAAGCCTTTAATTACTTTAGAAACATCAGAAATCATGCCAAAACTGTATTAAACTTAACTAAATCAAACTTTCTCCACAAGCAGGCAAATACACTTCTAAATAATCCAAATGATAACAAAATATTTTGGTCTACTCTTAACTCATTCAAATCCAACTTCACTACTGCTTCATCCATTCCACCATTAAAATCTCTGAATGGCAATCTTGTAAGTGACCCACGAGGTAAAGCTAACCTTCTTGCGGATATTTTCTCCACCAACTCAACCTTAGATGAAATAAATCAAGATGTCCCTGTACTTAATTTTAATTCGCCTGAAATTCCCTCACTTAAGATCCACACCAGACATGTCAAAACTATTTTGCAGAATCTCTCAGTAGATAAGGCTCCTGGTCCAGATGAAATTCCTCCAATAGTACTTAAGAATTGCTCCTTGGTGCTCGCTCCTGTATTGGCAAATTTTTTCCGTCTGTGTACTCATACCTCATGCTTCCCAGTACCCTTGAAAGAAGCAAACATCCATCCAGTTCCTAAAAAAGGTGCCTCTTCAGATCCATCAAACAACAGACCAATAGCTATAACTTCCACTCTTGGTAAAGTCTTTGAAATTATATTAAATAATTACATAATTAAGCATCTTGAGAATAATAAATTAATCAGTGATAGGCAATATGGTTTTAGACGATGACGATCAACTGCAGACATTCTTTGCCTTCTTACACATCAAATCAACCAAGCTACAGACCAACATGGTGAAACACATACAATAGCACTGGATATATCAAAGGCATTTGATAGAGTCTGGCATCAATCCTTATTGTCGAAGATGTCACACTACGGCCTTGCATCATTAGTTCCACTAATGTCTTCTTATCTTCATAACAGAAAAATACGTGTAATGGTAGATGGCCTTTATTCTCAATTTCACTCAATAAATGCTGGTGTTCCCCAGGGATCAGTTTTGGCCCCAACTCTGTTCCTCATTCATATCAATGATCTCATATCTACCACTCATAATCCAATACATTCCTACACAGATGACTCAACACTCCACAGTTCCTTCACATTTACCAATTCTTTCACCCAACCCGATCTTATAAATTCAAAAATAAACACTGCAATTTCTCTGAACCAGGACCTTTCTAGAATTAATGAATGGGGACAAGAGAATCTAGTTTCCTTTAATGCACAGAAAACCAAGTACATTCAATTTTCTAACCGACAGAATCTCACTGACTCCAATATATTTTTTAATGATGTAAATATTCCCACTTCCCCTAGTATTGACATTCTCGGTGTAACATTAACTACTAACTTGAGCTGGACACATTATGTTAGAAGCATTGCTAAGAATGCCTCTAAAAAACTGGGACTCCTGTACAGAGTTCGAGAATTCTTCACTGACGAGCAGTTGGCCGTAATATATAAAAGTCATGTGCGTTCTCAGATGGATTACTGTTCACCTCTGTGGGGTGGAAGTGGAGTGGTTGCATTGAGGCAGTTGGACAAAATTCAAAATAAAGCTATTAGATTAATCAATAACCCTGCAATCACACAGGACCTTCCTACATAATCCATACGAAGAAACGTTGCATCCCTTGCATTATTCTACAGATATTTTCACAGCAATTGTTCCGAGGAACTTGCTTCAATTGTGCCGCCTCTCCACATCTTTCCCCGTAGAACTAGGGCAGCTGAGAGCGCCCATGAACTTACACTTTCTCCTCCACAATGCAGAACTTCTGCTTATCAGAATTCATTTATCCCCAGAGCTACTACTCTTTGGAATTCACTTCCCTCGAATTGCTTTCCACAAACTTACAATCTACAAATGTTTAAATCCAGTTGTTACAAACCTTTTATGAATGGAGGATGCCTTTAGGCACATGGACCTTTTTGTTTTATCTGTGTTTTTCCTTCCTCCGTTCATTGTCTCCTTTAAAAAAAAAAACAAAAAAAAAAACATACCCCTGCCACCACTACCAATTCTTCTGTACTGCCAGCCGAGAGTGAATGTGGTGCAGAGTACATACCCCTGCCATCACTACCAATTCTTCTGTACTGCCAGCCGAGAGTGAATGTGGTGCAGAGTACATACCCCTGTCACCACTACCAATTCTTCTGTACTACCAGCCGAGAGTGAATGTGGTGCAGAGTACATACCCCTGCCACAGGACCAATTCTTCTGTACTACCAGCTGAGAGTGAATGTGGTGCAGAGTACACACCCCTGCCACCACTACCAATTCTTCTGTACTACCAGCCGAGAGTGAATGTGGTGCAGAGTACATACCCCTGCCACCACTACCAATTTTCTGTACTACCAGCCGAGAGTGAATGTGGTGCAGAGTACATACCCTGCCACCACTACCAATTCTTCTGTACTACCAGCCGAGAGTGAATGTGGTGCAGAGTACATACCCCTGCCACCACTACCAATTCTTCTGTACTACCAGCCGAGAGTGAATGTGGTGCAGTGTATGTACCCTGCCACCAATACCAATTAATTTATAATAATTTATAGGATCATGCAATGGATACCAGTATGTCTGAGAAGGATGCATCCCAAGCTGCTAAGGATGTACAAAGAGAGGAGCGTGATGAGCGTGCTCGTGATAGACTTTTACGAGAGTTGGAGAGCAGGGATTTTGAAGCTCAACTGCTACAACAACCACTACCATCTTGCCCTACAGTAGAGATGGCAAATTTTTCCTTTGATCAACAGCTGCAGCTGCTTCACCTACAAATTTCACTGCAACAGTCTGATGAGCGGCGTGCTAAACTCAGGAATGAAGAACTTCAACTCCAGTTGCAAATTCAAGTACAGCAGGCAGCTACTGCAACTAATCATAACATGGTACCAGCGCTTCCAAAGGTTAAGATTAAAATTCCTTCATTTGATCCCACCAAGGATAAAATAGATAGTTATCTTGTTCGTTTTGAGAGGTTGACTACTGACTTAAACCTGACTGAAAATGAAAAGCTTTTGTATCTGGTTAGTCAGCTCACTGGGAAGGCACTGGAAGTCTATATTTGGATGGGAGATGAAGGACAAGTGACTTATGAGAATTTAAAGGAACAACTTATTCAAGCATTTGGAATGAGTGTAGAAGAAGCTCAGAAAATGTTTCGTCATTCAACCTTAAGAGCAGATGAAAGTGCTGGACAGTTCGCAGATAGAATCACGGCTACCTTGAAGAAATGGTGGAAATTAGATGGTGCAGATCAGAATCTCCAGGGTCTACAAGATTTAGTGGTCCGAGAGCAGTTTCTCCAAAGCTGTCCCGCAAACCTCAATTCCTTTCTGACACAGAGGAGAATTAAAACTATAAAGGAAGTAGTGGAAGAAACTACTTCATGGTTTGATGCTTACGGCCACCCGACACGCAAGGTATTTCACCAGAAACATTCGGGAAAGTCTAACCAGTCACAAGAATCTGAAGTTGAAAAGTCTAAGGACAATTGTACGAAGACTGATGCAAAGGAATACCAACAAAAGTGGGAAAACTATCGCAGGTCCTCGCACAACTTTCAGCAGTTCCCCAAGAATCTGCAGAAAGGAGCAGCAGCAGCTGTGACCATGGAAAATCCTGACAGTACAGCCAGTCAGAAATCCTATAGTCAGAAATATGTGAAGGGAGTAAAGGAGGGAAATGGCTTCAGTGAAGGCGATCCTCAACAGCAAGCATGTTCATGTCTAGCTGATTATAGTAAAGCTGTTATTGGTGGGACATTTTGTCATGCATCTCTCATTACTGCTCCAGGGAAAATAAACAACGCAGAAGTTATATGCATGCGAGACAATGGATCTACTGGATGTATCATAGCAGAAAAATTAGTTCAGCCAGAAAATTTTACAGGAAAAAATTTCAGACTTCAAGCAATTAATGGAGCAGTAGAAATTGTTCCAGAAGTGCAAGTACAGTGTGACATTCCATTTTACACAGGGTCTATTTGTGCAGCAGTCCTAAAGACTCCAATTTGTGATTTCATCATAGGAAATATAAAAGGTGTTAAGGATGCTGTGAGAAGTGTGGAATCTGTCCAAATTCAAACGGAAGGTACACTGGATGTGAGTACAAGAGAAATCCTCTCACCACAAGAGGCACTACATTCTGATGAGTCGAATAATTCTGAAGAGATTGCCGCAGCTGTTGTAACCAGAGCTCAGAATACTGCTACACACACTCGAAGACCTAACCTTAAGATTTCATCACTGCAAGAACTGGTTCAAGTGGACAATGAGTGATATTGGACTGATATATTTACTGCAGAGTTATATTAACTATTGACCGTTATTGCTCAATGTTTCACTTTTAAAATGTTCCATATGTTAGCTTAGTCTCTACACGTAATGTTCACTCGGTAACGCCTCTCCATATGTCTTGCTGTCTCCCGCTCCACCGAACTGCTGTAGTAGGCTTAATAACACAGGACTGCTGCGAAGTGGTAGATGAATCTATATCCCCGATGTCAAAGTAGGTAGGAGAGCGACAAGGAAATCGGCTGGCGGTAGCAAATGTGTTGGTAATTTCCGTGAGCTACCGCTGCCCGCCGTCTACTGCCCCCAGTCAGCTCTTCACCTCCCCCACGTTATGTCTATGTCGGTATATGAGGATGACGTCAGTGTTGTATGGCCATTCACCCACCACTCTGAGACATCGAAGCAACCAATGCTGATATTTTGTATGGAATAAAAATGGAGCATTAGAGACACTTAAGTTACGGTCAATATATATGCAGAAAGCATCAATCAAATAAAACTTTCACTCACATCCAAACTTACAATTAATATCAAGGCACAACACTTACATCCTAGTGAAATAGAAGAGTAGAAAATGAGTGGAAAACATAAAGCTGGGAAAACTCCTCATTCGAACTCCTATGCAACATTAAGTAACTCTACTAAATCCTTATAATTATATTAATTCTGTTAGGTAGCATATCAATTAACTGTCAATATATTAAATACTTTGGCAAATAACCAATTCAATATTAACGGTCATAAAAGAGTGCTTACGAACTATAATTTAATCAATGAAACTATAAAAGATTTATTATGAACAACAATAATTATTATGTCATGACTATTTATAGGCATGACAGCTGCATAATTCCTGTACTTGGTCATTAGAATTCATCTTTGTTTAAGCTCAAGCAGTTTCTGTCTACACGCAGCGATTCCCAACCTTTTTTCTGTCATTTCCCCCTCCAACCAGTTCAACCATCCAGATTTCCCCCTTCATATTGTGGACAAGGGAAAGAGTAGTCGAAACACACTGTGACTACACTCTCTCACTCTCACTCTCTCTCTCTCTCTCTCTCTCTCTCGGGCATGAGAAAATCCATCTCTGAGATTTTTTTTTTTTATTGCTAGTAGTAGTAGTAGTAGGCAGTGTAATCATGTAATTATTTCCCCCCTGGTAGCTTCAAATTTCCCCCCAGGGGGAAATTTCCCCCAGGTTGGGAAATGCTGGTCTACAGAATGTTTGATTGCATTACCGATTTCACTGTTGAAGCATGATGAATTATAAATTTCACTCACTCGTTTACCTTCTATTGGTACATATTTATCCCGTGCCATCATAAATATGTTACTAACCCCCAAAGGACGGGGCCGTTTGTTGACATGACCGTGCTGCTGGACAGGCAGATTTACCCTAAACGAGCATCATTCCATGCTCTTTTTCATGCATAAACAAGAGCCAGAGTGTAATACAATTATGTATCCGTGAAAGGGTGACAATAGAGCTTTCGAATGACACCTGAATCATCCTTGTACGACAATGGGTTCGCTTGCAACGCGAGTACAAAAACCCTAAAATATGGTAATTTCCCGAGATTTTACCCTATATAGCGAGACGAAGGATATGTACACATGTTGTGGTGAAATCAGTGGCGGGACTGGGTCCACGCTGAACGGTCAGTGCCCGCCCGCGCTCCTCCCACCCCGTGTGACTCTCTCATATTGCCGCTAATGTGCGCAACAATCCTTGCTACTTAAGTTGTCAGCCGCCTTTGGGCCTAGGTTCTCTAATGTTACTTAAGTCGTCAGCCGCGAATTAAGGGTTAAACTGTTCCCACATATTATGTATTTCGTTATTTATATCTAGCACTTACTGTGTGTTAAGAAGTGCTTGCCTATAAGTTCGTCAAAATCTGCATATTAAATATTTGTCACCAACATTTCTTTTTCCTCAATAGTATAGCTGCAGTAACCATCATTAAAATACCGCGAAAACGCCAGACAGAAGCCGCATCCGTACCCAAGGAGAAAAAGAAGGCGAAAAGAAATACTCCAAGCCGACGAGTCGCGACACTAGCACAAGTTACGCCAGGACAAGTCACGCCGGAACCCAAACGGAAGAACTCACCAACAAGTCAACGCCCCAACACACCAGGTCGGGACATCAAGCACACACCAGGTCGGGACACCCAGCAGAATACCCCCACGAAGAGGAGGGTATTATTTAGCCAGCCATTCTAAAAAATACGGTTGAGCTCGTGTCCTTGCCATTGTATATTATTATGTAATATTATCGTAACCCTGTAATCAAAATAAACCAGCGTTATGATCAACCATGTATTCTTGTGTATTTGTTCCCCCTGACTCATAATATACTCAAGGGAGATTTGAGAAGTAATAAGCTATGTATTCTTGTATTATCGATTCTTCCCAAATCACAATATACTCGGGGGAGAATCGAGAAGTAATATTAAGGGAATCTTCACTACCGAAGAAATCAATGCCAGATGAATCCATTGTATGCCTGTATGAAAACTTTGTTATGCAATAAGACGTGAACCTATACTTCAATAGACCCCGGAACCTTGTTTTCCACACATTTGACACACGTGCCTTTTTTTGACATTCTTCAACTAGTTTACTAGTTACACAAATCACACCTGCTTCTTTCTATATACTGTAAGGGTCCCCTGAAGATCCTCGTCCCCAAATAGCGCGGGAGATCTACCACTCCCGCGCCCCAAGAGGGGGCGCTCCGGACGTTTAAATACCTGGTTTACACGCAGGCCTACCAACGTGAACCAGGAAGATAGATGCGTACACAGCCCTGTAGACACCACCATGCTGAGAGAGATTTATATATTCTTATGCCAAAAATTGCTATCAACCAGGATCAGTAGTAAAACCAGCCAAGGCCACCCTGAGAAAGAAGGAGGACGTTAAATACCTGGTACACACACCTGGTGTACACCCAGGCCTACTACCACGAACCAAGAAGGTAGATACGTACACAACCCTGTAGACACCACCATGCCAGGAGAGATTTATATATTCTGATGCCAAAAATTACTCTCAACCACGAGCAGTAGTAAACCCCCGCCAACACCACCACGAGAAGGAGGGAGAAAGAATAACACTGTCGCCCACGCATCGCGACCCTCACCTGTCCGGTCCACACGGCACACCTTCAATGCACCCGGCACCACCAATCCTCCCCGAGAGCTAACAACTAGGAATTCCTTCATTTCCCCCACTATTATTATTTTTCAAAGTTCTATTGAAGCAAACCCGACCCCCTATGATTATATAACTTAACCCGGTCAGACCTCAAATAGCAAGCTAATGATATTGTGGATTCAGGCAGTATCCACAACCCTCAACATAATCCACTTTTAATATAACGAGTACCTGGTGTACCATAGCCGGTACAGTGTACCCCTATGGCAATATTGTGAACTCCATACCGGTCAGACCTGATATAGCAAGCTAATTATATTGTGGCTCCAGACCCTATCCACAACCCCCAACACAATCCACTATTAACCCTCTCCGACATATGACGCGATTTTGAGCCTATTGGGGATACTTTGAAGCCTTTGTTACCATCCCTCTGCAGTTGTCTTTGAGTTAATATAACGATTACCTGGTGTACCATAGCCGGTACAGTGTACCCCTCTGTCAATAGTGTGACCTCCATACCGGTCAGACCTCATATAGCAAGCTAATGATGTTGTGGCTCCAGACCCTATCCACAAACCTCAACACAATCCACTATTAATATAACGAGTACCTGGTGTACCATAACTGGTACAGTGTACCCCTATGTCAATACTGTGACCTCCATACCGGCAGACCTCATATAGCAAGCTAATGATATTATGGCTCCAGACCCTATCCCCAACCCTCAACACAATCCACTATTAATATAACGAGTACCTGGTGTACCATAGCCGGTACAGTGTACCCCTATTTCAATATTGTGACCTCCATACCGGTCAGACCTCATATAGCAAGCTAATGATATTATGGCTCCAGACCCTATCCCCAACCCTCAACACAATCCACTATTAAAATAACGAGTACCTGGTGTACCATAGCCGGTACAGTGTACCCCTATGTCAATATGGTGACCTCCAAACCGGTCAGACCTCATATAGCATTCTACTTATGTTGTGGCTCCAGACCCTATCCACAACCCTCCACACAATCCACTATCAATAGAACGTGTACCTGGTGTACCATAGCCGTTACAGTGTACCCCTATGTCAATATTGTGACCTCCATACCGGTCAGACCTAGTATAGCAAGCTAATGATATTGTAGCTCCAGACTGTATCCCCAACCCTCAACAGAATCCACTATAAATATAACGAGTACCTGGTGTACCATAGCCGGTAAAGTGTACCCCTATGTCAATATTTTAACCTCCATACCGGTCAGAACTCATTTAGCAAGCCAATGATATTTTGGTTCCAGAACCTATCCACAACCCTCAACACAATCCACTATTATTATAACGAGTACCTGGTGTACCATAGCCGGTACAGTGTACCCCTATGTCAATATTGTGGCCTCCATACCGGTCAGACCTCATATAGCAAGCTGATGATATTGCGGCTCCAGACCCAATCCACAACCCTCAACACAATCCACTATCAATATAATGTGTCCCTGGTGTACCATAGCCGGTACAGTGTACCCCTATGTCAATACAGTGACCTCCATACCGGTCAGACCTCATATAGCATTCTACTTATGTTGTGGCTCCAAACCCTATCCACAACCCTCAACACAATCCACTATTAATATAACGTGTACCTGGTGTACCATAGCCGGTACAGTGTACCCCTATGTCAATATTGTGACCTCCATACCGGTCAGACCTCATATAGCAAGCTGATGATATTTTGGCTCCAGACCCAATCCACAACCCTCAACACAATCCACTATTAATATAACGAGTCCATGGTGTACCATCGCCGGTACAGTGTACCCCTATGTCAATATTGTGACCTCCATACCGGTCAGACCTCATATAGCAAGCTAATTAGATTGTGGCTCCAGATCCTATCCCCAACCCTCAACACAATCCACTATTAATATAACGAGTACCTGGTGTACCATAGCCGGTACAGTGTACCCCTATGTCAATATTGTGACCTCCATACCGGTCAGACCTCATATAGCAAGCTAATTAGATTGTGGCTCCAGATCCTATCCCCAACCCTCAACACAATCCACTATTAATATAACGAGTACCTGGTGAACCATAGCCGGTACAGTGTACCCCTATGTCAATATTGTGACCTCCATACCGGTAGACCTCATATAGCATTCTACTTATGTTGTGGCTCCAGACCCTATCCACAACCCTCAACACAATCCACTATTAATATAACGTGTACCTGGTGTACCATAGCCGGTACAGTGTACCCCTATGTCAATATTGTGACCTCCATACCGGTCAGACCTAGTATAGCAAGCTAATTAAATTGTAGCTCCAGACCGTATCCCCAACCCTGAACAGAATCCACTATAAATATAACGAGTACCTGGTGTACCATAGCCGGTAAAGTGTACCCCTATGTCAATATTGTAACCTCCATACCGGTCAGACCTCATATAGCAAGCCAATGATATTGTAGTTCCAGAACCTATCCACAACCCTCAACACAATCTACTATTATTATAACGAATACTTGGTGTACCATAGCCGGTACAGTGTACCCCTATGTCAATATTGTGACCTCTATACCAGTCAGACCTCATATAGCATGCTAATGATTATGTGGGTCCAGACCCAATCCATAACCCTCAACACAATCCACTATTAATATAACATGTACCTGGTGTACCATAGCCGGTACAGTGTACCCCTATGTCAATATTGTGACCTCCATACCGGTCAGACCTCATATAGCAAGCTAATGATATTGTGGCTCCAGACCATATCCCCAACCCTCAACAGAATCCACTATTAATATACCGAGTACCTGGTTTACCGTAGCCGGTACCCCTATGTCAATATTGTGACCTCCATACCGGTCAGACCTCACATAGCAAGCTAATGATATTGTGGCTCCACTCCCTATCCACAACCCTCAACACAATCCACTATTATTATAACGAGTACCTGGTGTACCATAGCCGGTACAGTGTACCCCTATGTCAATATTGTGACCTCCATACCGGTCAGACCTCATATAGCAAGCTAATGATATTGTGGATTCAGGCCCTATCCACAACCCTCAACATAATCCACTATTAATATAACGAATATGTGGTGTACCATAGCCGGTACAGTGTACCCCAATGTCAATATTGTGACCTCCATACCCGTCAGACCTCATATAGCAAGCTAATGATATTGTGGCTCCAGACCCTATCCACAACCCTCAACACAATCCACTATTAATATAACGAGTATCTGGTGTACCATAGCCGGTACAGTGTACCCCTATGTCAATATTGTGACCTCCATACCGGTCAGACCTCATAAATATCAAGCTAATGATATTGTGGCTCCAGACCCTATACCCAACCCTCAACACAATCCACTATTAATATAACGAGTACCTGGTGTACCATAGCCGGTACAGTGTACCCCTATGTCAATATTGTGACCTCCATACCAGTCAGACCTCATATAGCAAGCTAATAATAATGTGGCTCCAGACCCTATCCACAACCCTCAACACAATCCACTATTAATATAAAGAGTACCTGGTGTACCATAGCCGGTACAGTGTACCCCTATGTCAATATTGTGACCTCCATACCGGTCAGACCTCACATAGCAAGCTAATGATATTGTGGCTCCACTTCCTATCCACAACCCTCAACACAATCCACTATTAATATAACGAGTACCTGGTGTACCATAGCCGGTACAGTGTACCCCTATGTCAATATTGTGACCTCCATACCGGTCAGACCTCATATAACATGCTAATGATATTGTGGCTCCAGACCCTATCCCTAACCCTCAACACAATCCACTATTAATATAACGAGTACCTGGTGTACCATAGCCGGTACAGTGTACCCCTATGTCAATATTGTGACCTCCATACCAGTCAGACATCATATAGCATGCTAATGATATTGTGGCTCCAGACACTATCTACAACCCTCAACAGAATCCACTATTAATATTACGAGTACCTGGTGTACCATAGCAGGTACAGTGTACCCCTATGTCAATATTGTGACCTCCATACCGGTCAGACCTCATATAGCAAGCTAATGATATTGTGGCTCCAGACCCTATCCACAACCCTCAACACAATCCACTATTAATATAACGAGTACCTGGTGTACCATAGCTGGTACAGTGTACCCCTATGTCAATACTGTGACCTCCATACCGGTCAGACCTCATATAACAAGCTAATGATATTATGGCTCCAGACCCTATCCCCAACCCTCAACACTATCCACTATTAATATAACGAGTAGCTGGTGTACCATAGCCGGTACAGTGTACCCCTATGTCAATATTGTGACCTCCATACCGGTCAGACCTCAAATAGCAAGCTTATGATATTGTGGCTCCAGACCCTATTCCCAACCCTCAACACAATCCACTATTAATATAACGAGTACCTGGTTTACCATAGCCGATACAGTGTACCCCTCTGTCAATATTGTGACCTCCATACCGGTCAGACCTCATATAGCAAGCTAATGATATTGTGGCTCCAAACCCTATCCACAACCCTCAACATAATCCACTTTTAATATAACGAGTACATGGTGTACCATAGACGGTACAGTGTACCCCTATGTCAATATTGTGAACTCCATACCGGTCAGACTTCATATAGCAAGCTAATTATATAGTGGCTCCCGACCCAATCCACAACCCTCAACACAATCCACTATTAATATAACGAGTACCTGGTGTACCATAGCCGGTACAGTGTACCCCTATGTCAATATTGTGACCTGCATACCCGTCAGACCTCATATAGCAAGCTAATGATATTGTGGCTCCAGACCCTATCCAAAACCCTCAACACAATCCACTATTAATATAACGTGTACCTGGTGTACCATAGCCGGTACAGTGCACCCCTATGTCAATATTGTGACCTCCACACCGGTCAGACCTCATAAATATCAAGCTAATGGTATTGTGGCTCCAGACCCTATACCCAACCCTCAACAGAATCCACTATTAATATAACGTGTACCTGGTGTACCATAGCCGGTACAGTGTACCCCTATGTCAATATTGTGACCTCCATACCGGTCAGACCTCATATAGCAAGCTAATGATATTGTGGCTCCAGACCCTATCACCAACCCTCAACACAATCCATTATTAATATAACGAGTACCTGGTTTACCATAGCCGGTACAGTGTACCCCTATGTCAATATTGTGACCTCCATACCGGTCAGACCTCACATAGCAAGCTAATGATATTGTGAATTCAGGTCCTATCCACAACCCTCAACATAATCCACTATTAATATAACGAGTACCTGGTGTACCATAGCCGGTACAGTGTACCCCTATGTCAATATTGTGACCTCCATACCGGTCAGACCTCATATAGCAAGCTAATGATATTGTGGGTCCAGACCCTATCCCCAACCCTCAACACAATCCACTATTAATATAACGAGTACCTGGTGTACCATAGCCGGTACAGTGTACCCCTATGTCAATATTGTGACCTCCATACCAGTCAAACATCATATAGCAAGCAAATGATATTGTGGCTCCAGACCCTATCCACAACTCCCAACACAATCCACTATTAATATTACGAGTACCTGGTGTACCATAGCCGGTACAGTGTACCCCTATGTCAATATTGTGACCTCCATACCGGTCAGACCTCATATAGCAAGCTAATGATATTGTGGCTCCAGACCCTATCCACAAACCTCAACACAATCCACTATTAATATAACGAGTACCTGGTGTACCATAGCCGGTACAGTGTACCCCTATGTCAATACTGTGACCTCCAAACCGGTCAGACCTCATATAGCAAGCTAAATATATTATGGCTCCAGACACTATCTCAGACCCTCAACACAATCCACTATTAATATAACGAGTACCTGGTGTACCATAGCCGGTACAGTGTACCCCTATTTCAATATTGTGACCTCCATACCGGTCAGACCTCAAATAGCAAGCTTATGATATTGTGGCTCCAGACCCTATTCCCAACCCTCAACACAATCCACTATTAATATAACGAGTACCTGTGTACCTGCTGTTCCTATTGTGACCTCCATACCGGTATACCAAAAAGACCTCATAAAGCCCTAATAAATCCTTAAACCTATTCCCCCCTATCCCCTCAACACAATCCACTATTATAACGAGTACTGGTGTACCATAGCCGGTACAGTGTACCCCTCTGTCAATATTGTGACCTCCATACCGGTCAGACCTCATAGAAAGCTAATGATATGTGGCTCCCCTATCCACAACCCTCAACACAATCCACTATTAATATAACGAGTACCTATTACCATAGCCGGTACATATAAAATATTGTGACCTCCATACCGGTCAGACCTCATAGCAAGCTAATGATATGTGGCTCCAGACCCTATCCCCAATCCTCAACACAATCCACTATTAATATAACGAGTACCTGGTTTACCATAGCCGATACAGTGTACTCCTCTGTCAATATTGTGACCTCCATACCGGTCAGACCTCAAATAGCAAGCTAATGATATTGTGGATTCAGGCCCTATCCACAACCCTCAACATAATCCACTTTTAATATAACGAGTACATGGTGTACCATAGACGGTACAGTGTACCCCTATGTCAATATTGTGAACTCCATACCGGTCAGACTTCATATAGCAAGCTAATTATATAGTGGCTCCCGACCCAATCCACAACCCTCAACACAATCCACTATTAATATAACGAGTACCTGGTGTACTATAGCCGGTACAGTGTACCCCTATGCCAATATTGTGACCTCCATACCGGTCAGACCTAGTATCGCAAGCTAATGATATTGTGGCTCCAGACCGTATCCCCAACCCTCAACAGAATCCACTATAAATATAACGAGTACCTGATGTACCATAGCCGGTACAGTGTACCCCTATGTCAATATTGTGACCTCCATACCGGTCAGACCTCACATAGCAAGCTAATGATATTGTGGCTCCACTCCCTATCCACTACCCTCAACACAATCCACTATTAATATAACGAGTACCTGGTGTACCATAGCCGGTACAGTGAACCCCTATGTCAATATTGTGGCCTCCATACCGGTCAGACCTCATATAGCAAGCTAATGATATTGAGGCTTCAGGCCCTATCCAAAACCCTCAACACAATCCACTATTAATATAACGTGTACCTGGTGTACCGTAGCCGGTGCAGTGCACCACTACGTCAATATTGTGACCTCCATTCCGGTCAGACCTCATATGGAAAGCTAATGATATTGTGGCTCCAAACCCTATCCACAACCCTCAACAGAATCCACTATTAATATAATGAGTACCTGGTGTACCATAGCCGGTACAGTGTACTCCTCTGTCAATATTGTGACCTCCATACCGGTCAGACCTCATATACCAAGCCAATGATATTGTGGCTCCAGACCCTATCCCCAACCCTCAACACAATCCACTATTAATATAACGAGTACCTGGTATACCATAGCCGGTACAGTGTTCCCCCATGTCAATATTGTGACCTCCATACCGGTCAGACCTCACATAGCAAGCTAATGATATTGTGGCTCCACTCCCTATCAACAACCCTCAACACAATCCACTATTAATATAACGAGTACCTGGTGTACCATAGCCGGTACAGTGCACCCCTATGTCAATATTGTGACCTCTATACCGGTCAGACCTCAAATAGAAAGCTAAAGATATTGTGGCTCCACTCCCTATCAACAACCCTCAACACAATCCACTATTAATATAACGAGTACCTGGTGTACCATAGCCGGTACAGTGCACCCCCATGTCAATATTGTGACCTCCATACCGGTCAGACCTCATATAGAATACTAATGATATTGTGGCTCCAAACCCTATCCACTACCCTCAACAGAATCCACTATTAATATAACGAGTACCTGGTGTACCATAGCCGGTACAGTGTACTCCTATGTCAATATTGTGACCTCCATACTTGTCAGACCTCATGTAGCAAGCTAATGATATTGTGGCTCTAGACCCTATATCCCCAACCCTCAACACAATCCACTATTAATATAACGAGTACCTGGTGTACCATAGCCGGTACAGTGTACCCCATGTCAATATTGTGACCTCCATACCGGTCAGACCTCATATAGAAAGCTAATGATATTGTGGCTCCAGACCCTATTCCCAACCCTCAACACAATCCACTATTAATGTAACGAGTACCTGGTTTACCATAGCCGATACAGTGTACCCCTATGTCAATATTGTGACCTCCATACCGGTCAGACCTCAAATAGCAAGCTAATGATATTGTGGATTCAGGCCCTATCCACAACCTTCAACATAATCCACTTTTAATATAACGAGTACCTGGTGTACCATAGCCGGTACAGTGTACCTCTATGTCAATATTGTGAACTCCATACCGGTCAGACCTCATATAGCAAGCTAATTATATAGTGGCTCCCGACCCAATCCACAACCCTCAACACAATCCACTATTAATATAACGAGTACCTGGTGTACTATAGCCGGTACAGTGTACCCCTATGTCAATATGGTGACCTCCATACCGGTCAGACCTCATATAGCATTCTACTTATGTTGTGGCTCCAGACCCTATCCACAACCCTCAACACAATCCACTATTAATATAACGTGTACCTGGTGTACCATAGCCGGTACAGTGTACCCCTATGTCAATATTGTGACCTCCATACCGGTCAGACCTAGTATAGCAAGCTAATGATATTGTGGCTCCAGACCGTATCCCCAACCCTCAACAGAATCCACTATAAATATAACGAGTACCTGGTGTACCATAGCCGGTACAGTGTACCCCTATGTCAATATTGTGACCTCCATACCGGTCAGACCTCACATAGCAAGCTAATGATATTGTGGCTCCACTCCCTATCCACAACCCTCAACACAATCCACTATTAATATAACCAGTACCTGGTGTACCATAGCCGGTACAGTGTACCCCTATGTCAATATTGTGGCCTCCATACCGGTCAGACCTCATATAGCAAGCTAATGATATTGTGGCTTCAGACCCTATCCAAAACCCTCAACACAATCCACTATTATTATAAGGTGTACCTGGTGTACCGTAGCCGGTACAGTGCACCCCTATGTCAATATTGTGACCTCCATTCCGGTCAGACCTCATATGGAAAGCTAATGATATTGTAGCTCCAGACCCTATCCACAACCCTCAACACAATCCACTATTAATATAATGACTAAATGGTGTACCATAGCTGGTACAGTGTACTCCTATGTCAATATTGTGACCTCCATACCGGTTAGACCTCATATACCAAGCCAATGATATTGTGGCTCCAGACCCTATCCCCAATCCTCAACACAATCCACTATTAATATAACGAGTACCTGGTGTACCATAGCAGGTACAGTGTTCCCCCATGTCAATATTGTGACCTCCTTACCGGTCAGACCTCACATAGCAAGCTAGTGATATTGTGGCTCCCCTCCCTATCAACAACCCTCAACACAATCCACTATTAATATAACGAGTACCTGGTGTACCATAGCCGGTACAGTGCACCCCTATGTCAATATTGTGACCTCCATACCGGTCAGACCTCATATAGAAAGCTAATGATATTGTGGCTCCACTCCCTATCAACAACCCTCAACACAATCCACTATTAATATAACGAGTACCTGGTGTACCATAGCCGGTACAGTGCACCCCTATGTCAATATTGTGACCTCCATACCGGTCAGACCTCATATAGAAAGGTAATGATATTGTGGCTCCAAACCCTATCCACTACCCTCAACAGAATCCACTATTAATATAACGAGTACCTGGTGTACCATAGCCGGTACAGTTTACTCCTATGTCAATATTGTGACCTCCATACCGGTCAGACCTCATGTAGCAAGCTAATGATATTGTGGCTCCAGACCCTATATCCCGAACCCTCAACACAATCCACTATTAATATAACGAGTACCTGGTGTACTATAGCCGGTACAGTGTACCCCTATGTCAATATTGTGACCTCCATACCGGTCAGACCTAGTATCGCAAGCTAATGATATTGTGGCTCCAGACCGTATCCCCAACCCTCAACAGAATCCACTATAAATATAACGAGTACCTGGTGTACCATAGCCGGTACAGTGTACCCCTATGTCAATATTGTGACCTCCATACCGGTCAGACCTCACATAGCAAGCTAATGATATTGTGGTTCCACTCCCTATCCACAACCCTCAACACAATCCACTATTAATATAACGAGTACCTGGTGTACCATAGCCGGTACAGTGAACCCCTATGTCAATATTGTGGCCTCCATACCGGTCAGACCTCATATAGCAAGCTAATGATATTGAGGCTTCAGACCCTATCCAAAACCCTCAACACAATCCACTATTAATATAACGTGTACCTGGTGTACCGTAGCCGGTGCAGTGCACCCCTAAGTCAATATTGTGACCTCCATTCCGGTCAGACCTCATATGGAAAGCTAATGATATTGTGGCTCCAAACCCTATCCACAACCCTCAACAGAATCCACTATTAATATAATGAGTACCTGGTGTACCATAGCCGGTACAGTGTACTCCTATGTCAATATTGTGACCTCCAAACCGGTCAGACCTCATATACCAAGCCAATGATATTGTGGCTCCAGACCCTATCCCAAACCCTCTACACAATCCACTATTAATATAACGAGTACCTGGTATACCATAGCCGGTACAGTGTTCCCCCATGTCAATATTGTGACCTCCATACCGGTCAGACCTCACATAGCAAGCTAATGATATTGTGGCTCCACTCCCTATCAACAACCCTCAACACAATCCACTATTAATATAACGAGTACTTGGTGTACCATAGCCGGTACAGTGCACCCCTATGTCAATATTGTGACCTCTATACCGGTCAGACCTCATATAGAAAGCTAAAGATATTGTGGCTCCACTCCCTATCAACAACCCTCAACACAATCCACTATTAATATAACGAGTACCTGGTGTACCATAGCCGGTACAGTGCACCCCCATGTCAATATTGTGACCTCCATACCGGTCAGACCTCATATAGAATCCTAATGATATTGTGGCTCCAAACCCTATCCACTACCCTCAACAGAATCCACTATTAATATAACGAGTACCTGGTGTACCATAGCCGGTACAGTGTACTCCTATGTCAATATTGTGACCTCCATACCGGTCAGACCTCATGTAGCAAGCTAATGATATTGTGGCTCTAGACCCTATATCCCCAACCCTCAACACAATCCACTATTAATATAACGAGTACCTGGTGTACCATAGCCGGTACAGTGTACCCCATGTCAATATTGTGACCTCCATACCGGTCAGACCTCATATAGAAAGCTAATGATATTGTGGCTCCAGACCCTATTCCCAACCCTCAACACAATCCACTATTAATGTAACGAGTACCTGGTATACCATAGCCGATACAGTGTACCCCTATGTCAATATTGTGACCTCCATACCGGTCAGACCTCAAATAGCAAGCTAATGATATTGTGGATTCAGGCCCTATCCACAACCTTCAACATAATCCACTTTTAATAAAACGAGTACCTGGTGTACCATAGCCGGTACAGTGTACCTCTATGTCAATATTGTGAACTCCATACCGGTCAGACCTCATATAGCAAGCTAATTATATAGTGGCTCCCGACCCAATCCACAACCCTCAACACAATCCACTATTAATATAACGAGTACCTGGTGTACTATAGCCGGTACAGTGTACCCTTATGTCAATATGGTGACCTCCATACCGGTCAGACCTCATATAGCATTCTACTTATGTTGTGGCTCCAGACCCTATCCACAACCCTCAACACAATCCACTATTAATATAACGTGTACCTGGTGTACCATAGCCGGTACAGTGTACCCCTATGTCAATATTGTGACATCCATACCGGTCAGACCTAGTATAGCAAGCTAATGATATTGTGGCTCCAGACCGTATCCCCAACCCTCAACAGAATCCACTATAAATATAACGAGTACCTGGTGTACCATAGCCGGTACAGTGTACCCCTATGTCAATATTGTGACCTCCATACCGGTCAGACCTCACATAGCAAGCTAATGATATTGTGGCTCCACTCCCTATCCACAACCCTCAACACAATCCACTATTAATATAACCAGTACCTGGTGTACCATAGCCGGTACAGTGTACCCCTATGTCAATATTGTGGCCTCCATACCGGTCAGACCTCATATAGCAAGCTAATGATATTGTGGCTTCAGACCCTATCCAAAACCCTCAACACAATCCACTATTAATATAAGGTGTACCTTGTGTACCGTAGCCAGTACAGTGCACCCCTATGTCAATATTGTGACCTCCATTCCCGTCAGACCTCATATGGAAAGCTAATGATATTGTGGCTCTAAACCCTATCCACAACCCTCAACAGAATCCACTATTAATATAATGAGTACCTGGTGTACCATAGCTGGTACAGTGTACTCCTATGTCAATATTGTGACCTCCATACCGGTTAGACCTCATATACCAAGCCAATGATATTGTGGCTCCAGACCCTATCCCCAACCCACAACACAATCCACTATTAATATAACGAGTACCTGGTGTACCATAGCAGGTACAGTGTTCCCCCATGTCAATATTGTGACCTCCATACCGGTCAGACCTCACATAGCAAGCTAGTGATATTGTGGCTCCACTTCCTATCAACAACCCTCAACACAATCCACTATTAATATAACGAGTACCTGGTGTACCATAGCCGGTACAGTGCACCCCTATGTCAATATTGTGACCTCCATACCGGTCAGACCTCATATAGAAAGCTAATGATATTGTGGCTCCACTCCCTATCAACAACCCTCAACACAATCCACTATTAATATAACGAGTACCTGGTGTACCATAGCCGGTACAGTGCACCCCTATGTCAATATTGTGACCTCCATACCGGTCAGACCTCATATAAAAAGCTAATGATATTGTGGCTCCAAACCCTATACACTACCCTCAACAGAATCCACTATTAATATAACGAGTACCTGGTGTACCATAGCCGGTACAGTTTACTCCTATGTCAATATTGTGACCTGCATACCGGTCAGACCTCATGTAGCAAGCTAATGATATTGTGGCTCCAGACCCTATATCCCGAACACTCAACACAATCCACTATTAATAAAACGAGTACCTGGTGTACCATAGCCGGTACAGTGTACCCCATGTCAATATTGTGACCTCCATACCGGTCAGACCTCATATAGAAAGCTAATGATATTGTGGCTGCAAACCCTATCCAATACCCTCAACACAATCCACTATTAATATAACGAGTACCTGGTGTACCATAGCCGGTACAGTGTACTCCTATGTCAATATTGTGACCTCCATACCGGTCAGACCTCATGTAGCAAGCTAATGATATTGTGGCTCCAGACCCTATATCCCCAATCCTCAACACAATCAACTATTAATATAACGAGTACCTGGTGTACCATAGCCGGTACAGTGTACCCTCATGTCAATATTGTGACATCCATACCGGTCAGACCTCACATAGCAAGCTAATTATATTGTGGCTCCACTCCCTATCCACAACCCTCAACACAATCCACTATTAATATAACAAGTACCTGGTGTACCATAGCCGGTACAGTGTACCCCTATGTCAATATTGTGACCTCCATACCGGTCAGACCTCAAATAGCAAGCTAATGATATTGTGGATTCAGGCCTGATCCACAACCCTCAACATAATCCACTTTTAATATAACGAGTACCTGGTGTACCGTAGCCGGTACAGTGTACCCCTATGTCAATATTGTGACCTCCATACCGGTCAGACTCATATAGCAAGCTAATGATATTGTGGCTCCAGACCCTATCCACAAACCTCAACACAATCCACTATTAATATAACGAGTACCTGGTGTACCATAACTGGTACAGTGTACCCTTATGTCAATACTGTGACCTCCATACCGGCAGACGTCATATAGCAAGCTAATGATATTATGGCTCCAGACCCTATCCCCAACCCTCAACACAATCCACTATTAATATAAGGAGTACCTGGTGTACCATAGCCGGTACAGTGTACCCCTATTTCAATATTGTGACCTCCATACCGGTCAGACCTCATATAGCAAGCTAATGATATTGTGGCTCCAGACCCTATACCCAACCCTCAACACAATCCACTATTAATATAATGAGTACATGGTGTACCATAGCCGGTACAGTGTACCCCTATGTCAATATTGTGACCTCCATACCGGTCAGACCTAGTATAGCAAGCTAATTATATTGTAGCTCCAGACCGTATCCCAAACCCTCAACAGAATCCACTATAAATATAATGAGTATCTGGTGTACCATAGCCGGCCCTATGTCAATATTGTGACCTCCATACCGGTCAGAACTCATGTAGCAAGCCAATGATATTGTGGTTCCAGAACCTATCCACAACCCTCAACACAATCCACTATTATTAAAACGAGTACTTGGTGTACCATAGCCGGTAAAGTGTACCCCTATGTCAATATTGTAACCTCCATACCGGTCAGAACTCATGTAGCAAGCCAATGATATTGTGGTTCCAGAACCTATCCACAACCCTCAACACAATCCACTATTATTATAACGAGTACTTGGTGTACCATAGCCGGTACAGTGTACCCCGATGTCAATATTGTGACCTCTATACCAGTCAGACCTCATATACCAAGCTGATGATATTGTGGCTCCAGACCCAATCCACAACCCTCAACACAATCCACTAATAATATAACATGTCCCTGGTGTACCATAGCCGGTACAGTGTTCCCCTATGTCAATATTGTGACCTCCATACCGGTCAGACCTCATATATCAAGCTAAAGATATTGTGGCTCCAGACCCTATCCCCAACCCTCAACAGAATCCACTATTAATATACCGAGTACCTGGTTTACCATAGCCGGTACAGTGTACCCCTATATCAATATTGTGACCTCCATACCGGTCAGACCTCATATAGCAAGCTAATGATATTGTGGCTCCAGACCCTATCCACAACCCTCAACACAATCCACTCATACCTCATGCTTCCCAGTACCCTGGAAAGAAGCAAACATCCATCCAGTTCCTAAAAAAGGTGCCTCTTCAGATCCATCAAACTACAGACCAATAGCTATAACTTCCACTATTGGTAAAGTCTTTGAAATTATATTAAATAATCACATAATTAAGCATCTTGAGAATAATAAATTAATCAGTGATAGGCAATATGGTTTTAGACGATGTCGATCAACTGCAGACATTCTTTGCCTTCTTACGCATCAAATTAACCAAGCCACAGACCAACATGGTGAAACATACAATAGCACTGGATATATCAAAGGCATTTGATAGAGTCTGGCATCAATCCTTATTGTCGAAGATGTCACTACGGCCTTGCATCATTAGTTCCACTAATTTCTTCTTATCTTCATAACAGAAAAATATGTGTAATGGTAGATGGCCTTTATTCTCAATTTCACTCAATAATGCTGGTGTTCCCCAGGATCAGTTTTGGCCCATCTCTGTTCCTCATTCATATCAATGATCTCATATCTACCACTCATAATCCAATACATTCCTACGCAGATGACTCAACACTCCACAGTTCCTTCACATTTACCAATTCTTTCACCCAACCCGATCTTATAAATTCAAAAGCACTGCAATTTCTCTGAACCAGGACCTTTCTAGAATTGAAGAATGGGGACAAAAGAATCTAGTTTCCTTTAATGCACAGAAAACCAAGTACATTCAATTTTCTAACCGACAGAATCTCACCGACTCCCATATATTTGTTAATGATGTACATATTCCCACTTCCCCTAGTATTGACATTCTCGGTGTAACATTAACTACTAACTTGAGCTGGACACATTATGTTAGAAGCATTGCTAAGAATGCCTCTAAAAAATTGGGACTACTGTACAGAGTTCGAGAATTCTTCACTGGCGAGCAGTTGGCCGTAATATATAAAAGTCATGTGCGTTCTCAGATGGATTACTGTTCACCTCTGTGGAGTGGAAGTGGAGTGGTTGCATTGAGGCAGTTGGACAAAATTCAAAATAAAGCTATTAGATTAATCAATAACCTGCAATCACACAGGACCTTCCTACATTATCCATACGAAGAAACGTTGCATCCCTTGCATTATTCTACAGATATTTTCACAGCAATTGTTCCGAGGAACTTGCTTCAATTGTGCCGCATCTCCACATCTTTCCCCGTAGAACTAGGGCAGCTGAGAGCGCCCATGAATTTACACTTTCTCCTCCACAATGCAGAACTTCTGTTTATCAAAATTCATTTATCCCTAGAACTACTACTCTTTGGAATTCACTTCCCTCGAATTGCTTTCCACAAACTTACAATCTACAAATGTTTAAATCCAGTTGTTACAAACATTTTATAAATGGAGGATGCCTTTAGGCACATGGACCTTTTTGTTTTATCTGTGTTTTTCCTTCATCCGTTCATTGTCTTTAAAAAAAAAAAAAAAAAAAAAACTATTAATATAACGAGTACCTGGTGTACCATAGCCGGTACAGTGTACCCCTATGTCAATATTGTGACCTCCATACCGGTCAGACCTCATATAGCAAGCTAATGATATTGTGGCTCCAGACCCTATCCACAACTCCCAACACAATCAACTATTAATATAACGAGTACCTGGTGTACCATAGCCGGTACAGTGTACCCCTATGTCTATATTGTGACCTCCATACCGGTCAGACCTCATATAGCAAGCTAATGATATTATGGCTCCAGACCCTATCCACAAACCTCAACACAATCTACTATTAATATAACGAGTACCTGGTCTACCATAACTGGTACAGTGTACCCCTATGTCAATACTGTGACCTCCATACCGGTCCGAACTCATATAACAAGCTAATGATATTATGGCTCCAGACCCTATCTACAACCCTCAATACAATCCACTATTAACATAACGAGTACCTGGTGTACCATAACCGGTACAGTGTACCCCTACATCAATATTGTGACCTCCATACCGGTCAGACCTCAAATAGCAAGCTAATGATATTGTGGCTCCAGACACAATCTACAACCCTCAACACAATCCACTGTTAAAAGAACGAGTGCCTGGTTTACCATAGCCGATAAAGTGTACCCTTATGTCAATATTGTGACCTCCATTCCGGTCAGACCTCATATAGCAAGCTAATTATATTGTAGCTCCAGACCCTATCCACAAACCTCAACACAATCTACTATTAATATAACGAGTACCTGGTCTACCATAACTGGTACAGTGTACCCCTATGTCAATACTGTGACCTCCATACCGGTCCGAACTCATATAACAAGCTAATGATATTATGGCTCCAGACCCTATCTCCAACCCTCAACACTATCCACTATTAATATAACGAGTACGTGGTGTACCATAACCGGTACAGTGTACCCCTATTTCAATATTGTGACCTCCATACCGGTCAGACCTCAAATAGCAAGCTTATGATATTGTGGCTCCAGACCCAATTCCCAACCCTCAACACAATCCACTATTAATATAACGAGTACCTGGTTTACCATAGCCGATACAGTGTACCCCTATGTCAATATTGTGACCTCCATACCGGTCAGACCTCATATAGCAATCTAATGATATTGTGGCTCCAGACCCTATCCACAACCCTCAACACAATTGTGAGGTTCTTTACTCCGATGACACCGTGTTGAGGTGCTCTTCAGTAGGCCTCTCTGTGATGAATAATGTTTGTAGAAAACTGCCACCACTAATAGTTTATAGACATATTAGGAGTCTGGAATCAATCAACCCATGCGATCAGCCTTTCCTTTATTTGTTGTATAAGTATGCAGGAACACAGTCAGGAATCAAATCAGGTGTGAAATGATGGAATGGTGAGAATGGTGAAAGGGGTGTGTGAGAGCGTGGTGAGTGGACCTCCGCCCTCGACTTGTGTCTGTCGAGTTCTCTCCGTGTGATCGCCGTCATGTCTACGTTCAACCGCACCTCGTCTTCCGAGAATGCATAACCAATGATGAAAACGTGAATAATCCTGAATGACGAGTAAATAATAATACATGACGAGTGAATAATCGTGCATATCTCCAGTCCAGGGGTCTCCTGGTGTTTAGGTTAGCAAGTCGATAATATAGGAATGTAATGATTAATCAGCATGTTTACCTTAGCTATTGATAAGGACACCTGTGGTCTTGCCTCTGGACCACAGCTAACAGCTCCTTGTACAGGCATATACAAAAGTCGTGTCACAAGTATGAATTGAGTTATGAGTTGTCTAAATATGAGTGAAAGGATCGTATAACACAATCCACTATTAATATAACGAGTACCTGGTGTACCATAGCCGGTACAGTGTTCTCCTCTGTCAATATTGTGACCTCCATACCGGTCAGACCTCATATAGCAAGCTAATGATATTGTGGCTCCAGACCCTAAGGAGAAGTCATCAAGGATCATCGTCTCAGGAATCGTCCCCCGGCTCGGTGTAGAGAGCTGATTTTACAACATAGCCACCAGCACAAATCGTTGTCTAGCAAACCTCTGCAGGAAGGAGAACGTGGGATTCGTCGACACCTGGGACAATTTCTACTACGATGACTATTTGTTTTCGGACGATGGAGTTCATCTGAACCAGGTGGGAGCAGCACGTTTTGGGCGTCTTCTCAACGATGCGGTGAAGGATTTTCGGAGAAGAAATCGACCCAGCACAGGACAACCAAGAAGGAGGACCGAAGACAGCGAGGACGGCAACCTGCAAACGAATTAAATGCTAATCCGTCAAGAACCGCGAATTTGGATAAAGCTCCACCAACATGACCCAAATTCAAAACCGCCAGGGATAACGACCGAGGACCGAGGACAGCCATGAATGTAAATGTAGATCCGACCAGAACCAAAAATTCGATTAAAGAACGTTCTGTGAGTTCTAAAACCGCAACTTTAAAGGTTTTCTATGCAAACGCTCGTAGCATACGCAATAAATTTTCAGATTTAGAGGAACTAGTGTTTACAGAAAATTATGATGTGATTGGCATAACAGAATCTTGGCTCAATACAGAAGATAGAGACTTTTTAGCAGAGTATTCACTTCCCGGTTATGTAATGTTTGAGAACAGCCGAATAAATAAAAATGGAGGTGGCGTTTTATTTTATATCAAAGAAAGTCTTAACCCGACCCTCTTGTCAAAACCTCAAATTGTGAACGTTGACACATCTTTTGTGCTAATAAAGAATAATAAAGGTACAAAATAATACTTGCATTAATATACAGACCTCCAGCTCAATCAGTGCAAACTGACCGAGAAATTTATGAACAAATTGCAGATGTAAGTAACTCACAAGATACCGTATTTTTTGGCGACTTTAATATACCTGTGACCAAGTGGGGCGATACTCTTACTTCACACTCCGGACATGACTTGTATGCGAACTTGCAAGAGAGTTCACTTTATCAATTTGTTCGATCGCCGACCCGTGGTAATAACGTTCTTGACATTGTACTTGCAACAAAAGAAGAATTAATAGAGAATTTGAATGTTGGTGATGAATTCAGTAACAGCGACCATCGTAAAATAACTTTCACTTTAAAGTTTACTAGTAACGAACCAAATAGTAGCATCGAAAAAGTCCCTAATTTCAAGAAAGCAAACTTTCATAAACTTAGAGCTATGTTTAAAGAAACTGACTGGAGCTTTTTAATTAACAATAACGACATAAATACATCTTGGGAATTATTCGAAACCACTTACCTAAAAGCAGTGCAGGACTGCATACCATCGAAAATACGGCGTCCAGGCCATAATAATAAGCCCAAATGGTGGAATAAAGATATTTCAAACTGTCTGCTTGCTAAAAAGTTTGCTAATGATAGATTAAAATCCTTACAAAATGACGAAAAACGGGTGAAATTTGTAGAGCTACGACGCAAAGCCAAAAAGTTAATTAAGCAAAGTAAAAAGACCCTGGAGTTACATGTTGCGAATCAAAGTAAAACAAACTCGAAAGAATTCTATAGTTATATCAGAAAGACAAAAGTAGTTACTTCAACTGTTGGACCGTTAGTCGATGAAAATGGAGAATACACCAAAGACGAAGTACAAATGAGTAATGCCCTCAATACCTTCTTTGCATCAGTTTTTACAACAGAAGACCTCAGTGATATCCCTACACCATCGCCGATTCAGATTGATAATTCAGATGTTCTAAGCAATATCACCGTTACAGAGAGAGAAGTATTGAATTGTTTAGATAAACTCAAGGTAAATAAAACGCCAGGACCTGATACAATATCGCCTAGAGTTCTAAAGGAAGCTAAGGATGAGCTCTCCAAACCACTGACATTACTATTCAATAAATCCTTGCAGTCTGGAACTATGCCTGATCAGTGGAAGCTAGCCAATGTAACACCGATATTCAAAAAAGGCAGCAAATCCCTACCCAGTAACTATCGTCCAATTAGCTTAACCTCAGTTGTATGTAAAATGCTAGAAACGGTCATCCGAGACAGACTCGTAAATCACTTAGAGGAAAATAACATACTTAAAGATACTCAACACGGCTTTCGTAAAAAACGTTCCTGTTTAACAAACCTCTTAGACTTCTTCCACGATATCCTCAACCTCTACGATGAGAGTAAAGCTGTAGATATTATATACCTTGATTTTCAAAAGGCCTTTGACAAAGTTCCCCACAAACGTTTACTGCTAAAACTAAAAGCGCATGGAATACAAGACGGTGTGTTGAAATGGATAGAAAATTGGCTCAGCAACAGAAAGCAAAGAGTAGTCATAAACGGTAAGGCATCTAAATGGACCAATGTAAGTAGCGGGGTACCCCAGGGATCGGTACTAGGACCAATTCTCTTTCTAATTTACATCAACGACATAGATGAGGGTCTCACCTGTACAATCTCAAAATTTGCTGACGATACAAAAATTGCAAATAGCGTACTCTCAAAAGAACAAGTTGACGATATGCAACACAATCTAGATAAATTGGTATGTTGGGCCCAAATTTGGCAAATGAGTTTCAATGCGGATAAATGTAAAGTACTACATATCGGATACCTAAATGAGAAAACAAACTATTCGATGAATGGCACTCAGCTTAAGAATGTAAACAGAGAAACCGATCTGGGAGTAACAATATCGAGTACCCTAAAACCGAGTCAACAATGTTCAGAAGTTGTTAAGAAGGCAAACAAAATAATTGGCTTTATAGGCAGGTCATTTGAGCATAAATCCAAAGAAGTTATCCTAACCCTTTACAATTCCTTAGTCCGCCCTCTTCAGGAATACTGCGTTCAATCCTAGTGCCCTTATTACCAAAAAGATATAAACAAGCTAGAACGAGTTCAACGTAGAGTTACCAAAATGATACCTAGCCTAAAGAACAAACCATACGAAGAGCGTCTTAGAGAATTAAATCTATTTCCTTTAACCCAGCGCAGATTAAGAGGTGACATAATTCAAGTGTTCAAAATCATCAAAGGCATCGACAATATGAACTGTAGTAAGTACTTCACTATCGACCAATCTAATTACACGCGGGGAAACGGTTGCAAAATTATTGGTAAATCTTTTAACTCGCACGAATCTAAGAATTTCTTCTTCAATCGAGTTGTCAACTTGGAATGGTCTTCCCCGAAACGTTATAGACTGCATCACCGTTGATTCATTTAAACTCCGCATAGACAAATATCTCTCATCAAACCCGCGACTGACTGCGTTTGTAAATGAATAACTTTATTTTATCCCCCCCTCAGTTACTAACCCATCTGTCCTCTACTAACTTCCTAATCCTGCCACGGACATTAGTTCCAGGGCAGTGGTTCCCTTTCCAATGTTCCCTTACCCACTCTAGGCCACTGTTTGGACACTTGATCCTCAGTGTTTTGGAGGACAAGCAACCTAGAAGGGTCACTAGATATGTTGTTGCTTGATTTCCTTTGTATTCCTTTGTACTTTGTACGATTAATATAACGAGTACCTGGTGTACCATAGCCGGTACAGTGTACTCCTATGTCAATATTGTGACCTCCATACTGGTCCTACCTCATATAGCAAGCTAATGATATTATGGCTCCAGACCCTATCCCCAACCCTCAACACAATCCACTATTAATATAACGAGTACCTGGTGTACCATAGCCGGTACAGTGTACCCCTATGTCAATATTGTGACCTTTATACCGGTCAGACCTCCTATAGCAAGCTGACGATATTGTGGCTCCAGACCCTATCCCCAACCCTCAACACAATCCACTATTAATATAACAAGTACCTGGTGTACCATAGCCGGTACAGTGTACCCCTATGTCAATATTGTGACCTTCATACTGGTCAGACCTCATATAGCAAGTTAATGATATTGTGGCTCCAGACCCTACCCCCAACCCTCAACACAATCCACTATTAATATAACAAGTACCTGGTGTACCATAGCCGGTACAGTGTACCCCTATGTCAATATTGTGACCTCCATACCGGTCAGACCTCATATAGAAAGCTAATGATATTGTGGCTCCAGACCCTATGAACTACCCTCAACACAATCCACTATTAATATAACGAGTACCTGGTGTACCATAGCCGGTACAATGTACCCCTATGTCACTATTTTAACCTCAATACCGGTCAGACCTCATATAGCATGCTAATAAAATTGTGGCTCCAGATCCTATCCCAACCCTCAACACAATCCACTATTAATATAGCAAGTACCGGGTGTACCATAGCCGGTACAGTGTACCCCTATGTCAATATTGTGACCTCCATATCGGTCAGACCTCATATAGCAAGCTAGTGATATTGTGGCTCCAGACCCTATCCCTAACCCTCAACACAATCCACTATCAAAATAACGAATACCTGGTGTACCATAGCCGGTACAGTGTACCCCTGTGTCAATATTGTGACCTCCATACCGGTCAAACCTCATATAGCAAGCTAATGATATTGTGGCTCCAGACACTATGAAGAACCCTCAACACAATCCACTATTAATATAACGATTACCTGGTGTACCATAGCCGGTACAGTGTACCCATATGTCAATATTGTGACCTCCATGCCGGTCAGACATCATATAGAAAGCTAATGATATTGTGGCTCAAGACCGTATCCCCAACCCTCAACACACTCCACTATTAATATAACGAGTACCATGTGTACCATAGCCGGTACAGTGTACCTTTATGTCAATATTGTGACCTCCATACCGGTCAGACTTCATATAGCAAGCTAACGATATTGTGGCTCCAGACCTTATCCCCATCCCTCAACACAATCCACTATTCATATAACAAGTACCTGGTGTACCATAGACGGTACAGTGTACCCCTATGTCAATATTGTGACCTTCATACTGGTCAGACATCATATAGCAAGCTATAATGATATTGTGGCTCCAGACCCTATCCCCAACCTTCAACACAATCCACTATTAATATAACGAGTACCTGGTGTACCATAGCCGGTACAGTGTACCCCTATATCAATATTGTGACGTCTACATCGGTCAGACCTCATATAGCAAGCTATCGATATTGTGGCTCCAGACCCTATCCCCAACCCTCAACACAATCCACTATTAATATAACAAGTACCTGGTGTACCATAGCCGGTTCAGTGTACCCCTATGTCAATATTGTGACCTCCATAGCGGTCAGACCTCATATAGCAAGCTAATGATATTGTGGCTCCAGACCCTATCCCTAACCCTCAACACAATCCACCATCAAAATAACGAATACCTGGTGTACCATAGCCGGTACAGTGTACCCCTGTGTCAACATTGTGACCTCCATACCGGTTAGACCTCATATAGCAAGCTAATGATATTGTGGCTCCAGACACTATGAAGAACCCTCAACCCAATCCACTATTAATATAACGAGTACCTGGTGTACCATAGCCGGTACAGTGTACCCATATGTCAATATTGTGACCTCCATTCCGGTCAGACCTCATATAGCAAGCTAATGATATTGTGGCTCCAGACCCTATCCCCAACCCTTAACACAATCCACTATTAATATAACGAGTACCGGTGTACCATAGCCGGTACAGTGTACCCCAATTTCAATATTGTGACCTCCATACCGGTCGGACCTCATATAGCATGCTAATGATATTGTGGCTCCAGACCCTATCCCCAACCCTCAACATAATCCACTATTAATATAACAAGTACCTGGTGTTGCATAGCCGGTACAGTGTACTCCTATGTCAATATTTTGACCTCTATACCGGTCAAACCTCATATACCAAGCTAATGATATTGTAACTCCAGACCCAATGAACAACCCTCAACACAATCCACAAATAATAAAACGAGTACCTGGTATACCATAGCCGGTACAGTATACCCCTATGTCATTATTGTGACCTCCATACCGGTCAGACCTCACCAAGCAAGCTAATGATATTGTGGCTCCAGACCCTATCACCAACCCTCAACACAATCCACTATTAATATAACAAGTACCTGGCGCACCATAGCCGGTACAGTGTACCCCTATGTCAATATTGTGACCTCCATACCGGTCAGACCTCATATAGCAAGCTAATGATATTGTGGCTCCAGACCCTATCACCAACCCTCAACACAATCCACTATTAATATAACAAGTACCTGGTGCACCATAGCCGGTACAGTGTACCCCTATGTCAATATTGTGACCTCCATACCGGTCAGACCTCATATAGCAAGCTAATGATATTGTGGCACCGGACCCTATCCCCAACCCTCAACACAATCCACTATTAATATAACGAGTACCTGGTGTACCATAGCCGGTACAGTGTACCCCTATGTCAATATTGTGACCTCCATACCGGTCAGACTTCATATAGCAGGGTAGTGATATTGTGGCCGCAGACCCTATCCTCAACCCTCAAGACACAATCCACTATTAATATAACGAGTACCTGGTGTTCCATAGCCAGTACAGTGTACCCCTATGTCAATATTGTGACCTCCTTACCGGTCAGACCTCATATAGCAGGGTAATGATATTGTGGCCGCAGACCCTATCCTCAACCCTCAAGACACAATCCACTATTAATATAACGAGTACCTGGTGTTCCATAGCCAGTACAGTGTACCCCTATGTCAATATTGTGACCTCCTTACCGGTCAGACCTCATATAGCAGGGTAATGATATTGTGGCCGCAGACCCTATCCTCAACCCTCAACACAATCTACTATTAATATAACGAGAACATGGTGAACCATAGCCGGTACAGTGTATCCCTATGTCAATATTGTGACCTCCATACCGATCAGACCTCATATAGCAAGCTAATGATATTGTGGTTCCAGACCCTATCCCCAACCCTCAACACAATCCACTATTAATATAACGAGTACCTGGTGTACCATAGCCGGTACAGTGTACCCCTATGTCAATATTGTGACCTCCATACCGGTCAGACCTCATATAGCAAGCTAATAATATTGTGGCTCCAGACCCTATCCCCAACCCTCAACACAATCCACTAATAATATAACGAGTACCAGGTGTACCATAGCCGGTACAATGTACCCCTATGTCAATATTGTGACCTCCGTACCCCGGTCAGACCTCATATAGCAAGCTAATGATATTGTGGCACTAGACCCAATCCCTAACCCTCAACTCAATCCCCAATTAAAATAACGAGTACCTGGTGAACCATAGCCGGTACAGTGTACCCCTATGTCAATATTGTGACCTCCATACCGGTCAGACCTCATATAGCAAGCTAATGATATTGTGGTTCCAGACCCTATCCCCAACCATCAACACAATCCACTAATAATATGACAAGTACCTGGTGTACCATATCCGGTAGAGTGTACCCCTATGTCAATATTTTGACCTCCATACTGGTCAGACCTCATCAAGCAAGCTAATGATATTGTTGCTCCAGACCCTATCGCCAACCCTCAACACAATCCACTATTAATATAACGAGTACCTGGTGTTCCATAGCCGGTACAGTGTACCCCTATGTCAATATTGTGACCTCCATACCGGTCAGACCTCATATAGCAAGCTAATAATATTGTGGCTCCAGACCCTATCCCCAACCCTCAACAAAATCCACTAATAATATAACGAGTACCAAGTGTACCATAGCCGGTACAATGTACCCCTATACCATAGCCGGTACAATGTACCTCTATGTCAATATTGTGACCTTCGTACCGGTCAGACCTCATATAGCAAGCTAATGATATTGTGGCACTAGACCCAATCCCTAACCCTCAACACAATCCCCAATTAATATAATGAGTACCTGGTGTACCATAGCCGGTACAGTGTACCCCTGTGTCAATATTGTGACCTCCATACCGGTCAGACCTCATATAGGAAGCTAATGATATTGTGGTTCCAGACCCTATCCCCAACCCTCGACACAATCCACTATTAATATAACGAGTACCTGGTGTATCATTGCCGGTACATTGTACCCCTATGTCAATATTGTGACCTCCATACCGGTCAGACCTCATATTGCAAGCTAATGATATTGTGGCTCCAGACCCTATCCCCAACCCTCAACACAATCCACTATTAATATAACGAGTACCTGGTGTACAATACCCGGTACAGTGTACCCCTATGTCAATTTTGTGACCTCCATACCGGTCAGACCTCATATAGCAGGCTAATAATATTGTGGCGCAAGACCCTATCCCCAACCCTCAACATAATCCACTATTAATATAATAAGTACCTGCTGTACCATAGCCGGTACAGTGTACCCCTATTTCAATATTGTGACCTCCATACCGGTCAGACCTCATATAGCAAGCTAATGATATTGTGGCTCCAGACCCTATCCCCAACCCTCAACACAATCCACTATTAATATAACAAGTACCTGGTGTACCATAGCCGGTACAGTGTACTCCTATGTCAATATTTTGACCTCCATACCGGTCAAACCTCATATAGCAAGCTAATGATATTGTAACTCCAGACCCAATGAACAACCCTCAACACAATCCACTAATTATATAACGAGTACCTGGTGTACCATTGCCGGTACATTGTACCCCAATGTCAATAGTGTTACCTCCATACCGGTCAGACCTCATATAGCAAGCTAATTATATTGTGGCTCCTGACCTTATCCCCAAGCCTCAACACAATCCACTATTAATATAACGAGTCCCTGGTGTACCATACCCCGTACAGTGTACCCCTATGTCAATATTGTAACCTTCATACCAGTCAGACCTCAAATAGCGACCTAATGATATTGTGACACTAGACCCAATTCCTAACCCTCAACACAATCCCAATTTAATATAACGAGTACCTGGTATACCATAGCCGGTACAGTGTACCCCTATGTCAAAATTGTGACCTCCATATCGGTCAGACCTCATATAGCAAGCTAATGATATTGTGGTTCCAGACCCTATCCCCAACCCTCAACACAATCCACTATTAGTATAACGAGTACCTGGTGTACCATACCCAGTACAGTGTACCTCTATGTCAATATTGTAACCTCCATACCGGTCAGACCTCATATAACAGGCTAATGATATTGTGGCGCAAGACCCTATCCCCAAACCTCAACACAACCCACTATTAATATAATAAATACCTGGTGTATCATAGCCGGTACAGTGTACCCCTATGTCACCTACCTGTGTGGTAGGAGACATAGGGGTATTGTGACCTCCATACCGGTCAGACCTCATTTGACAAGCTAATGATATTGTGGCGCCAGACCCTATCCCCAACCCTCAACACAATCCACTATTAATTTAACGAGTACATGGTGTACCATAGCCGGTACAGTGTACCCCTATGTCAATATTGTGACTTCCATACTGGTCAGACCTCATATAGCAAGCTAATGATATTGTTACTCCAGACCCTATCCCCAACACTCAACACAAGCTACTTTTAACATAACGAGTACCTAGTGTACCATAGCCGGTACAGTGTACCGCTATGTCAATATTGTGACCTCCATACCGGTCAGACCTCATATAGCAAGCTATTGATAGTGTGGCTCCATACCCTATCCTTCAACCGTCAACACAATCCACTATTAATATAACGAGTACCTGGTGTACCATAGCCGGTACAGTGTACCCCTATGTCAATATTGTGACCTCCATACCGGTCAGACCTCACATAGCAAGCTAATGATATTGTGGCTCCAGACCCTATCCACAACCCTCAACACAATCTACTATTAATATAATAAGTACCTGGGGTACCATAGGCAGTACAGTGTACCCCTATGTCCCCTACCTATGTGGTAGGTGACATAGGGGTATTGTGACCTCCATACCGGTCAGACCTCATATGACAAGCTAATGATATTGTGGCTCCAGACCCTATCCCCAACCCTCAACACAATCCACTATTAATATAACGATTACCTGGTGAACCATAGTCGGTACAGTGTACCCCTATGTCAATATTGTGACCTCCATATTAGCCAGACCTCATATAGCAGGCTAATTATGTTGTGGCTCCAGACTCTATCCCCAACCCTCAACACAATCCACTATTAATATAATGAGTACCTGGTGTACCATAGCCGGTACAGTGTACCCCTATGTCAACATTTTGACCTCCATACCGGTCAGACCTCATATGAGAAGCTAATGATATTGTGGCTCCAGACCCTATCCCCAACCCTCAACACAATCCACTATTATTACAACGAGTAGCTGGTGTACCATAGCCGGTATAGTGTACCCCTATTTCAATATTGTGACCTCCATACTGGTCAGACCTCATATAGCAAGCTGACGATATTGTGGCTCCAGACCCTATCCCCAACCTTCAATACAATCCACTATTAATATAACGAGTACCTGGTGTACCATAGCCGGTACAGTGTACACCTATGTCAATATTGTGACCTCCATACCGGTCAGACCTCATATAGCAAGCTAATGATATTGTGGCTCCTGACCCTATCCCGAACCATCAACACAATCCACCATTAATATAACAAGTACCTGGTGTACCATAGCCGGTACAGCGTACACTTATGTCAATATTGTGACCTCCATACCTGTCAGACCTCATATAGCAAGCTAATGATATTGTGGCTCCAGACCCTATCCCCAACCCTCAACACAATCCACTCTAAATATAACGAGTACCTGGTGTACCATAGCCGGTACAGCGTACACTTATGTCAATATTGTGACCTCCATACCTGTCAGACCTCATATAGCAAGCTAATGATATTGTGGCTCCAGACCCTATCCCCAACCCTCAACACAATCCACTATTAATATAAAGAGTACCTGGTGTACCATAGCCGGTACAGTGTACCCCTATTTCAATATTGTGACCTCCATACTGGTCAGACCTCATATAGCAAGCTGACGATATTGTGGCTCCAGACCCTATCCCCAACCTTCAATACAATCCACTATTAATATAACGAGTACCTGGTGTACCATAGCCGGTACAGTGTACACCTATGTCAATATTGTGACCTCCATACCGGTCAGACCTCATATAGCAAGCTAATGATATTGTGGCTCCTGACCCTATCCCGAACCATCAACACAATCCACCATTAATATAACAAGTACCTGGTGTACCATAGCCGGTACAGCGTACACTTATGTCAATATTGTGACCTCCATACCTGTCAGACCTCATATAGCAAGCTAATGATATTGTGGCTCCAGACCCTATCCCCAACCCTCAACACAATCCACTATTAATATAACGAGTATCTGGTGTACCACAGCCGGTACATTGTACCCCTATGTCAATATTGTGACCTCCATACCGGTCAGACCTCATATAGCAAGCTAATGATATTGTGGCTCCAGACCCTATCCCCAACCTTCAATACAATCCACTATTAATATAACGAGTACCTGGTGTACCATAGCTGGTACAGTGTATCACTATGTCAATATTGTGACCTCCATACCGGTCGGACCTCATATAGCAAGCTAATGATATTGTGGCTCCAGACCGTATCCCCAACCCTCAACACAATCCACTATTACTATAACGAATACCTGGTGTACCATAGCCGGTACAGTGTACCATTATGTCAATATTGTGACCTCCATACCGGTCAGACCTCATATAGCAAGCTAATGATATTGTAGCTCCAGACCCTATGAACAACCCTCAACACACTCCCCTAATAATATAACGAGTACCTGGTGTACTATAGCCGGTACAGTGTACCCCTAAGTCAATATTGTGACCTCCATACCGGTCAGACCTAATAAAGTAAAATTTAGCTAATGATATTGTGGCTCCAGACCCTATTCCCAGCCCTCAACACAATCCACTATTAATATAACGAATACCTGGTGTACCATAACCGGTACAGTGTACCCCTATGTCAATATTGTTACCTCCATACCGGTCAGACCTCATATAGCAAGCTAATGATATTGTGGCTCCTGACCCAATGAACATCCCTCAACACAATCCACTAATAATATAACGAGTACCTGGTGTACCATAGCCGGTACAGTTTACCCCTATGTCAATATTTTGACCTCCATACCGGTCAGACCTCATATAGCAAGCTAATGATATTGTGGCTCCAGACACTATCCCCAACCCTTAACACAATCCACTATTAATATAACGAGTACCTGGTGTACCATAGCCGGTACAGTGTATCCCTATGTCAATATTGTTACCTCCATACCGGTCAGACCTCATATAGCAAGGTAATGATATTGTGGCTCTAGACCCTATCCCCAACCCTCAACACAATCCACTATTAATATAACGAGTACCTGGTGTACCATAGCCGGTACAGTGTACCCCTATGTCAATATTGTTACTTCCATACCGGTCAGACCTCATATAACAAGCTAATGATATTGTGGCTTCAGACCCAATCCCCAACCCTCAACACAATCCACTATTAATATAACGAGTACCTAGTGTACCATAGCCGGTACAGTGTACCCCTATGTCAATATTGTGGCCTCCATACCGGTCAGACCTCATATAGCAAGCTAATGATATTGTAACTCCAGACCCAATGAACAACCCTCAACACAATCCACTAATTATATAACGAGTACCTGGTGTATCATTGCCGGTACATTGTACCCCAATGTCAATAGTGTTACCTCCATACCGGTCAGACCTCATATAGCAAGCTAATTATATTGTGGCTCCTGACCTTATCCCCAAGCCTCAACACAATCCACTATTAATATAACGAGTTCCTGGTGTACCATACCCCGTACAGTGTACCCCTATGTCAATATTGTAACCATCATACCGGTCAGACCTCAAATAGCGAGCTAATGATATTGTGACACTAGACCCAATTCCTAACCCTCAACACAATCCCAATTTAATATAACGAGTACCTGGTATACCATAGCCGGTACAGTGTACCCCTATGTCAAAATTGTGACCTCCATATCGGTCAGACCTCATATAGCAAGCTAATGATATTGTGGTTCCAGACCCTATCCCCAACCCTCAACACAATCCACTATTAGTATAACGAGTACCTGGTGTACCATACCCAGTACAGTGTACCTCTATGTCAATATTGTAACCTCCATACCGGTCAGACCTCATATAACAGGCTAATGATATTGTGGCGCAAGACCCTATCCCCAAACCTCAACACAACCCACTATTAATATAATAAATACCTGGTGTATCATAGCCGGTACAGTGTACCCCTATGTCACCTACCTGTGTGGTAGGAGACATAGGGGTATTGTGACCTCCATACCGGTCAGACCTCATTTGACAAGCTAATGATATTGTGGCGCCAGACCCTATCCCCAACCTTCAACACAATCCACTATTAATTTAACGAGTACATGGTGTACCATAGCCGGTACAGTGTACCCCTATGTCAATATTGTGACTTCCATACTGGTCAGACCTCATATAGCAAGCTAATGATATTGTTACTCCAGACCCTATCCCCAACACTCAACACAAGCTACTATTAACATAACGAGTACCTAGTGTACCATAGCAGGTACAGTGTACCGCTATGTCAATATTGTGACCTCCATACCGGTCAGACCTCATATAGCAAGCTATTGATAGTGTGGCTCCATACCCTATCCTTCAACCGTCAACACAATCCACTATTAATATAACGAGTACCTGGTGTACCATAGCCGGTACAGTGTATCCCTATGTCAATATTGTGACCTCCATACCGGTCAGACCTCATATAGCAAGCTAATGATATTGTGGCTCCAGACCCTATCCACAACCCTCAACACAATCTACTATTAATATAATAAGTACCTGGGGTACCATAGGCAGTACAGTGTACCCCTATGTCACCTACCTATGTGGTAGGTGACATAGGGGTATTGTGACCTCCATACCGGTCAGACCTCATATGACAAGCTAATGATATTGTGGCTCCAGACCCTATCCCCATCCCTCAACACAATCCACTATTAATATAATGAGTACCTGGTGTACCATAGCCGGTACAGTGTACCCCTATGTCAAAATTTTGACCTCCATACCGGTCAGACCTCATATGAGAAGCTAATGATATTGTGGCTCCAGACCCTATCCCCAACCCTCAACACAATCCACTATTATTACAACGAGTAGCTGGTGTACCATAGCCGGTACAGTGTACCCCTATGTCAATATTGTGACCTCAATACCGGTCAGACCTCAAATAGCAAGCTAATGATAGTGTGGCTCCAGACCCTATCCCCAACCCTCAACAGAATCCACTATAAATATAACGAGTACCTGGTGTACCATAGCCGGTACAGCGTACACTTATGTCAATATTGTGACCTCCATACCTGTCAGACCTCATATAGCAAGCTAATGATATTGTGGCTCCAGACCCTATCCCCAACCCTCAACACAATCCACTATTAATATAAGGAGTACCTGGTGTACCATAGCCGGTACAGTGTACCCCTATTTCAATATTGTGACCTCCATACTGGTCAGACCTCATATAGCAAGCTGACGATATTGTGGCTCCAGACCCTATCCCCAACCTTCAATACAATCCACTATTAATATAACGAGTACCTGGTGTACCATAGCCGGTACAGTGTACACCTATGTCAATATTGTGACCTCCATACCGGTCAGACCTCATATAGCAAGCTAATGATATTGTGGCTCCTGACCCTATCCCGAACCATCAACACAATCCACCATTAATATAACAAGTACCTGGTGTACCATAGCCGGTACAGTGTACACTTATGTCAATATTGTGACCTCCATACCTGTCAGACCTCATATAGCAAGCTAATGATATTGTGGCTCCAGACCCTATCCCCAACCCTCAACACAATCCACTATTAATATAAAGAGTACCTGGTGTACCATAGCCGGTACAGTGTACCCCTTTTTCAATATTGTGACCTCCATACTGGTCAGACCTCATATAGCAAGCTGACGATATTGTGGCTCCAGACCCTATCCCCAACCTTCAATACAATCCACTATTAATATAACGAGTACCTGGTGTACCATAGCCGGTACAGTGTACACCTATGTCAATATTGTGACCTCCACACCGGTCAGACCTCATATAGCAAGCTAATGATATTGTGGCTCCTGACACTATCCCGAACCATCAACACAATCCACCATTAATATAACAAGTACCTGGTGTACCATAGCCGGTACAGCGTACACTTATGTCAATATTGTGACCTCCATACCTGTCAGACCTCATATAGCAAGCTAATGATATTGTGGCTCCAGACCCTATCCCCAACCCTCAACACAATCCACTATTAATATAATGAGTATCTGGTGTACCACAGCCGGTACATTGTACCCCTATGTCAATATTGTGACCTCCATACCGGTCAGACCTCATATAGCAAGCTAATGATATTGTGGCTCCAGACCCTATCCCCAACCTTCAATACAATCCACTATTAATATAACGAGTACCTGGTGTACCATAGCTGGTACAGTGTATCCCTATGTCAATATTGTGACCTCCATACCGGTCGGACCTCATATAGCAAGCTAATGATATTGTGGCTCCAGACCGTATCCCCAACCCTCAACACAATCCACTATTACTATAACGAATACCTGGTGTACCATAGCCGGTACAGTGTACCCTTATGTCAATATTGTGACCTCCATACCGGTCAGACCTCATATAGCAAGCTAATGATATTGTAGCTCCAGACCCTATGAACAACCCTCAACACACTCCCCTAATAATATAACGAGTACCTGGTGTACTATAGCCGGTACAGTGTACCCCTAAGTCAATATTGTGACCTCCATACCGGTCATACCTAATAAAGTAAAATTTAGCTAATGATATTGTGGCTCCAGACCCTATTCCCAGCCCTCAACACAATCCACTATTAATATAACGAATACCTGGTGTACCATAACCGGTACAGTGTACTCCTATGTCAATATTGTGACCTCCATACCGGTCAGACCTCATATAGCAAGCTAATGATATTGTGGCTCCTGACCCAATGAACATCCCTCAACACAATCCACTAATAATATAACGAGTACCTGGTGTACCATAGCCGGTACAGTTTACCCCTATGTCAATATTTTGACCTCCATACCGGTCAGACCTCATATAGCAAGCTAATTATATTGTGGCTCCAGACACTATCCCCAACCCTTAACACAATCCACTATTAATATAACGAGTACCTGGTGTACCATAGCCGGTACAGTGTATCCCTATGTCAATATTGTTACCTCCATACCGGTCAGACCTCATATAGCAAGGTAATGATATTGTGGCTCTAGACCCTATCCCCAACCCTCAACACAATCCACTATTAATATAACGAGTACCTGGTGTACCATAGCCGGTACAGTGTACCCCTATGTCAATATTGTTACTTCCATACCGGTCAGACCTCATATAACAAGCTAATGATATTGTGGCTTCAGACCCAATCCCCAACCCTCAACACAATCCACTATTAATATAACGAGTACCTAGTGTACCATAGCCGGTACAGTGTACCCCTATGTCAATATTGTGGCCTCCATACCGGTCAGACCTCATATAGCAAGCTAATGATATTGTGGCTCCGGACCCTCTCCACAACCCTCAACACAATCCACTATTAATATAACGAGTACCTGGTGTACCATTGCCGGTACAGTGTACCCCTATGTCAATATTGTGACCGCCATACCGGTCAGACCTCATATAGCAAGCTAATTATATTGTGGCTCCAGACCCTATCCCCAACCCTCAACATACCTTACTATCACTTATGCTCGCGCTTGATCTTATATCGATATGCACTGCTTGCATTCAATCAATCATTTTCAACCACTGCATGTTCGATCATTGCTATATAATGCATGTATACAATCGTTGCAACCTGGTGTGCATATCCTGTTACATAGACTACAGTAGATCTGGACTTGGGGGTTCGTTTTCCGATTTTGGGTTCCTTACTGCAAAGTTTCATTTTCGTGTCAAATCCAGATGTACTGTAGTCTATGCCTGTTACTATTATTCGTTTTACTTATTTCCTACCTTACTATCACCTACGGTCGCATTAGATCTTATATCAATACCCACTGCTTGCATCCAATCAATCACTTTCGACGTCTGTAAATCGATACGTAAAACACGTGTAAAATAGTTGAAGCTTGATGCTCGTATCCTGCTAATATTTGTGTTGTTTACTTATTCCCTATCTTACTATCACTTACGCTCGTGCTTGATCTTATATCGCCATCTACTGCTTGCATCTAATCAATCACTTACAGCCACTGTAAATCGATACATAAAGCATATATATAATCGCCACAACTAGGTTCGCATATCCTGTTACTATCACTATTTACTTATGCCCTATCAGAGAATCTGCGAAAGCGCACGTTGTCTACGTATAGAGTAATATATAGTTATTAAAATATATATAGAAAACGGACTATTTAGACTCTCCTCATACACATATTCTATATTCTTCAGGTGCCTGTGCTGTCACGTATGGCCACTTTTGACCATGCATTGCCACCCACTGCTTGCGAATAAATCACTTTCAAGCACTGCATATCCGATCATTGTTACATAATGCATGTATATAATTGTTTCAACCTGGCGCTCGTATTTTGTTGCTATCACGTTTTACTTATGCCGTACTTTACTACTATCACTTATGGTAAATTTTAACCCCTTGAGGATGTGTTGGTGGTGTAATGGTTTAGATGCTTATGTTCTGGATGTGGTGTCCCGAGTTCGAATCCCGTGAGGACATATGCTTTCATTAGTTTATTCAAGTGCATTGGGGTTTGTAATTGATGATTAATGTTAAGAACGGGTGTTACTTAATTATATCTAGGAATCAAACGGGTGACTACTATCTCAAGTATTTTGTTTAGCTTGCACAAGTGTTTATGATAACCAGAATAAACTGTCCAGATGCATCCTCTTCAAAGAGTTAACGTCGTATTGCAACCCACTGCTTGCATCCAATCAATCACTTTCGACCAATGCACATTCGATCACTGCTACCTAATGCATGTATATAATCGTTTTACAATCTGGTGCTGGTATCGATACAGTCCCTCACTATATACATTCATTAACCCGGGGACGTCTTTCTTACTTTATTTCAGATATATTTAGACGATTTTATTAAGCTTAGAATGGATATATGGCAGCTAAAAGGATTAATTGAGATAGTTTGTAGCCTTTTTATGGGAAGGCGTCCTTCCTGAGCTGAGTAAAATCGTCTATTAGTTGCCAGAATATAATAAAAAGGGATGTCACCGGTACTGAATGGGTTAAGCAGCATCTACAGTTTGCCTTAATTATTAAAAAATACATAAGTTAACCTCTTCAATATACGATAACGCGTTTCTCCCTTTTATTTTGGCAATCATTAGACGATTTTAATCAACTTAAGATGGAATGTTTTAAAGTCTGAGGGTTAATTGAGATAATTTCTGGAGATCGTTCTTAAGCTGCACAAAATCGTCTAATATGTACCTGAATAGAATGAAGAAGCACGTCATGGTATCCTCAAAGGGTTAATGTTACTAAAGTATGTTTGTTTGTTTGTTTGAGTCAGAGGGTTGTTTGAAAACATATGTTATGCTACTGATTCCTATTGGTCCTTCCTAAGCTACATACACTCGTCTAATAATAAACAATGAAAAAGCAGAGAAATGTTCCATTATATACTGAAAGGGTTAAATTCTACCAGTCCTAAATATTTAATCTGCAGTTTTTCCTTTACGAGTCGGGGGACACCTCGACGACGTATACAGACTAATAAACACACACAACAAGGCCATTACAACAGCTTCCTCTATCTACAACATCCCTTCTCTGCTATCTACACAAACCCAGCCATATGGTCCTAGTGTAGGCTACTGTCTGATGGCGTACTGGTATTCCAAATGTAAAATCAATTAGAGCATCCGAACATCGGAAACGAGACAGAAAGTAGGTGACATAATTATATAAAAAGTTTACGTTATAAGCTGCCAGACCAGTGTTGATGATATCAATTGAGGTAAAAAGTGGTTTCGTGAGATACTGGCTAAACTCTGTATTAGCTAAATAAAGGATAAAATACGTCGATTGTTATTTTTATTTAGTTAGTGGTAGAACAACTATTTTCTTAAACATGTTTTTAAAGAAAACTTATATATTTTGATGGGAAACTAAATTATAATAGTTAAATGTCCTTTACATTATATAGTTTATTTCGAGTAAATACAGTTAAAACTGGCTTATTTTGTTATCATGAAAATCAAAATTAATTTAAGATTACAATACACAATATAAAATATTACCATGTGAACCAGAATTGCAACGAGCAGGTATGTAGGTGTTTTAGGCTAATTGATACTATCAGATCGCTCGAGAAAGAGGACTCATTATTGTTCTGTCTGTTGATTCACAAGCAGTGTATCGTGTTCTAAAATTCATTAATCATCTATTATCTAAACAGTTTGATTAGCATTAGAGTAAAGTATAATTTGAATATAAATATCAATATAGGATTCTAATAGACTTTTAAGTAGGCCTATAATAATAATAATAATATTTATTCAGTTAGCAATTTACAGAGTTGGTACCACATAGTATGTTACAAATATATATGACATGTACCAGCCTTGCATAATTCCAACTAAGGATAGCCCAATAAGGCCGTTAGGCGTATTTCCATTGGGGTCCTTGTGGGATTAGGTTAGCTGGGGAAATGGGGAGGATAAAGAAATAGATACTTTAGAGAAAGAATTTCTAGGGGGTTATTTTAAGATACCTTACATCCTATAGTAAATATCAGTAATCCGTAATCAGTAATAATTTCAGTTTGGTTTGTCTATCTCTTATGTCGTATTTATGTAACGGGAAGAAATTGTACTTTCCCTTTTGGTATATGTTGTAAGGTTTGACTTAACTGTAAGACTTTTTCCCCTTCATTCACTCTTCCCTATATTTAAGGGAAATGTATCGTTTAAGAAGGGTTAAGTAACCCTTGTCTATGTAAAGAGGGAATTAGCCTAGATCAGGAGGAGAACTAATATTCTCAAATCTATCTAAAATACTTTCAAGCCTAATTTATCCTTTTACCCCCTTTTGTTATCCCATGTAAAAATCCTTCCTTTTCGAATTTAGAGTAATGCCCCCTTGTGTAAAAAGACCGCCAATTCCTACCCAAGCGACGCCACCCTTTTGTGATCACCCTCCCCTTTTTTGGCGGGATCCCTGGCACTGGCCCTCGGCCCCTCACTGTCGTGACCCCAGGCCTACGAGAGAGACACCTACCTAACCCCCAGTCTCTGTCATCATTCCCCGCTTCTTCTCCGGACTTAGGCTTCCTTTCCCTCCATTCAGAGGGAACCAGTTTGGGACGGAGTTGATGTGATGCTGAATTGCTGATGGCGGAGAATCGGAGATTCACCCCTCCCATTGGCTGAGTGCAGGATGCTGAACTCGTGTACTGTACGAGGGTTCAAGGACCGCAGGAAGACGTATGATTACCCCCTATACCCCAGGATACGGTAGGCCGAAGAGACGTAAAGGCAAGCCTGGCCGATACCGGTATCTAGCGGAATTGGGATGTATAATACTGAGAGGAATGGGGTGGATACAGACAGCAATATTCGAGTCCTACTCCTAGGTTAAGAGACTGTCCCAGTACAGTAATGGATTGGTCCCAGGTTAATGGTATAGAGATAATTAGATACGGACCATACGGTACCAATGTTAAGAGTTGTAAACGGTAAAATGTTCCTTCTATTAATATCAAGCTTAAGATTACTGCAATATGTTTGTATCTATCCTCCCGTACCTATTTGGATCTAAATGTGTTGTCAGGAGGGTAAATCGGAGCTGTCAGTATTAAATTGGTCTAAGAGTAGTACCAGTAGCCTAACCGAGAGTCAAAGTCTTGTCAGCCAACATGGAAGGTGAAGTTCTTGATTGGTCTTTGCTAGCCTCCGATTTATCCTACTGTCCTAATGTACCTGAATAAGGAGCATGAGTCACGATTGCATAAAGAATAAGAAACCCATGGGGACGGCCAGTTCACCTGAAGGTGGGCGATCAAATAATTCGAATGAATTACCGTTCCCAAAAACATCCTTATGTGATATCTAGAAAGTAGAGAATATGCTAGGTCTCAGTGGGGTTTTTGTGGTTCTTTGGTCTTATCATCGTGTCGGAGTTGCAGTCTTTCCCCTTCCTCGAAGGATGTTGGATGTGGGTCAACCAAACAGGGTTGTCCTCTCGTTAATTAGAATGCAATAACGGGTTTGTCGTCATCTCTTCCTTTCTATCCTTGAGTACCTATTTTCCACCTTCGCAGCTTAATATATTCTTCTTCTGTCTCTCCCTCCCTCTCTCTCTCTTGTTGGCAGCAGAAGAAGGGAAGTGAGGAAGTAGGAGAGATACCCCCCCCCCCCCCCGTTACAGTGGTGGCAGCGGTGGGATTTCTTTAGGAGTCCATGGTTGACATGCTCCAGTTCCGTTCAGAGCTCCTGAATTAATCCTGTACCCCCCGTAGAAGAGACTGTACAGTACTGGTTCTTACACTTTCGCTCGGGTGTTTAGAATCAGTGCGTTGCAGTTGTCATTGTTCACGCTACCAACCCGTGAAATAGTTACCACAAACAGTATTGGCCATGCTACCACATTTCAATACGGTTAGTGTAATATTTCAGGGAATCTTTAAGTGCAGCAGATACCAGCAAGAATCACAATGACTGTGAAGGAACCGCAAAGTTGAGAAAGCGGTGGTTAGGGTTTTCCGGTTATTAGTTGTCTATCAATTATCCTTCTTTCCTGTCCAAGATGGAGAATCCTGATCCAGAGCCAAGGCACGAGGTGCAAGATGCTTTAGTCAGGAGGAATGAGGAACAAGGAAGTGAAGTGTCATTTGAGGATACGGACAGTTCCCGGTTTGTCACGGTCGACCAGTGGGAGGAAGGTCAGAGTGAAGACAACTCCCAGAATGAAATGGACCAGATGAAAGCCATACTAGAACGATTAGTCGGTGAAATGTCAGCATTGGCAGACCAGGTGCGAGACGTGAGAGACCGAGAGATGTTCCAGAGCCCAACTGGTACTCCACAACCAACCCCCAGCATTAAGAACCTTTCCCCGCCTCCGCCTCTTGCCTTTGCGGACTCTCGCCAATCTGCAACCCCAACACCTCCCACTCCTTCCCCTCCAGTACCCTTGATCCGTAATCCCCCAACCTCACTTTCCCATTCTTCTTCACACCCCCCAGCTCCCCTCCGTCAGCCCTACCACCGACGTAGTGAAGGAATTAGTTCCCGAGATGTACCCATGCTTCACATGGATGAGTTACGATCTTATATGGCTTCCACGAAGATTGAGGTCTTTCAGATGCGGATCGAAGCCTGTATGTCCCATGACGAGGCAAGGTTGAACCTGGCCAAGTTCAAGTTGGATTCCGACCTGGCTGTTCTGGTGCAAGTAGAGACAGCTCAGGGAAAGTTAAAGACTTGGGCAGAGTTCATCCAGTTCCTGAAGCAGTTCTTTCATAAGACGCCAACGATGTCCGAGTCGTTCCGAGAAGCAGAACATAACACGTACGTCCTCTCAGAAGATCCTTATGATTACGTCCAGAAGATGACGTATAGCTATAGTATGATTCAGTCCATGTTCCCAGGGGAAACTTTACCTCCACGCGACCAGTGGCTTAAAATAAGACTCCATGCGACCCTCCCCTTGTCCGTTAAGCAACAGGTGGATCGATACATGCCTGTTGAGATACCCCTGAAGGAGTTCCTGAGGCACCTGAACTATGAGCGTCAGCTGCAGAACCATGCGGAACGGATGGTCGCAGGAGGACGGGTTTGTGAAGTAATGAAACACCATGCCCCAGTGACTACACCGCCTCCCAGCAGTAGCCAACCTTCCCTGACGACCCCTCTCCTTCCATCAACGGGAGTGGACGATAGATTCATCCGCCTCCAGGAATCTCTGGCGACCTTGTCACAGGATGTCCAGAGATTAACACGAAGACCTCAGTATACAGGATGCCCCTTCTGTAGAACAAAGGAGCATAACAGGGCGGATTGTCCCCTCCGTCCCCCACGTTTAGCATGTTTCGACTGCCTGAGAGAGAATTGTAGACGTGGGAGACCTGACTGCCCAGGGCGAGAGGGTAGAGCAACAAGGTGACTCGGGACCTCGAACAAATCTCCAACCATTTTCCTCGTAGTAAACCAGAGATCGTGTCGCGCCATGGTAGATACCGGTAGTGAGCTTACGCTCGTTAAGCAGTCCTTGGTGATTGAGTTAGGGCTTCCTATCTCTCTCAGCAAGAATATTCCAGCCCTCTTTGGGATTACTGGTACCTCCCTAAGGATTTTGGGCACGGTCTCCCTGGCGGTATGCGTAGGAATGTCCCAGACAATACAGCACCTGGCGGTGGTGATCCCAGACGACTATATGGACACTGACCTGCTTCTTTGGGGTCGACCTTTTGGGTCGCTACCCTATGTTATGGAATCATCCACGTCAGACGCTACGTTGGGGGGATGTTACCTACGACATCCATCATGTTACTACAGGGAAAAGAAAAGCGAGATCTGTTCGCCGAGTCAAGGCTACACTCACTGAGGAGAAGCCCCAGAAAGAAAATTGCATTCGGCTCCCCCGTCGAATGGTGATAGGTCCTTACCAGACTGTTATGCTCCCTGTTATTGTTGGTGAGGACATAAATAGCATTCTTGAAATTCAGCCCCGGAACCCTGCTCTTCAACAAGAACTTCCAATATGTGTGCGAGTTACTAGTGAGGCCGAAGTCTTTCTCCCTTTCGCAAATCCTTCCCGTGGAAGAGTGGTCCTGAAGCCTGGCACCCTCCTAGCCATGTACGAGAAACTGGCAGAGAGTCAGATTCACGATGTACCCCAGTGCATGAAGACCAAAGTAAGTAATGCTATGCTACCTGACATGGATCAGCCCTCCTCCTCGGGGACCCGAGAGGAAAAGTTACAGTCTTTGATTGACAAGTGTCAATGGGACCACTTGGAGGATGGTCAGAAGGGTCAGCTGGGACATGTTCTCAAGGAGCATAATTCGGTTTTCATCTTGAGTGAACACGAATTAGGCACTATGAATGTTCCCCCGGCCCATATTCATGTTTCAGACTCTACACCTACGAGAAGCCCTTTGTATAGAACCCCGGAGAAAGCAAAGCCGATTCTCGCACAGATGTTGAACGACATGTTGAAGAAGGATATCATCGAGCCTTCAACAGCGGCCTGGTTGAGCCCTATAGTCTTAGTTGCTAAACCTGATGGCACCAAGCGCATGTGTTTGGATTATCGTCAGGTCAATACGAGACTACAGGCCGACATCCAGCCACTGCCCAGGTTAGATGAGTTAGTGGAATTGACTACTGGACACAAGTATTATGCTACGCTGGATCTCAAGGACGCATACTACCAGATTCCCCTTGATGATGAGAGCCGAGATCTGACGACTTTCAGCGATGGAGTAGCGTTATATCGTTTCAAGCGGCTACCTTTTGGGCTCAGTTGTAGCCCGGCCATATTCACACGGCAGATGGGTTCGGTCCTGGCTCCCTTGGCAAAGGAAGGCTGGGTCAGAAACTATCTGGATGATGTGCTGTTATGGGCATCTAGTTTTGATGAGGTCCTGACTCGTCTATCTACTCTTTTCAGTCACTTTGCCAAGATGGGCCTGAAATTGAATCTCACTAAGTGCCAATTTGCGCACCCTGAGGTAAAATTTCTGGGCCACCTCATTTCTGAACAAGGGTGTAGACCAGATCCGGAGAACGTCGAAGCTGTGATCAACATGAAGTCCCCCTCGAACGTCAAGGAAATACGGCGATTTTTGGGTATGGCCGGTTTTTACAGGAAGTGCATTCCTCAATTTGCCAAATTTGCAGCTCCCTTAACTGAGTTAACCAAGAAGTATGCCCAGTTTGAATGGTCCTCGGAGTGTGAAGAGGCGTTCCAAAAGCTGAAGACCTTGTTAGTTAGTGCACCTGTTCTAGTGAAGGCGGACATGCACCGCAAGTTCCTTCTGCATACAGATGCTTCTGGTACTCATGTGGGCGCCGCGTTGATGCAACCTCAGTCAGACGGCACCTTGCGGCCCGTGGGGTATTTTAGTAAGAAGTTGAAGCCCGCTGAAACTCGCTACTCCACCACTGATCGTGAAGCTTTAGCCGTAGTATTAGCATGTAGACAGTTTCACCACTACTTGTGGGGAGTCCGTTTCAACCTCATGACGGATCATCAGCCATTGGTGTCAGCCTTTACGAAGAAGACTAAGTCGGCTCGCATGAGTCGGTGGAGTCTAGAGATGAGAGAGTATAGGTTTGACATCAGTTACAAGCCGGGTCCTAAGAATTATGTTGCCGACCAGTTAAGTCGACCCGTGAGAGCAGTGAGGTGGGAACAGGATCAGAAATGGTTAGGTAAGACCAGCGCCGAGATGAGGGAGTTGCAGTGTCAGGAGGCCCGATGGAAGGATCTCATAGTTTTCCTCGAAGGTGGGGCCTTACCTAAGCATCGCTATCCTCGAGCCACGCTCGATCAGTTTGTAGTGGACCAAGGAGTTCTTTATTTTGTAGTGGCTAAGTCGGACGGAAGTCTGCATTACCTTCTAGTTGTGCCGAGTGAGCTGAAGAAAGCTGCGTTGAATCTGGCACATGACCAAGAATCTGGTCATCTGGGTAGATTTAAGAGTATCATGAAGGCCGAGTCGCTGTTTTACTGGCCTAATTTACGTAGTGATGTAAGTACTTATGTTAGGGAGTGTTCGGTCTGTCAGCAGTATAAGGGCACCCAAGGACTCCAGCAGCGCTGGCAGGAATTGCCACCCGTTAAGCAACCTTTGGAGAGAGTCAGTGTTGATCTTACGGATATGACGGCAGGAGCCCAGGGGTATCGTTACATTCTGACAGTAACCGATCACTACAGTAGATTTGTAAGGTTCTATAAGTTAAGGTCCAAGGTCTCGGCGGAGGTCTGTGGGAAGTTCCGAGAGTACTTATGCGATTTCGGGTCGCCTCAGACCCTCCTCTCTGATAATGGTGGAGAGTTTACCTCGCAACAGTTCCGAGATTTATGCACTTCATTTAATATTAAGTTGGGATATGTGACTCCTTATCACCCGCGTGGAAACAGTGTGACCGAACGGATGCATCGGACATTAAAGACGGTCTTAGCAACCTTGTGTAAAGGGCACCCCTTAAGGTGGCCCCAGTATGTAGGCGAGTGTCAGCGCGTTTTGAACTGTGCAGTGCATGTGACGCTAGGGGAACAACCTCATTTTGCGTTCTTTGGTCGTTACGCTCCCAGACAATTAGGTGCAGCGTTACCATCAATAGAAAATGAGGAACGCCAAGAGGCTATGTCCGTCGCGAAAGAGGTCCTGGAACAGACCTCACTGACCATGGCCAGGAAGTTTAGAGACGTGGCTAATCGGAACCGCCGGAATGAAAAGGTCAATGTGGACGACATGGTATGGATCAGGAACGAGAATCCACTACCCGGGACTAGCCAAAAGTTGAACGCAAAGTGGGTGGGTCCCTTTAGAGTCACGGAAGTAGTCCGAGACGGGGCTGCGTATAAGCTAGTAAATCCCTATACGGGTGTGTTTATGAAAAGGGCCGCAGAGAAAGTGAAACCGTTCGTGGGTGAGGAGTATTGGCAGGTAGAGCAAGTTGAAATGCCGGTTGAGGAAGACTATCAACCTGAGATTTTAGCACCCAGAGCCCGTCAGCCGGCCCGGCGTTATATAGAATCTTGTTAGAGTGTACAGTAGAGTCCCTGTTGTGGTCGTCTTGTTGTGTACTCCCCTGTGGCCCCCGCATGGTTAATTAATCTTTCCGGTCAAACCCCCGTGCAGCGAAACTTTAAGAGACGTAGGTGCCTAGGTTATGTAGAACGTCATACAGGTGATTGGGACTAGGGTGGTGGCGTTCCCATCAGGACGTGCTGTTGGCTCTGAGTACCTTTATGGTTGACTGGGGTTATACTCCTTTCGTCCCGAGGCTCAGCCAGCGCACAGAGTGTGAAGGGACTCCCACGATACGGGTGTCCACGCTGCTCTCTAGTCTGGTCTCCTGGGGTTTTCCAAGCAATAAAGGGGTGGAGAGAGGCTGTCTCTACGGGGACAAGATAGTGCCTGGTTGGCACTCTCCTGAAAAGGAGGGACACTTTATAGAGTGGTATAGTGATTTGTTGAAGGAAGGGACGCCCCACAGGCAGAGTACAGTACAGTAATGATGTGTCAGATTCTAAGACGTTGGGTATAGACTGCGAGCTCTGGGCATGGTAAGATGCCAGGCGGATCAGAAATTCTGCTGTAATAAGTTAAGGCTGGATTAATTGGTAACTGTATAATGTTTATGTTGATGAAAGAGTGAATGAGGTAAAAAGTCTTCAAAGAAAAGGTAGAGCTGTGTAACGGGAAGAAATTGTACTTTCCCTTTTGGTATATGTTGTAAGGTTTGACTTAACTGTAAGACTTTTTCCCCTTCATTCACTCTTCCCTATATTTAAGGGAAATGTATCGTTTAAGAAGGGTTAAGTAACCCTTGTCTATGTAAAGAGGGAATTAGCCTAGATCAGGAGGAGAACTAATATTCTCAAATCTATCTAAAATACTTTCAAGCCTAATTTATCCTTTTACCCCCTTTTGTTATCCCATGTAAAAATCCTTCCTTTTCGAATTTAGAGTAATGCCCCCTTGTGTAAAAAGACCGCCAATTCCTACCCAAGCGACGCCACCCTTTTGTGATCACCCTCCCCTTTTTTGGCGGGATCCCTGGCACTGGCCCTCGGCCCCTCACTGTCGTGACCCCAGGCCTACGAGAGAGACACCTACCTAACCCCCAGTCTCTGTCATCATTCCCCGCTTCTTCTCCGGACTTAGGCTTCCTTTCCCTCCATTCAGAGGGAACCAGTTTGGGACGGAGTTGATGTGATGCTGAATTGCTGATGGCGGAGAATCGGAGATTCACCCCTCCCATTGGCTGAGTGCAGGATGCTGAACTCGTGTACTGTACGAGGGTTCAAGGACCGCAGGAAGACGTATGATTACCCCCTATACCCCAGGATACGGTAGGCCGAAGAGACGTAAAGGCAAGCCTGGCCGATACCGGTATCTAGCGGAATTGGGATGTATAATACTGAGAGGAATGGGGTGGATACAGACAGCAATATTCGAGTCCTACTCCTAGGTTAAGAGACTGTCCCAGTACAGTAATGGATTGGTCCCAGGTTAATGGTATAGAGATAATTAGATACGGACCATACGGTACCAATGTTAAGAGTTGTAAACGGTAAAATGTTCCTTCTATTAATATCAAGCTTAAGATTACTGCAATATGTTTGTATCTATCCTCCCGTACCTATTTGGATCTAAATGTGTTGTCAGGAGGGTAAATCGGAGCTGTCAGTATTAAATTGGTCTAAGAGTAGTACCAGTAGCCTAACCGAGAGTCAAAGTCTTGTCAGCCAACATGGAAGGTGAAGTTCTTGATTGGTCTTTGCTAGCCTCCGATTTATCCTACTGTCCTAATGTACCTGAATAAGGAGCATGAGTCACGATTGCATAAAGAATAAGAAACCCATGGGGACGGCCAGTTCACCTGAAGGTGGGCGATCAAATAATTCGAATGAATTACCGTTCCCAAAAACATCCTTATGTGATATCTAGAAAGTAGAGAATATGCTAGGTCTCAGTGGGGTTTTTGTGGTTCTTTGGTCTTATCATCGTGTCGGAGTTGCAGTCTTTCCCCTTCCTCGAAGGATGTTGGATGTGGGTCAACCAAACAGGGTTGTCCTCTCGTTAATTAGAATGCAATAACGGGTTTGTCGTCATCTCTTCCTTTCTATCCTTGAGTACCTATTTTCCACCTTCGCAGCTTAATATATTCTTCTTCTGTCTCTCCCTCCCTCTCTCTCTCTTGTTGGCAGCAGAAGAAGGGAAGTGAGGAAGTAGGAGAGATACCCCCCCCCCCCCGTTACATTTAGTAGTAGACATAAGCTTGGTGCTCCCTTCTCGCAGCTGTCCGGTTCAGGTGTTCCTTCAGGCTACGTCTGAAGGAATACAGTGTTCTCTTTTCACGGACTGACTGGCGTAGGTCGTTTCAGTCTTTGATGGCAGTGAAGAAGAATGTTTGCTTACCCTGTCCTTGGATTCTCGGGACCTTAAAATTAAACATCCTGTTTCTTGTATTATGTCCACTCCTCTCATTTGCTTTAACAAAATCATTCTTTAGATACTCTGGAGCCCTGTCATAGAACATTTTGAAGGCATTAGTGAGCCTGATTTGTTTGGCCCTGTCAGAGACATTGAGCATACCTAGTGACTGAAGTTGTTCCTGGCCAACATGTGATCTGGGTCCTAGGTTCAGCATGAACCTAACCATTTTATTTTGAGTGACCTGAAGTTTGTGCTGTGCTGATTTAGATGATGCAGAGTACCAGGATGACATAGCATAGTCAAAATGACATTGAACAAGCGCTTGGCAGAGGGTCTTTTTGGTCACCGCGGGCAAGCATCCCACCTGTCTATACAGGTATTTTATACGTGCTCTACACTTACTCAGGATAGATTCCAAAAATTGTGTCACCTGACAAACTCGCGTCCAGTTTCAGTCCGAGATATTTAACTTGTGACACTGTTGTTATAGGAATATCATTACAGTTGACCAAGAAGCCCACAATGTCTTTCAGTTTGCGTTTTGTTCCACATAAGATGGCTTCCGTCTTGCCCAGGTGAAGAGATAGTCTATTGTCCACTAGCCATTCACTACATGTTGCTAGTTCTTTGGAAAGTGAAGCGGCAATACTTATTGGGTCTTTTCCTGAAACCAGAAGCACGCTGTCGTCTGCATACAGTAATAATTTACATGAGACGCTCAGTTCCATGTCGTTCACATAACAGAAAGAGTAAGGGACCAAGGATGCTTCCCTGCGGGACCCCACAGTTAATTGGCATAGGATCAGATATATTATCATCAATTTTGACTCTTTGGGTTCTATCACTAAGATAAGATTTAAACCAATTCACAGACCCTATGCCCATTGCTTGTAGTTCATTACATAGGATATCATGGTCTACTGTGTCAAACGCTTTTTGTAGATCAAGAAAAACCATACCGGTGTAGTTACCTTTAGACATTTCTTTACGAATGTGATCCGTTAAGTGGATGAGACAGGAGTCTGTCGAGTACATGCATCTGAAACCTGATTGAAACTTATAGAATAGATCATTTTGTTTGAGGTAGTGTTCAATTTGGGTGTATACCGTTCTTTCAAGGATTTTAGATACAATACATAATATGCTAACTGGTCTGTAGTTGCCAACTTCTAGTTTATTTCCTTTCTTGAATAGAGGGGTTACAATAGCTTCCTTCAGTTCAGCAGGTACAGTATTGGTGTTAATTGACAAGTTGATGATGTGGGTTAGGGGGCCTGCTATACCAATGGCTCCATCTCGTAGAAATTTGGCAGGAATTTTGTCTGGTCCTGTGCTCTTATGTACATTTAGGTTAGACAGCTCGTCAAAACTGAATTTTGGTGTAACATTTTGCAATCCAAATGTGTTCGGGTGTATGTCTTTATCTCTGTAGAAATTACGAAAGGTGGCCGTTGTTGTCGTGTATTTATTGAGAGGTTGAGGTAGGTTCTGTGCAAGTGTGTTTGCTATGGAAGTGAAGAAGGAGTTGAAGTAGGTTGAAATTTGTCGTTTATCGTGGCAAACCTGATCATTAATGGTGAGAGCAATATTAGTGTTAGACGAATCCCTTGTCTTGTTGCTGTAGCCTGTTGTTTTTAGGTGCGTCCATAGTTTCTTTGGGTTATTCTGATATTCCTCTGCCTTATTGTGAAAATAATTCGTTTTCGCTGATTTCATTTTCCTACTTAGTTTATTCCTGGCCCTGTTGAACTCATGTTTCAGACCTTGATCCTGTCTATGTTTCGCTAGCCTTTTTAACAGATTGTCTCTTTGTTCCAGATGGTGTAGTATGTCATTGTTGATCCATGGGTCTGACCTTGCTTTAGTTCGTATGTCTTTCAGAGGAGCTATTTCGTCTAGGATGTTTGTGATGATGGTTCTGAAGCCAACCCCTGCGTCATTAACGTTTGTACTTCCAAACACTGGAGACCAGTCTGTATTCCATAAAATGTCCAGAAATGTTTCCTTATTGTAGTTTCTGAGTGACCTTGTTTTGATAACCTTGTGATTCTCTAGGGTAATTTTTGTGGTTTTCCGTGTGCAATATGTGACGAAGTGATCATTTATCCCAGTCTGTATAACCCCTGATTGGGATATTTTGTCCTCTCTGTTACAGTTTATGTGGTCTAATATTGTGGCAGTGTTCTCAGAGATACGTGCGGGGGTTGTGAAGAGTTGTTTGTGATTGTGCATTGTCAGTATATGCCTATATTCTCGTACAAGCCTATCATTTCGTTGTTTGTAACACAGGTTAAAATCCCCTAGTATGATGGATTCATTCCGAGGGTCTAGCGATGACAAAGTTCGTTCAAATTTGGTCAAGAATTGTGTGTCGGCTGGTGGCCTATAGCATACCCCAATTGTGATGAGTCTTGTCCTCGGCAGGTGTAGGTCGATCCACAGAGCTTCGTGATTTTCTACATGGAGGTCGGTCCTAGTTGTGTGTGTGAGGTTGTTTTTTACATACAGACATACTCCTCCCCCATGCCTATTGCGATCATTCCTAACCATATTGAAACCTTGAATGTTTATTTCACCATCGTTTATACTTTAATCCAGCCAGGTTTCTGTGATTGCAATTATTGAAGCTTTGGCCTTATTAGCTAACAAGGTTATTTCTGACACTTTATGGTACATTGATCTGGCGTTAATGTGGATAAGATGGAGCCCTTTGTTGGTGAACACTCTGTATTCATCTTTGATTTTCAATGTGTCCTGGCTGGATTCTGAGTTGTTAATACTTGGATCATTTACATTAATATTCGGTAATGAATGCAAGGCACACTTATTGCAAAGGAATTCCCGTTCTTCACTGTTGGTCTTCTTAGAGATGCACTTCATGTGAGATACATGTTTACACTTTACACAGTTTTGGATCTTCTGACGTCGTGTTATGAGTGATTCACAAATAAAACAAATGGTTTCGCGATGTTGTACAGCTGAGTTCCTACATTTAACACATTCAACTTCGTTTCTACTGTTAACGTAAGTACATCGGTTATGAACAATTTCTTTACAACTGTTGCATTGTAAAAGTGAACTCCTATTGTTGAAACCAATATTACAGACTATACATAGTTTTTTCTTACTGTTTATCATACGACTGGAGGTGTGGTTTGGTCCGCGTCGATCAGCTGTTTGTGCGGGAGAGGGTAGGGGATACTCGCGGTCGGGCTGTGGTTGTTTGCTGTTGTTGTTTTCATTGTCTGTTGATGCTGCTTCCCTGTTGTCGTTTGTCGTTTTGTGTTCCCCTATATCGTTTTAAATATAATTAATGGAAAACCAGACTGTGTTTAGCAGTGGTGGTCGTGGGGGTGGAAGCCTTGGGGGTTTCCGTGGGGGTGGTGGCCGAGGGAGTTATCGTGGCCATGAGGGTGGTGTCAGTGGGAGTTTCCGTGGCCAGGGTGGTGTCAGTGGGGGTTTCCGTGGCCATGAGGGTAGTGTCCGTGGGGGTTTCCGTGGCCATGAAGGTAGTGTCTGTGGAGGTTTCCATGGCCATGAAGGTAGTCTCCGTGGGGGTTTCTGTGGCCATGAGGGTAGTGTCCGTATGGGTATCCGTGGCCGTGGGGGTTTCCGTGGCCATGAGGGTAGTAGTGTCCGTGGGGGTTTCCGTGGCCATGAGGGTAGTGGCCATGGAGGTTTCCGTGGCCATGAGGGTGGTGGCCGAGGGAGTTATCGTGGCCATGAGGGTGGTGTCCGTGGGGGTTCCCGTGGCCATGGGAGTGATGGGGATAAAGTCTATCACACACACATTACCCTCTATGAATGCAATAATGATAAGACCGAGGTAGTCCAGTATGAAATAACTAATCCTTGTGATCCATACAACATTACTGCGGACATCATTCGCAAGATCTTTAATGGTAAGCATTCTGAAACTCCATCCGCTCGTGCTGAAATGGATAACCAAGGCCTCGACCCTCAGGAATCCACAGCGGATGATGAAAAGGTTAATGTAGGATTCAACCTTCAAGAATCTGCAGCGGATAATGAAAAGGATATCCTCGACTCCCAGGAATCCGCAGCAGATGATGAAAAGGATAACCAAGGCCTAGACTCTCAGGAATCCGCAGTTGGTGATGGAAAGGATAACCAAGGCCTCGACCCTCAGGAATCCGCAACAGATGATGAAAATGATAACCAAATCCTTGACCCTCAAGATTCCGCAGCGGATGATAAAAAGGATAACCAAGGCCTTGACACTCAAGAATCCGCAGTAGATGATGAAAAGGATAACCAAGGCCTTGACACTCAAGAATCCGCAGTAGATGATGAAAAGGATAACCAAGGCCTTGACACTCAGGAATCGGCAACGGATGATAGAAAGGATAACCTAAGCTCTGAGGAATCCACAGAAAGTCAACCCAAAAATAAAATAGACAAAGGTACCGGTCTGAAAAAGTGATTCAGAAGGGTGGGAAAGGCAATTAAAAAGGGATTCGTAAGATGTTTTTGTTGTTGTTGTTCTGGATCTATTGAATTGTAAAAATAAAACTTGATTTGTAAACACTAATATGTATTCACTCAATTGAATCTTTGATAAAATCTGTGATATAATAAACCATTGTATTATCTCATCTGGGTTATATGCAGTTTCAAAAGGGTATGCAACTATTAGTGCTCACGACTGTTCATATGAGACATCTAAGCAAACTGACCAGAGAAAATAAAAAAACAGAAGCTTATTTTTGTGGTAAGCTATGATGGTATAATTCTAGCAGTGGCTCCAACTCGATTTAGGTATTCAAATTATGTCCGTTCATCTATTTATATCCTTACTTATTGGTTTCTGGTATTATAAACTGGTACATTATTGATTTAAAATTATACTAGGTTAGGTTATGCTAATAAATACATAAATTTCACCAATTCTTAGTATCACAAAACATGAGATCTGAAGGAAAACTAGGGAATTAATTAAAAGAGAATCCATGCAAAAATCCATTTGGAGCCATTGCTAGAATTCTACCGATATGACATAGGGCCAATATGGTTAGAGCTGAGCCATCGAGTTAGTCTGGTCAGTATCGTTCAAGTGACAATTGTGCCATGGCTATTTTGCTATGCAGCCGAATATGTCTTTGGTTATTATGAGGCACAGCGAGGCTATTAAATTATGGGGGAGGTAGTTGTTTTTTCTGGACCCTCTTCACCCTCATTAGTTTTGATAATTTAAGGGATCTGTGTGTGCGATACCACTCTGCTTACGCAAAATTGAAAAACAAAAACATACATATAAAACTCCCTCTGACCCCTATCAAGCTGAACGAAATAGACAAAGTAACTTAGTATTACGTTGTATGGGTAGGATTGTCCAGAGAGAGCAACTATTGAATTTGACTGTACCATGTTTATTTGTAACCAACTGTACCCGCTTTCACATAAATCGTGGCCTTAGCCCATTCTGTACTGGCGTCGTCTATACAATTATATTCTAGCTATATTCAGAGGATTTTGCGCAGTTTAAAGTGGATTTGGGGTAGTAAAAAGGGTTAAGTGAGATGGATCGAAGCCTGTTAATTACTGGAAGCCCTTTTGAAACTGAATAGAGTCGACTACTAATAGCCATAATTAAGATAAAAAGACGTCACCGGTACAGAGAGAGTTAACCCATGGAGGATACGATGATGCATTTCTGTTCTGCTTTCTGGCTACTATCAGATGATTTTATTCAGATTGGGCAGGGTATGTATAATTCCTACAGCTTCTCCCTATACTGTATAAAAGCGTCTAATGTTAGCCAGAATAACCTGTCAAAATGCTTTATAATGGGTAAGGGAGGTAGACCGTTTTTCTGGACCCCCTTCTCCCTAATGTTTAGCCCCACTAGTTTTGAGATTATAAGACGTTCGGCCCAATAGTTTGGCGATTTTACCACCTTTCGCCCCATTTCGTTGTCAATTTTAAGACCTTTCGTGCCATTTACTATGGGTTTCAGAGGCCGTGTTACATGGTTTTTCGGGAATAACTTATTAACACAAATTTGGATTAGTACGATATTTTGACACAGCTTTATTCACACCCTGCCCTAATTTTCGCCAATATCGTGCATTACCAAAAGTGTAGAATTAAGGTACTTGTCCCTGTGTCATGAGGTTAAAGTCGCACCTGGTCACACCTGGATGATGAGGAAACGAACAAGGTTAGTCACCCCCCCATCTCTCTTTCTTTCCCTCTCGCTCTCTCGCTCTCTCTCTCTCTTGCTCGCTCTCTCTCTCTCTCACTTTCTCACACATGGAAACTACGGCCACTGGCGCATGCATTATACATATAAAAATGAGGCATGCAAAATGTGTTAATTTTATATTTATATTGTATAGCGACATAACGTGAATGTAAGGACAAGAGTATGGTAGGGTGCTGGGTATATAACGACCGTGTTTCATCGATGAGCAATGGTTCGGTTGTTTCCGGGTGTTGTGTGTTTTCGTCGGGTGCCACGGGCTTACGGCAGCAGTCGTATACAGTCACCCATACGTGACATTGGCTCCAGCAAGGCAAATTATGGCAACCATGTTGCGTCATTGTCCGCGTGGGTGTAAAAACGCATTTGTCATGCGTCTTTACTACATATACAGCAGGGAGAAAGCCGCCAATCGGCTTGTCCAATCATTTGTCCACCCTTCATGTCTCCGCTTCCTTTCGTTGTATAAAATGACCTATTAATAAAACCTGGCCACACTCACCCCTCCACATTCCTATACACTTTGTATAAATGTCCCATTGTCCCACCCTTCTCCTCCGTGTTTTTGTTGTATTGTTTGTTTTATTGTCGGCAGCATCTTCCTCAACGTACCATCACTCATAACAATTCATGGACCTCACCTTTTTTCTAATTATGGAAGTATATCTCTACAAACGGATTTACGAATATGATTGTCTATACATCAATTACGAACCTACATATACCATTGATTATAAAGCAAGTCCCAGCCAATAATCAACCCAGATAGTAATTGCATAACGAAAATCGTACCGGTCCACGATTTTGTATAAGTAACTGTACTTACTTACCCTACACTACCCTTCCTCCCCCAACATTTTCCCATCCTCACCCCTTCCCAACCCGTAATTAATGACCAAGCGTCAACTGCCCCATCCCACCTGACATCCAACACAACCTGACGATACGATGACCATATTACACCTTACAGTAGATGCAATATCATGCCAACACAAAACCACACAACACCTGGAAACCACTAAACCACTGCTCTTCCATCACACACGCTCGTTTTATACCCACCACCCTACCCTACTGTTGCCCTTGCAGTCAGTTTATGTCACTATCATACATTAATATAAAATTAATACATTTTGCATGCCTCACTTTTATATGTATAATGAATGCGCCAGTGGCCGTAGTTTCCATGTGTGAGAAAGTGAGAGAGAGAGAGAGAGAGAGCGAGCAAGAGAGAGAGAGAGCGAGAGAGCGAGAGGGAAAGAAAGAGAGATGGGGGGGTGACTAACCTTGTTCGTTTCCTTATCATCCAGGTGTGACCAGGTGCGACTTTAACCTCATGACACAGGGACAAGTACCTTAATTCTACACTTTTGGTAATGCACGATATTGGCGAAAATTAGGGCAGGGTGTGAATAAAGCTGTGTCAAAATATCGTACTAATCCAAATTTGTGTTAATAAGTTATTCCCGAAAAACCATGTAACACGGCCTCTGAAACCCATAGTAGGTGTCGATTATTTCCTGGCGAGCGATAGCAGGCCTGCAATTTTAAGAGGGATCGGCCTTCGGCCGGGACATTTTTCTACCGAAAAATTTACAAATTTAACTTGAAGGGGGTGTTTTTCTAAGCTTGATGGAAGTCTAGGGAAGAAACTAAAAAAATATATGAATAAATTAATTAATAGACCAAACAAACGGCCAGTTTCCCCTTAAGGTTTCGAATCCATCCCGAACTGAGTCGAACCTTGTCGTCCATTCTTTACCTATGATAATTATAGATTGGGAAGGTTCGTTAATTCTAGTCGATGTATATAATGGACCTGTGTTTTTATCTTTGAGTGTGCAGTCAAGAGCCATAATACCTGCACACCCATTTGAATAATTGAATCAGAGCTTTGAATCATTACAGGCAAGTAGCTTGAATATGACGTCATTTATCAGTGCAATCATTCCACTTGTAGCGGACGGACGTATCGGCGTTGGCTTTTCCTATTATACAGTAAATAAGGTGGATATACTTATTATTTTCGTGTATTTATTGACATTGTGGGCGTGAATTGGAATTATATTAATGTTAAGTTGGTCATACATGTGAAATATTAATGTTAAGTTGGTCATACATGTGAAATATTAATGTTAAGTTGGTCATACATGTGAAATATTTGATTAATACAAAACAAAAAATGGAATTGAGACTGAAAGAGCTGGTTACTGAATGCTGTGTCGTCTGCATTATTTAGTTTTCTAACGACTTGTAATAACCGTTCCGCCTTTGACCTCCACAACATGTAGATAATAACAAGCTATGGAAAATATCACTAATAATATCACTATTTTCCCATGGATTTATTTTTATTTTTCTCTGTTAGTTTTGATTAATATATAGTGTTTGGAAATAATTACAAGTCTCGGAAAAAGAAAAAACCCATTTTCGAGCGATGTTGAGACACTCCCCCCCCCCCCCCCCCCCGATAATGGGGAGGGCTATGATTTGAAGACATTAGCCTAACCTAACAACCTTATCTAACTTATCTTTTATCTTAGTATTATGGGTTGGGGCTGCAGCCCCCACACCTCTGTTGGTTGGGTAGGCTACTGATCCCTTTTTAAAATAAACAAATATATTGGCTGTCGATAATACGAAGGCGGAAAAAAGTCGATGGAGTCTACGGTGTTTACTCTGCAATTTTCAGCTTTGATTGTACTGTAAGTTGATATCAGGAAAGTACCGTATTGACAATCTTGGGAAAATATTTGGTAAATATTTATCACCAACCAGTGACGAGTTTTTCAGGTTATTTTTTGTTGTTTGTTATTTTTTCTTTGATATACAGTGTTGTTTAATACCAAGGACTGTCGCATTTTACTATTTTCCCATTATCCATCAAGACATGGCCCCCGATAGTGGGGAGGGCTATGAAGATCAGGGAAATTGCGGGGTAAAAGGCGTAAATAAAGGGGTAATATTGGAAGAACTCTGAAAATACAATATTTAAAAGTAACAAAACCTGAAAATGGAAAAACCCGAGCCAAGTTTTGACCAAACTTGGCTCGGGTTTTTCAATTTATCAGAGTCCAAAATCACAGTAACCTCATTTCGAAAGTTGGCTCGGGTTTTTTTGTTTTTCAACGTGGATAAAGCCAGTAACAATGTGGTTAAAATTAGCCTAGCCTAGCCTAGCCTAACCTAACCTAACCTAACCTAACCTAACCTAACCTAACCTAGTATAATGGGTGGGGGCTGCCACCCCCGCTAAATCCTTGAAATCCGAGCCAAGTTTTGTCATTAACCTAACCAAATAAGCTAACCTAACCTAACCTAGTATTATGGGGTTAATATTAGCCTAACCTAACCTAGTATTATGGGGTTAACATTAGCCTAACCTAACCTAGTATTATGGGGTTAACATTAGCCTAACCTAACTTAACCTAACCTAACTTAACCTAACCTAACCTAACCTAACCTAACCTACCATCGACAGGGAGGTATTTTTTACAGTTTCTCGTATTTCACTTATAACTAATTTGCGACGGTAACTACATATACACCAACAAAGTATCGTTCATGAAAGTGATAACACACTAATAATCATCGATGGGGCCCGTCACTGGTTGGTCGGTAACTTAAACCAAATATTTATTTTTATACCACGATTTTTCCCAGTGCTTTCATATTTTTATTTGGTTTATATACAGTACAGGAGACGCAACAACGTGTTTTTCAGGTATTTTGTTTTTTGTATTTTGTTTTTGTTTTTGGTGTTTTAGTGGAATCTAGTGATGAAATTGAATGGGAATTAAGCATTTACCCATTATCCATCAATCTAAAGACACGCCCCCCGATAGTGGGGAGGGCTATGAAGATCAGGGAAATTGAGGGGTAAAAAGCGTATAGAACACGATAATACACATTTGTAACCAAAATTTGGCTCGGGTTTTGTCAATTTCCAGACCCATAAAACCCGACTTTTTGAAAACCCGAGCCAAGTTTTGACGAAACCTGGCTCGGATTTAACTAATTTAAAAATGAAAATAACACAGTAACCTTATTAACATGTTGGCTAGGGTTTTGTAAATTTCCATACCCATATAACCCGACATTTCGAAAACACGAGCCAATTTTTGACGAAACTTGGCTCGGATTTTACTAATGTTCATGTTAAAATTACACAGTAACCCTAATAAAATCTTTGTTTGGGTTTTCATAAGGTTAACATTAGCCTAACCTAACGAAGTAAGAATGGGGTTAACATTAGCCTAACCTAACAACCTTACCTAACCTAACCTAGTAAGAATGGGGTTAACATTAGCCTAACCTAACAACCTTACCTAACCTAACCTAGTAAGAATGGGGTTAACATTAGCCTAACCTAACAACCTTACCTAACCTAACCTAGTAAAAATGGGGTTAACATTAGCCTAACCTAACAACCTAACCTAACCTAACCTAGTAAGAATGGGGTTAACATTAGCCTAACCTAACAACCTTACCTAACCTAACCTAGTAAAAATGGGGTTAACATTAGCCTAACCTAACAACCTTACCTAACCTAACCTAGTATTATTGGTGGGGGCTGCCGCCCCCACACCCCTGCTGGTTGGGTACTGGCTGAAAAACTTATTGTTTTACAGTAGGCCTATTTATTTTATTTTATTTTTGTTCTCCCTTATAATACATTTCAGCTCTTAATGACATATAGCAATGATGTATAGCCTATGCTCTACCGGACCTATTAGGCCTAAAAAGATCGATGGGCTAACTGTCGGTCCAAAACATCAGTATAGCCAACTAGCCCTTGCATGCCAGTTTAATCCTATGCGAAAAAATCTTTTACTTTGTTACTTTGCGATCACCCATTAAGATTCCCGAGCTAGCTGTGGTCCGGCTCCTTTATGTTGTCCCAACCAACCAACTAACCTTAATGGACAGAGGAGGTACTGGGCTGACTGGCTGGCCGCTGGAGGCTCGATCACCACTCATCTTGGTCAACAGCTGATAAATTTTTGTTTCGAATTTTTCCATGTAAAACAAGTGTATGTGCATTTCAAAACCAGCTGTCCTCGTCAGCTGTATTTGGAACACTGGTTATTGCACTTTGGACAGTTTACACTTATTGGAAGGCGAAAAGGTCTTAAGCAGCCTCAGTGTTTTTAAAGACGGTGGAAAAAGCTTTGATCGGCTCACACCCTCTACACAAGCTGGCCAGAGTCAAACTGACAGCTTATATCCCGGGCCACCTGTTTTCCAAATCATGGCATCACCTGATTGGTCGATAGACATCACGTGTCAGTGAACTCGAGTACTCTTGGCATGAATTAGGTAGGGTGATTACTTTGGCCACGACGCCACCAGTATAGTTCATTGCATTCGCCAGCAGATGTCTCAGTTGTTGACTGAGAGTCACGCAAAAGAGGTCTCCCAGAAGAAGACGAAAAAGAAGAAGTATAAACAAACCCTTAAAACGTAAATATCTATATAATATGTATTATGTTAGTTTCCTGGGAATGACACCTACATCAAAAATTTGGAGAAAAATCGCTTAATCACATGCTATTGAGCTTAATTTTTTACCAATATTGTAGCGCCTCCTGTATATTGACCTTTTATTTTGTTCATTTGCATCCATATAATAGTGTTTGTCATTAATTAGAAATCTCGGAAAAACCTATTTTCCCCATTTTCGATCGATGTTGAGACACTCCCCGATAGTGGGGAGGGAAATGACATTAGCCTAACCTAACAACCTTACCTAACCTATCCTAGTATTATGGGTGGGGGCTGCCGCCCCCACACCCCCGCTGGTTGGGTACTAATCCCTTAGTAAAAAACAAAAAATTGGCTGTCGATAATACGAAGGCTAAAGAAAAGTCGATGAAGTCTACGGTGCTTACTCTACAATCTTAAGCTTTGATTGTACGTTGATAACAGGAAAATACCATATTGACAACCTTGTGATATTATTCAAGACCTCTTTCGCCCCCCCTATTAGAAATAATTTATTAAGGAAAATATGGACCAATAGACTCACCATATCGGAAAAACTCAATTTTTATGTCACTAATTTTTCCCATGGATTTTATTTTTGGAATCCGTTAGTTTTCATTAATATATAGTGTTTGTATCTATTTACAAACCTCGGAAATACCGTTTTCCCCATTATCCAACGATCTTAAGACACGCCGCCCGATAGTGGGGAGGGCTATGAAGGTCAGGGAAAATGAGGGGTTAAATGTGTCAAAAAGGCGATAATAGCGTATTTATAGCAAAACTTGGCTCGTGTTTTAAGGTTTTGGAAAGGCATAAAACCCAAAAATTCGAAAACCCGAGCCAAGTTTTGGCAAAAGTTAGCTCAGATTTTGCAATTTTGTATAGTTGAAAAAGACAGTAACCTAATTTCGAAATTTGGCTCGGGTTGTCACGATTTACAAACCCCTAAAACCTGATATATCGAAAATCCGAGCCAAGTTTTGGCAATAGTTGGCTTGGATTTTGCGAGTTTCTAGAGTAAAAAAAGACAGTGATGTTATTTGGATAAAATTGGCTCGTGTTTTCTTGATTTACAAACCCATAAAACCTGATTTGGAAATTATAGGGATTAGGCTCGCACCTTTATTGTTAATGTTTTTTTCCTCCAGATTTTGAGAAATTAGTGTTTTCATGGTCTTAGTTATAATTCCAATGTGGGATACACGATGGGTTGATGGGGGGCATTGCCCCCCCTCCCCCCCCCCCCCCCCCCCCCCCCCATGAATTATTGAAATTGTCATCTATGTTGCCAGCATGGGGTACATTTCGATTATATACTGCATAAAGAAGGCGCTTGTAAACAGTGAGGATGTCCGAAAGAGCTCTGAGATTGATTAGAATGGGCTTTTTTTCTATTAATATCGGGTTTTATAAATGTGATCAAAATTATTCTCCCACAATGGATTATACATTTGACGGATTTCACGGGGTGGAGTAGGTAGTAGCCTATGTTATGAGAAATAGTAAACTTTGAGGAGACATTAGCCTAACCTAACAACCTTACCTAACCTATCCTAGTATAATGGGTGGGGGCTACCCCCATACCCCTGCTGGTTGGGTAAAACTGCTAACGGTAGAAATTCAGTTGGGTGGAGTGAGTAATATCCTACGGTATGTTATTAAAATGGAGTCAACTTTGAGAAGATATTAGCCTAACCTAACTACCTTACTTAACCTATCCCATTATTATGGGTGGGGGCTGCCGCCCCCACACCCCCGCTATTTGGCTAACAGTGCATAGTATTAATATGGGACATACCTTACTCCGGCAACAAGTGGCAGCGAGAGGTTTACAACAATAACTAACCAAAGAACCTAACCTAACCTAGACCCAGTACGTGGGATACAAAGCTAGCCCTCACCTAACACCTAGTATACAGTATGTTACTAGTACCCAGTACGTGGGATACAAAGCTAGCCCTCACCTAACACCTAGTATACAGTATGTTACTAGTACCCAGTACGTGGGATACAAAGCTAGCCCTCACCTAACACCTAGTATACAGTATGTTACTAGTACCCAGTACGTGGGATACAAAGCTAGCCCTCACCTAACACCTAGTATACAGTATGTTACTAGTACCCAGTACGTGGGATACAAAGCTAGCCCTCACCTAACACCTAGTATACAGTATGTCACTAGTACCCAGTACGTGGGATACAAAGCTAGCCCTCACCTAACACCTAGTATACAGTATGTCACTAGTACCCAGTACGTGGGATACAAAGCTAGCCCTCACCTAACACCTAGTATACAGTATGTCACTAGTACCCAGTACGTGGGATACAAAGCTAGCCCTCACCTAACACCTAGTACACAGTATGTTACTAGTACCCAGTACGTGGGATACAAAGCTAGCCCTCACCTAACACCTAGTATACAGTATGTCACTAGTACCCAGTACGTGGGATACAAAGCTAGCCCTCACCTAACACCTAGTATACAGTATGTCACTAGTACCCAGTACGTGGGATACAAAGCTAGCCCTCACCTAACACCTAGTATACAGTATGTCACTAGTACCCAGTACGTGGGATACAAAGCTAGCCCTCACCTAACACCTAGTATACAGTATGTCACTAGTACCCAGTACGTGGGATACAAAGCTAGCCCTCACCTAACACCTAGTATACAGTATGTCACTAGTACCCAGTACGTGGGATACAAAGCTAGCCCTCACCTAACACCTAGTATACAGTATGTTACTAGTACCCAGTACGTGGGATACAAAGCTAGCCCTCACCTAACACCTAGTATACAGTATGTTACTAGTACCCAGTACGTGGGATTCAAAGCTAGCCCTCACCTAACACCTAGTATACAGTATGTTACTAGTACCCAGTACGTGGGATACAAAGCTAGCCCTCACCTAACACCTAGTATACAGTATGTCACTAGTACCCAGTACAAAGTACAAAGGAGTACAAAGGAAATCAAGCAACAACAGATCTAGTGACCCTTCTAGGCTGCTTGTCCTCCAAAACACTGAGGATCAAGTGTCCAACCAGTGGTTTAGAGTGGGTAAGGGAACATTGGAAAGGGAACTACTGCCCTGCCACTAACATGGCAGGACTAGGAAGTTAGTAGGGGACATATGGGTTAGTAACTGAGGGGAGGATAAAATAAAGTTATTCATTTACAAACGCAGTCAGTCGCGGGTTTGATGCGAGATATTTGTCTAGGCGGAATTTAAATGAATCAACGGTGCTGAAGTCTATAACGTCTCGGGGAAGCCCATTCCACAAGTTGACAACTCGATTGAAGAAGAAATTCTTAGATTCGTGCGAGTTAAAAGATTTACCAATAATTTTGCAACCGTTTCCCCGTGTGTAATTAGATTGGTCGATAGTGAAGTACTTACTACAGTTCATATTGTCGATGCCTTTGATGATTTTGAACACTTGAATTAAGTCACCTCTTAATCTGCGCTGGATTAAAGGAAATAAATTTAATTCTCTAAGACGCTCTTCGTATGGTTTATTCTTTAGGCTGGGTATCATTTTGGTAACTCTACGTTGAACTCGTTCTAGCTTGTTTATATCTTTTTGGTAATAAGGGCACCAGGATTGAACACAGTATTCCAGAAGAGGGCGGACTAAGGAATTGTAAAGGGTGAGGATAACTTCTTTGGATTTATGCTCAAATGACCTGCCTATAAAGCCAATTATTTTGTTTGCCTTCTTAACAACTTCTGAACATTGTTGACTCGGTTTTAGGTTACTAGATATTGTTACTCCCAGATCGGTTTCTCTGTTTACATTCTTAAGCTGAGTGCCATTCATCGAATAGTTTGCTTTCTCATTTAGGTATCCGATATGTAGTACTTTACATTTATCCGCATTGAAACTCATTTGCCAAATTTGGGCCCAGCATGACAATTTATCTAGATTGTGTTGCATATCGTCAACTTGTTCTTTTGAGAGTACGCTATTTGCAATTTTTGTATCGTCAGCAAATTTTGAGATTGTACAGGTGAGACCCTCATCTATGTCGTTGATGTAAATTAGAAAGAGAATTGGTCCTAGTACCGATCCCTGGGGTACCCCACTACTTACATTGGTCCATTTAGATGCCTTACCGTTTATGACTACTCTTTGCTTTCTGTTGCTGAGCCAATTTTCTATCCATTTCAACACACCGTCTTGTATTCCATGCGCTTTTAATTTTAGCAGTAAACGTTTGTGGGGAACTTTGTCAAAGGCCTTTTGAAAATCAAGGTATATAATATCTACAGCTTTACTCTCATCGTAGAGGTTTGAGGATATCGTGGAAGAAGTCTAAGAGGTTTGTTAAACAGGAACGTTTTTTACGAAAGCCGTGTTGAGTATCTTTAAGTATGTTGTTTTCCTCTAAGTGATTTACGAGTCTGTCTCGTATGACCGTTTCTAGCATTTTACATACAACTGAGGTTAATCTAATTGGACGATAGTTACTGGGTAGGGATTTGCTGCCTTTTTTGAATATCGGTGTTACGTTGGCTAGCTTCCACTGATCAGGCATAGTTCCAGACTGCAAGGATTTATTGAATAGTAATGTCAGTGGTTTGGAGAGCTCGTCCTTAGCTTCCTTTAGAACTCTAGGTGAGATTGTATCAGGTCCAGGCGTTTTATTTACCTTGAGTTTATCTAAACAATTCAATACTTCTCTCTCTGTAACGGTGATATTGCTTAGAACATCTGAATTATCAATCTGAATCGGCGATGGTGTAGGGATATCACTGAGGTCTTCTGTTGTAAACACTGATGCAAAGAAGGTATTGAGGGCATTACTCATTTGTACTTCGTCTTTGGTGTATTCTCCATTTTCATCGACTAACGGTCCAACAGTTGAAGTAACTACTTTTTTCTTTCTGATATAACTATAGAATTCTTTCGGGTTTGTTTTACTAGTACGTGGGATACAAAGCTAGCCCTCACCTAACACCTAGTATACAGTATGTTACTAGTACCCAGTACGTGGGATACAAATCTAGCCCTCACCTAACACCTAGTATACAGTATGTCACTAGTACCCAGTACGTGGGATACAAAGCTAGCCCTCACCTAACACCTAGTATATGTCCCTAGTACCCAGTATGTGGAATGCAAATGTAGCCCTCAGCTAACACCTAGTATATGTCACTAGTACCTGGTACGGTATCTGGACACTTCGAGCGAAATAATATTCGAGCGTAGGCGCATTCGCGCAAATTAATAGTGAATTCGCGCGAAGACGCATACGAGCGAATTGTTATGGTTTCTATTATATTTATGAAAACGGCAGGTATTGAATACTATTATCTTGGATAATATAACGGTAACTTACACATACAAAGGTAAGTGTCACCTAACACCTAGTATATGACAGTATTATAACAGTTGATGGATAGAGCTCTCCAGTTGACGAAAATATGGCGTCGGTGAAAGCCGCGCCGTCTATAACAGAATATTGACAACCGTTTTACGGTAGGTAGACATATTCTTACCGTTTTTTTTAATAGGTTTTGCCGAGGGTTGAAACTAATTTTAATATGATTAGAGCATATAGATTCCAAATCTGTCTTCAAATATGTCAAACAAATTGTGACAAAGAAATGGAGTTATACTGCCATATCGTTATCGACACTTGAAAAAACCCGATTACACCGAAAAATAACATGAACATAATAAGTCCTGACCGTAAACAAAGCATTGCGCCCAATGAATCCTTCGACTTGACTCCTCTTCTTCTTGTTTTGAATGATGCAGTGGGTGCGATTCACCCGATAAATGGCGTGAGCGTTACTCACAAAAACGAAATACGGCAACCTGTGTTTGCCCTCTTACAGATCTACATAAATTATATGAGGATGACAATACATCAAGAGAGGGTGAGGGGGGGCAACGCCCCCCCTCAACCCCTCGTGTATCCAATGTACCCCACAATTTCCCTTACCTACTGTAAAAGCGCGAAACACCCAATAAATAGCGCTATTTGACGCCGTATCTTCAGATTAATGAATAATGGGTAAGTTAATGCACATCCTCCACTCAAACCATGAAAAACAACAATAAAACACTATATTCCTTGAACAAAATATAAAGAAAACTTGGTAGATAAGGCGGGTCTAGCTGTCTTGAATGTTACCCACCCATAAACAGGGAACGTGAGCTGGGTTTAGACCGTCGCGAACCCATAAACAGGGAACGTGAATTGGATTTAGACCGTCGCGAACCCATAAACAGGGAACGTGAGCTGGGTTTAGACCGTCGGGCACCCATAAGCAGGGAACGACTACAACTATTACTACATTTTTAAAAAGCTAAAGAATGTGTAAGACTGGGAAGTAAATTGAAACTATAGGTAGGTAAGTGAATTGAAACTATAGGTAGGTAAGTGAATTGAAACTATAGGTAGGTAAGTGAATTGAAACTATAGGTAGGTAAGTGAATTGAAACTATAGGTAGGTAAGTGAATTGAAACTATAGGTAGGAAAGTTAATTGAAACTATAGGTAGGTAAGTGAATTGAAACTATAGGTAGGTAAGTGAATTGAAACTATAGGTAGGTAAGTGAATTGAAACTATAGGTAGGTAAGTGAATTGAAACTATAGGTAGGTAAGTGAATTGAAACTATAGGTAGGTAAGTGAATTGAAACTATAGGTAGGTAAGTGAATTGAAACTATAGGTAGGTAAGTGAATTGAAACTATAGGTAGGTAAGTGAATTGAAACTATAGGTAGGTAAGTGAATTGAAACTATAGGTAGGTAAGTGAATTGAAACTATAGGTAGGTAAGTGAATTGAAACTATAGGTAGGTAAGTGAATTGAAACTATAGGTAGGTAAGTGAATTGAAACTATAGGTAGGTAAGTGAATTGAAACTATAGGTAGGTAAGTGAATTGAAACTATAGGTAGGTAAGTGAATTTGAACACAACCAATATATGTTTTGACTTTAATGTATGTATTTATATACTCAGGCACATACTCCATTGCTTGTGGTGGCCGACTCAAGACAGAGCCCGAACAGAAACAACATTTAAAGTTTCATTTCATAAGGTCCGGAACCACTTTCACTTTCCCTTGCCCCTTTCTCTGTCTCGTTGAGTACAAGAATTACAAGGGGAGAAGGATTCCTAGCCTATTCCAGAAGGAAAAGTAGGACGGTAAAATACAGCAAAAGGTTGGGTAGAGGATGCCAAACCCTTAAGTTAAGAACCGCCACCCCCGAATAAAGTATAAGCCAGCTGTACAATTAACATGTTCCAGGCAAGTCTAATCATCCGGCTTCGCCAGAGACATTTTTCTATCGACAAATTTACAAATTTAGCTTGCTGTCAAAACAAAAATATATATATGCTGGCTCACTACCGCTCGCCAGGAAAATATTGACACCTGGATGAGGGTAAAAGTCTTAAAACAATAGGCTGAATGGGGCCGAATGGATAAAAGCCAAAGAGAAAGGGAGAGAAAGAGAAAAAAGCGAGGTGACTCCCCGTGAAGAGAAGTGTGGTGTAGACTTATAAAGCTCATTGGATACAGATATACGGTAAGTAATACTTGAAGGGGGGTGGGGGGGAGAGGTAGATGTATGTATGCATTTTCATTTCCATTTTTGTCTTTTTATAAATTCCTTCAGTGTTAAGCCGGAGTCACACGAGCCTTTTTTCGAGCAATTTTTACGGGCAATTGTGGTCAGGAAGCTTAAAAAATTACACTTTATCAGAGTTCAACCGCCTAACATAATCTACCTTCAGTCTAGTTACCGATACCAGTGCGAAAAAGTCCCGAAATAATAAGAGAGAAAACTTGCTCTTGGAAAATTTGACTTAAAAAGCGCTCGTGTGACAGCGGCTTTATAATTAATAGGGCCCCTCCATCATTGACGACTTCGCCTATTAATAATAATAGTCTCCATTCAACATCCTGTGCCAGCATTTTGAATAGCCCGCGCGGAAGTATCTTGGAGTACTCATCATAAGTGCACGCTAATTCCCTCATGGGATCGTCATTTTGATTGGGTACCCTACAGAAAAAACTGTAGAAAATAAAAAATAAAAAATAACTTAATATCTGTTATCATATGACTTTCATATTCGTGGATTTCTCATGCTTTGTTTCCCCGACACCAGGCCCTCTAGTGGCCATCTTCGTCCTTCCTACTTCCGCGTCCCTCCCGACAACAGGGCTCGCGCCGTGTCCGCTTCATTCGACATTCGCAGAGCTTCTAGTGAGTCCTTACTCATTTGTATACATCTGTGTTGTAGTAACAAGGTTTAGATTAGCTAGCACGGCTGCCAGATTGGTAGGTCCGCAGGAAGTGTGTGTTAAAATAGGGTACCATTGTCACAGGCGTCTACGAGTCCCGGATGGGTGTACCTCGTGTGTTGTTTTTGTGATACGCCTTAGCTGTTGTGTTTACTTAGCTAGAAGGCGACCACTCTACGAGGCATGATACAGACTGTCAATATTGAGGAAAGTACATGCCATTGTCTTCAGATATCAGCAAAAGCTCTGGTTTAAGGGTGTCTGCACGTGGTGCTCCACCTTCCAGGCTTCGTGTTTTGCTTAGGTCCCTTGGGTGGGCCTCCCTCTTCATGGTGCAGCTGCTGGGTGCCGGAGCGTCCTCTGCTGGGGTGTTCTTCGGTCCACGTGGTCGGCCTAGTTAGGGGTTTCCGGCGTAGGCTTCAGGTAATTTAGGTTTCTAAATTTTTCTGTTGTTATTTTTGCCTATGTATGCCCCCTTTTTTGTTCATGCATGCGGGCTTGTTCCTTTGGGGGTAGGGGAGACGTCCCTATATGTCATTATGTATATTATATATATGTGTGGGACTGCGGGAAAGGGGCTGTGCCAACCCCGTTTCCCGGCAGTTTTTGTCTGTACCGGCGGCCCCGTGCGGTGGGTCCAGATAATCCGTCTCTGACGGGTAGGAACATTCAAAAGATCCCGACGTGGTTTGGGTGAACCACACTCTCCCGGCGGAATTGCATTCCTAGCAGGGCTACAAACTCGGCCCGCCGAGTTAACTCACCCTGACTGGCCTAGTGACACGTTAAGACTTTATCGCCTGTGGCACCACCAGTCAAGTGTACACGAAGTGATAAGATTAGTTTTGCAAACTTGTTCAGTATAATCACAACTTAAAAGGTCATGGGACCTGTGGCTCTTGTCACAGCTAAGTTATTGAAAGTCAGCTAGACAGATCCGGCAAAAGGTTAGCAAGGTGGTGCACTCTCGCTAATTTTCCGGTGGATTTGGGTTAGGATGTTTAATACCTCGCAGGTTATCCTTATGAGCATTGATTCCTGGAAATTTTCTTTCCAGGCCCCAGACTACTTCTCCGGCGGAGTTGGACATCTAATCCCAGCGGAGGGGGGGACCCTCTCAATTACGGCACCATGCCTAGGTTTGAACTTTGCGCTACCCACTTGTTCCCTTTTACCCGTTTTTACTCATACTCTTTGCATTAAATGTGTGAAGTGGTTTAGATCGCTCCCGAGGCGTGTGGTTGTCTGAAAGATGCGCCATCTGCTCTGAATTAAAATCCGCCTTGCTGGAGAAGAAAGACCTGTCATGTTTAGCAGCTTTGCATGAGATTAAAGCGGCGTTTAATTCTTATGCTAAGGACACGGCCCATAAGGCACTCCAATGTGATGACCAAGTCCTGTGGGAAAAGCTAATTATCAAGTCACCTTTAGTAAAACCCGGATCCTCCAAATCGGTCAGACCCAAGGTCAAAGCTAATGCCGTCAGCAAGGAGGTTATCAGTAGAAGTAGTGAGAGCGACATCTCTGAGGTCCCCTCCTCTGACCGTGCCACACGGCGGAAGTCGAGGTCCAGGTCGAAGTCTCCCCGGAAACACTCTCACCACTCCAAAATCACAGTAACCTCATTTCGAAAGTTGGCTCGGGTTTTTTTGTTTTTCAACGTGGATAAAGCCAGTAACAATGTGGTTAAAATTAGCCTAGCCTAGCCTAGCCTAACCTAACCTAACCTAACCTAACCTAACCTAACCTAACCTAGTATAATGGGTGGGGGCTGCCACCCCCGCTAAATCCTTGAAATCCGAGCCAAGTTTTGTCATTAACCTAACCAAATAAGCTAACCTAACCTAACCTAGTATTATGGGGTTAATATTAGCCTAACCTAACCTAGTATTATGGGGTTAACATTAGCCTAACCTAACCTAGTATTATGGGGTTAACATTAGCCTAACCTAACTTAACCTAACCTAACTTAACCTAACCTAACCTAACCTAACCTACCATCGACAGGGAGGTATTTTTTACAGTTTCTCGTATTTCACTTATAACTAATTTGCGACGGTAACTACATATACACCAACAAAGTATCGTTCATGAAAGTGATAACACACTAATAATCATCGATGGGGCCCGTCACTGGTTGGTCGGTAACTTAAACCAAATATTTATTTTTATACCACGATTTTTCCCAGTGCTTTCATATTTTTATTTGGTTTATATACAGGAGACGCAACAACGTGTTTTTCAGGTATTTTGTTTTTTGTATTTTGTTTTTGTTTTTGGTGTTTTAGTGGAATCTAGTGATGAAATTGAATGGGAATTAAGCATTTACCCATTATCCATCAATCTAAAGACACGCCCCCCGATAGTGGGGAGGGCTATGAAGATCAGGGAAATTGAGGGGTAAAAAGCGTATAGAACACGATAATACACATTTGTAACCAAAATTTGGCTCGGGTTTTGTCAATTTCCAGACCCATAAAACCCGACTTTTTGAAAACCCGAGCCAAGTTTTGACGAAACCTGGCTCGGATTTAACTAATTTAAAAATGAAAATAACACAGTAACCTTATTAACATGTTGGCTAGGGTTTTGTAAATTTCCATACCCATATAACCCGACATTTCGAAAACACGAGCCAATTTTTGACGAAACTTGGCTCGGATTTGACTAATGTTCATGTTAAAATTACACAGTAACCCTAATAAAATCTTTGTTTGGGTTTTCATAAGGTTAACATTAGCCTAACCTAACGAAGTAAGAATGGGGTTAACATTAGCCTAACCTAACAACCTTACCTAACCTAACCTAGTAAGAATGGGGTTAACATTAGCCTAACCTAACAACCTTACCTAACCTAACCTAGTAAGAATGGGGTTAACATTAGCCTAACCTAACAACCTTACCTAACCTAACCTAGTAAAAATGGGGTTAACATTAGCCTAACCTAACAACCCAACCTAACCTAACCTAGTAAGAATGGGGTTAACATTAGCCTAACCTAACAACCTTACCTAACCTAACCTAGTAAGAATGGGGTTAACATTAGCCTAACCTAACAACCTTACCTAACCTAACCTAGTAAGAATGGGGTTAACATTAGCCTAACCTAACAACCTTACCTAACCTAACCTAGTAAAAATGGGGTTAACATTAGCCTAACCTAACAACCTTACCTAACCTAACCTAGTATTATTGGTGGGGGCTGCCGCCCCCACACCCCTGCTGGTTGGGTACTGGCTGAAAAACTTATTGTTTTACAGTAGGCCTATTTATTTTATTTTATTTTTGTTCTCCCTTATAATACATTTCAGCTCTTAATGACATATAGCAATGATGTATAGCCTATGCTCTACCGGACCTATTAGGCCTAAAAAGATCGATGGGCTAACTGTCGGTCCAAAACATCAGTATAGCCAACTAGCCCTTGCATGCCAGTTTAATCCTATGCGAAAAAATCTTTTACTTTGTTACTTTGCGATCACCCATTAAGATTCCCGAGCTAGCTGTGGTCCGGCTCCTTTATGTTGTCCCAACCAACCAACTAACCTTAATGGACAGAGGAGGTACTGGGCTGACTGGCTGGCCGCTGGAGGCTCGATCACCACTCATCTTGGTCAACAGCTGATAAATTTTTGTTTCGAATTTTTCCATGTAAAACAAGTGTATGTGCATTTCAAAACCAGCTGTCCTCGTCAGCTGTATTTGGAACACTGGTTATTGCACTTTGGACAGTTTACACTTATTGGAAGGCGAAAAGGTCTTAAGCAGCCTCAGTGTTTTTAAAGACGGTGGAAAAAGCTTTGATCGGCTCACACCCTCTACACAAGCTGGCCAGAGTCAAACTGACAGCTTATATCCCAGGCCACCTGTTTTCCAAATCATGGCATCACCTGATTGGTCGATAGACATCACGTGTCAGTGAACTCGAGTACTCTTGGCATGAATTAGGTAGGGTGATTACTTTGGCCACGACGCCACCAGTATAGTTCATTGCATTCGCCAGCAGATGTCTCAGTTGTTGACTGAGAGTCACGCAAAAGAGGTCTCCCAGAAGAAGACGAAAAAGAAGAAGTATAAACAAACCCTTAAAACGTAAATATCTATATAATATGTATTATGTTAGTTTCCTGGGAATGACACCTACATCAAAAATTTGGAGAAAAATCGCTTAATCACATGCTATTGAGCTTAATTTTTTACCAATATTGTAGCGCCTCCTGTATATTGACCTTTTATTTTGTTCATTTGCATCCATATAATAGTGTTTGTCATTAATTAGAAATCTCGGAAAAACCTATTTTCCCCATTTTCGATCGATGTTGAGACACTCCCCGATAGTGGGGAGGGAAATGACATTAGCCTAACCTAACAACCTTACCTAACCTATCCTAGTATTATGGGTGGGGGCTGCCGCCCCCACACCCCCGCTGGTTGGGTACTAATCCCTTAGTAAAAAACAAAAAATTGGCTGTCGATAATACGAAGGCTAAAGAAAAGTCGATGAAGTCTACGGTGCTTACTCTACAATCTTAAGCTTTGATTGTACGTTGATAACAGGAAAATACCATATTGACAACCTTGTGATATTATTCAAGACCTCTTTCGCCCCCCCTATTAGAAATAATTTATTAAGGAAAATATGGACCAATAGACTCACCATATCGGAAAAACTCAATTTTTATGTCACTATTTTTCCCATGGATTTTATTTTTGGAATCCGTTAGTTTTCATTAATATATAGTGTTTGTATCTATTTACAAACCTCGGAAAAACCGTTTTCCCCATTATCCAACGATCTTAAGACACGCCGCCCGATAGTGGGGAGGGCTATGAAGGTCAGGGAAAATGAGGGGTTAAATGTGTCAAAAAGGCGATAATAGCGTATTTATAGCAAAACTTGGCTCGTGTTTTAAGGTTTTGGAAAGGCATAAAACCCAAAAATTCGAAAACCCGAGCCAAGTTTTGGCAAAAGTTAGCTCAGATTTTGCAATTTTGTATAGTTGAAAAAGACAGTAACCTAATTTCGAAATTTGGCTCGGGTTGTCACGATTTACAAACCCCTAAAACCTGATATATCGAAAATCCGAGCCAAGTTTTGGCAATAGTTGGCTTGGATTTTGCGAGTTTCTAGAGTAAAAAAAGACAGTGATGTTATTTGGATAAAATTGGCTCGTGTTTTCTTGATTTACAAACCCATAAAACCTGATTTGGAAATTATAGGGATTAGGCTCGCACCTTTATTGTTAATGTTTTTTTCCTCCAGATTTTTGAGAAATTAGTGTTTTCATGGTCTTAGTTATAATTCCAATGTGGGATACACGATGGGTTGATGGGGGGCATTGCCCCCCCTCCCCCCCCCCCCCCCCCCCCCCCATGAATTATTGAAATTGTCATCTATGTTGCCAGCATGGGGTACATTTCGATTATATACTGCATAAAGAAGGCGCTTGTAAACAGTGAGGATGTCCGAAAGAGCTCTGAGATTGATTAGAATGGGCTTTTTTTCTATTAATATCGGGTTTTATAAATGTGATCAAAATTATTCTCCCACAATGGATTATACATTTGACGGATTTCACGGGGTGGAGTAGGTAGTAGCCTATGTTATGAGAAATAGTAAACTTTGAGGAGACATTAGCCTAACCTAACAACCTTACCTAACCTATCCTAGTATAATGGGTGGGGGCTACCCCCATACCCCTGCTGGTTGGGTAAAACTGCTAACGGTAGAAATTCAGTTGGGTGGAGTGAGTAATATCCTACGGTATGTTATTAAAATGGAGTCAACTTTGAGAAGATATTAGCCTAACCTAACTACCTTACTTAACCTATCCCATTATTATGGGTGGGGGCTGCCGCCCCCACACCCCCGCTATTTGGCTAACAGTGCATAGTATTAATATGGGACATACCTTACTCCGGCAACAAGTGGCAGCGAGAGGTTTACAACAATAACTAACCAAAGAACCTAACCTAACCTAGACCCAGTACGTGGGATACAAAGCTAGCCCTCACCTAACACCTAGTATACAGTATGTTACTAGTACCCAGTACGTGGGATACAAAGCTAGCCCTCACCTAACACCTAGTATACAGTATGTTACTAGTACCCAGTACGTGGGATACAAAGCTAGCCCTCACCTAACACCTAGTATACAGTATGTTACTAGTACCCAGTACGTGGGATACAAAGCTAGCCCTCACCTAACACCTAGTATACAGTATGTCACTAGTACCCAGTACGTGGGATACAAAGCTAGCCCTCACCTAACACCTAGTATACAGTATGTCACTAGTACCCAGTACGTGGGATACAAAGCTAGCCCTCACCTAACACCTAGTATACAGTATGTCACTAGTACCCAGTACGTGGGATACAAAGCTAGCCCTCACCTAACACCTAGTACACAGTATGTTACTAGTACCCAGTACGTGGGATACAAAGCTAGCCCTCACCTAACACCTAGTATACAGTATGTCACTAGTACCCAGTACGTGGGATACAAAGCTAGCCCTCACCTAACACCTAGTATACAGTATGTCACTAGTACCCAGTACGTGGGATACAAAGCTAGCCCTCACCTAACACCTAGTATACAGTATGTCACTAGTACCCAGTACGTGGGATACAAAGCTAGCCCTCACCTAACACCTAGTATACAGTATGTCACTAGTACCCAGTACGTGGGATACAAAGCTAGCCCTCACCTAACACCTAGTATACAGTATGTCACTAGTACCCAGTACGTGGGATACAAAGCTAGCCCTCACCTAACACCTAGTATACAGTATGTTACTAGTACCCAGTACGTGGGATACAAAGCTAGCCCTCACCTAACACCTAGTATACAGTATGTTACTAGTACCCAGTACGTGGGATTCAAAGCTAGCCCTCACCTAACACCTAGTATACAGTATGTTACTAGTACCCAGTACGTGGGATACAAAGCTAGCCCTCACCTAACACCTAGTATACAGTATGTCACTAGTACCCAGTACAAAGTACAAAGGAGTACAAAGGAAGGAAATCAAGCAACAACAGATCTAGTGACCCTTCTAGGCTGCTTGTTCCTCCAAAACACACTGAGGATCAAGTGTCCAACCAGTGGTTTAGAGTGGGTAAGGGAACATTGGAAAGGGAACTACTGCCCTGCGCCACTAACATGGCAGGACTAGGAAGTTAGTAGGGACATATGGGTTAGTAACTGAGGGGGATATAAAATAAAGTTATTCATTTACAAACGCAGTCAGTCGCGGGTTTGATGCGAGATATTTGTCTAGGCGGAATTTAAATGAATCAACGGTGCTGAAGTCTATAACGTCTCGGGGAAGCCCATTCCACAAGTTGACAACTCGATTGAAGAAGAAATTCTTAGATTCGTGCGAGTTAAAAGATTTACCAATAATTTTGCAACCGTTTCCCCGTGTGTAATTAGATTGGTCGATAGTGAAGTACTTACTACAGTTCATATTGTCGATGCCTTTGATGATTTTGAACACTTGAATTAAGTCACCTCTTAATCTGCGCTGGATTAAAGGAAATAAATTTAATTCTCTAAGACGCTCGCTCTTCGTATGGTTTATTCTTTAGGCTGGGTATCATTTTGGTAACTCTACGTTGAACTCGTTCTAGCTTGTTTATATCTTTTTGGTAATAAGGGCACCAGGATTGAACACAGTATTCCAGAAGAGGGCGGACTAAGGAATTGTAAAGGGTGAGGATAACTTCTTTGGATTTATGCTCAAATGACCTGCCTATAAAGCCAATTATTTTGTTTGCCTTCTTAACAACTTCTGAACATTGTTGACTCGGTTTTAGGTTACTAGATATTGTTACTCCCAGATCGGTTTCTCTGTTTACATTCTTAAGCTGAGTGCCATTCATCGAATAGTTTGCTTTCTCATTTAGGTATCCGATATGTAGTACTTTACATTTATCCGCATTGAAACTCATTTGCCAAATTTGGGCCCAGCATGACAATTTATCTAGATTGTGTTGCATATCGTCAACTTGTTCTTTTGAGAGTACGCTATTTGCAATTTTTGTATCGTCAGCAAATTTTGAGATTGTACAGGTGAGACCCTCATCTATGTCGTTGATGTAAATTTAGAAAGAGAATTGGTCCTAGTACCGATCCCTGGGGTACCACCACTACTTACATTGGTCCCATTTAGATGCCTTACCGTTTATGACTACTCTTTGCTTTCTGTTGCTGAGCCAATTTTCTATCCATTTCAACACACCGTCTTGTATTCCATGCGCTTTTAATTTTAGCAGTAAACGTTTGTGGGGAACTTTGTCAAAGGCCTTTTGAAAATCAAGGTATATAATATCTACAGCTTTACTCTCATCGTAGAGGTTTGAGGATATCGTGGAAGAAGTCTAAGAGGTTTGTTAAACAGGAACGTTTTTTACGAAAGCCGTGTTGAGTATCTTTAAGTATGTTGTTTTCCTCTAAGTGATTTACGAGTCTGTCTCGTATGACCGTTTCTAGCATTTTACATACAACTGAGGTTAATCTAATTGGACGATAGTTACTGGGTAGGGATTTGCTGCCTTTTTTGAATATCGGTGTTACGTTGGCTAGCTTCCACTGATCAGGCATAGTTCCAGACTGCAAGGATTTATTGAATAGTAATGTCAGTGGTTTGGAGAGCTCGTCCTTAGCTTCCTTTAGAACTCTAGGTGAGATTGTATCAGGTCCAGGCGTTTTATTTACCTTGAGTTTATCTAAACAATTCAATACTTCTCTCTCTGTAACGGTGATATTGCTTAGAACATCTGAATTATCAATCTGAATCGGCGATGGTGTAGGGATATCACTGAGGTCTTCTGTTGTAAACACTGATGCAAAGAAGGTATTGAGGGCATTACTCATTTGTACTTCGTCTTTGGTGTATTCTCCATTTTCATCGACTAACGGTCCAACAGTTGAAGTAACTACTTTTTTCTTTCTGATATAACTATAGAATTCTTTCGGGTTTGTTTTTACTAGTACGTGGGATACAAAGCTAGCCCTCACCTAACACCTAGTATACAGTATGTTACTAGTACCCAGTACGTGGGATACAAATCTAGCCCTCACCTAACACCTAGTATACAGTATGTCACTAGTACCCAGTACGTGGGATACAAAGCTAGCCCTCACCTAACACCTAGTATATGTCCCTAGTACCCAGTATGTGGAATGCAAATGTAGCCCTCAGCTAACACCTAGTATATGTCACTAGTACCTGGTACGGTATCTGGACACTTCGAGCGAAATAATATTCGAGCGTAGGCGCATTCGCGCAAATTAATAGTGAATTCGCGCGAAGACGCATACGAGCGAATTGTTATGGTTTCTATTATATTTATGAAAACGGCAGGTATTGAATACTATTATCTTGGATAATATAACGGTAACTTACACATACAAAGGTAAGTGTCACCTAACACCTAGTATATGACAGTATTATAACAGTTGATGGATAGAGCTCTCCAGTTGACGAAAATATGGCGTCGGTGAAAGCCGCGCCGTCTATAACAGAATATTGACAACCGTTTTACGGTAGGTAGACATATTCTTACCGTTTTTTTTTAATAGGTTTTGCCGAGGGTTGAAACTAATTTTAATATGATTAGAGCATATAGATTCCAAATCTGTCTTCAAATATGTCAAACAAATTGTGACAAAGAAATGGAGTTATACTGCCATATCGTTATCGACACTTGAAAAAACCCGATTACACCGAAAAATAACATGAACATAATAAGTCCTGACCGTAAACAAAGCATTGCGCCCAATGAATCCTTCGACTTGACTCCTCTTCTTCTTGTTTTGAATGATGCAGTGGGTGCGATTCACACGATAAATGGCGTGAGCGTTTACTCACAAAAACGAAATACGGCAACCTGTGTTTGCCCTCTTACAGATCTACATAAATTATATGAGGATGACAATACATCAAGAGAGGGTGAGGGGGGGCAACGCCCCCCCTCAACCCCTCGTGTATCCAATGTACCCCACAATTTCCCTTACCTACTGTAAAAGCGCGAAACACCCAATAAATAGCGCTATTTGACGCCGTATCTTCAGATTAATGAATAATGGGTAAGTTAATGCACATCCTCCACTCAAACCATGAAAAACAACAATAAAACACTATATTCCTTGAACAAAATATAAAGAAAACTTGGTAGATAAGGCGGGTCTAGCTGTCTTGAATGTTACCCACCCATAAACAGGGAACGTGAGCTGGGTTTAGACCGTCGCGAACCCATAAACAGGGAACGTGAATTGGATTTAGACCGTCGCGAACCCATAAACAGGGAACGTGAGCTGGGTTTAGACCGTCGGGCACCCATAAGCAGGGAACGACTACAACTATTACTACATTTTTAAAAAGCTAAAGAATGTGTAAGACTGGGAAGTAAATTGAAACTATAGGTAGGTAAGTGAATTGAAACTATAGGTAGGTAAGTGAATTGAAACTATAGGTAGGTAAGTGAATTGAAACTATAGGTAGGTAAGTGAATTGAAACTATAGGTAGGTAAGTGAATTGAAACTATAGGTAGGAAAGTTAATTGAAACTATAGGTAGGTAAGTGAATTGAAACTATAGGTAGGTAAGTGAATTGAAACTATAGGTAGGTAAGTGAATTGAAACTATAGGTAGGTAAGTGAATTGAAACTATAGGTAGGTAAGTGAATTGAAACTATAGGTAGGTAAGTGAATTGAAACTATAGGTAGGTAAGTGAATTGAAACTATAGGTAGGTAAGTGAATTGAAACTATAGGTAGGTAAGTGAATTGAAACTATAGGTAGGTAAGTGAATTGAAACTATAGGTAGGTAAGTGAATTGAAACTATAGGTAGGTAAGTGAATTGAAACTATAGGTAGGTAAGTGAATTGAAACTATAGGTAGGTAAGTGAATTGAAACTATAGGTAGGTAAGTGAATTGAAACTATAGGTAGGTAAGTGAATTGAAACTATAGGTAGGTAAGTGAATTGAAACTATAGGTAGGTAAGTGAATTTGAACACAACCAAATATATGTTTTGACTTTAATGTATGTATTTATATACTCAGGCACATACTCCATTGCTTGTGGTGGCCGACTCAAGACAGAGCCCGAACAGAAACAACATTTAAAGTTTCATTTCATAAGGTCCGGAACCACTTTCACTTTCCCTTGCCCCTTTCTCTGTCTCGTTGAGTACAAGAATTATACAAGGGGAGAAGGATTCCTAGCCTATTCCAGAAGGAAAAGTAGGACGGTAAAATACAGCAAAAGGTTGGGTAGAGGATGCCAAACCCTTAAGTTAAGAACCGCCACCCCCGAATAAAGTATAAGCCAGCTGTACAATTAACATGTTCCAGGCAAGTCTAATCATCCGGCTTCGCCAGAGACATTTTTCTATCGACAAATTTACAAATTTAGCTTGCTGTCAAAACAAAAATATATATATGCTGGCTCACTACCGCTCGCCAGGAAAATATTGACACCTGGATGAGGGTAAAAGTCTTAAAACAATAGGCTGAATGGGGCCGAATGGATAAAAGCCAAAGAGAAAGGGAGAGAAAGAGAAAAAAGCGAGGTGACTCCCCGTGAAGAGAAGTGTGGTGTAGACTTATAAAGCTCATTGGATACAGATATACGGTAAGTAATACTTGAAGGGGGGTGGGGGGGAGAGGTAGATGTATGTATGCATTTTCATTTCCATTTTTGTCTTTTTATAAATTCCTTCAGTGTTAAGCCGGAGTCACACGAGCCTTTTTTCGAGCAATTTTTACGGGCAATTGTGGTCAGGAAGCTTAAAAAATTACACTTTATCAGAGTTCAACCGCCTAACATAATCTACCTTCAGTCTAGTTACCGATACCAGTGCGAAAAAGTCCCGAAATAATAAGAAGAAAACTTGCTCTTGGAAAATTTGACTTAAAAAGCGCTCGTGTGACAGCGGCTTTTATAATTAATAGGGCCCCTCCATCATTGACGACTTCGCCTATTAATAATATAGTCTCCATTCAACATCCTGTGCCAGCATTTTGAATAGCCCGCGCGGAAGTATCTTGGAGTACTCATCATAAGTGCACGCTAATTCCCTCATGGGATCGTCATTTTGATTGGGTACCCTACAGAAAAAACTGTAGAAAATAAAAAATAAAAAATAACTTAATATCTGTTATCATATGACTTTCATATTCGTGGATTTCTCATGCTTTGTTTCCCCGACACCACGGCCTCTAGTGGCCATCTTCGTCCTTCCTACTTCCGCGTCCCTCCCGACAACAGGGCTCGCGCCGTGTCCGCTTCATTCGACATTCGCAGAGCTTCTAGTGAGTCCTTACTCATTTGTATACATCTGTGTTGTAGTAACAAGGTTTAGATTAGCTAGCACGGCTGCCAGATTGGTAGGTCCGCAGGAAGTGTGTGTTAAAATAGGGTACCATTGTCACAGGCGTCTACGAGTCCCGGATGGGTGTAGCTCGTGTGTTTTTTGTGATACGCCTTAGCTGTTGTGTTTACTTAGCTAGAAGGCGACCACTCTACGAGGCATGATACAGACTGTCAATATTGAGGAAAGTACATGCCATTGTCTTCAGATATCAGCAAAAGCTCTGGTTTAAGGGTGTCTGCACGTGGTGCTCCACCTTCCAGGCTTCGTGTTTTGCTTAGGCCCCTTGGGTGGGCCTCCCTCTTCATGGTGCAGCTGCTGGGTGCCGGAGCGTCCTCTGCTGGGGTGTTCTTCGGTCCACGTGGTCGGCCTAGTTAGGGGTTTCCGGCGTAGGCTTCAGGTAATTTAGGTTTCTAAATTTTTCTGTTGTTATTTTTGCCTATGTATGCCCCATTTTTTAGTTCATGCATGTGGGCTTGTTCCTTTGGGGGTAGGGGAGACGTCCCTATATGTCATTATGTATATTATATATATGTGTGGGACTGCGGGAAAGGGGCTGTGCCAACCCCGTTTCCCGGCAGTTTTTGTCTGTACCGGCGGCCCCGTGCGGTGGGTCCAGATAATCCGTCTCTGACGGGTAGGAACATTCAAAAGATCCCGACGTGGTTTGGGTGAACCACACTCTCCCGGCGGAATTGCATTCCTAGCAGGGCTACAAACTCGGCCCGCCGAGTTAACTCACCCTGACTGGCCTAGTGACACGTTAAGACTTTATCGCCTGTGGCACCACCAGTCAAGTGTACACGAAGTGATAAGATTAGTTTTGCAAACTTGTTCAGTATAATCACAACTTAAAAGGTCATGGGACCTGTGGCTCTTGTCACAGCTAAGTTATTGAAAGTCAGCTAGACAGATCCGGCAAAAGGTTAGCAAGGTGGTGCACTCTCGCTAATTTTCCGGTGGATTTGGGTTAGGATGTTTAACCCTTATTTAGCGGCGAGCAACATAAGTCGAGTTAAATAAAGCTGGACTATGTGGCGGCGCTCGACATAACTCGAGTGGCAATTTCAGCACGTAATGTGGCTGAGAGAGAGAGACAAGTGGTGGCAGGAGACTAGCGAGCGTATGACTGCTCCAGACCACCGCGGCGAACCTACTGACACAAATCTCAGCTCCCTCCTCCCTCTCTCACTCGCTACATACTCAATTATGTACCGAAACTACCGAATTACCTGCTTTTTGCACTCGCGTTGCACGGTTATTGCAAGAAAACTATCCATCATACAAGGATCGTTATGGTGTCATTCGAAAGCTCTGTTTATGCCCTTTCAGGGATAGGTACTTGTTTTACGTTCTGGGTCTTATTTAGGCATGAAAATGATCACGTAAACAGCCCTATTTTGGCTAAAAACACCCCGCTGTGCGGTACACATAAATAAACCGCATAGGCCGCTCGTAAGGTGTTAATACCTCGCAGGTTATCCTTATGAGCATTGATTCCTGGAAATTTTCTTTCCAGGCCCCAGACTACTTCTCCGGCGGAGTTGGACATCTAATCCCAGCGGAGGGGGGGACCCTCTCAATTACGGCACCATGCCTAGGTTTGAACTTTGCGCTACCCACTTGTTCCCTTTTACCCGTTTTTACTCATACTCTTTGCATTAAATGTGTGAAGTGGTTTAGATCGCTCCCGAGGCGTGTGGTTGTCTGAAAGATGCGCCATCTGCTCTGAATTAAAATCCGCCTTGCTGGAGAAGAAAGACCTGTCATGTTTAGCAGCTTTGCATGAGATTAAAGCGGCGTTTAATTCTTATGCTAAGGACACGGCCCATAAGGCACTCCAATGTGATGACCAAGTCCTGTGGGAAAAGCTAATTATCAAGTCACCTTTAGTAAAACCCGGATCCTCCAAATCGGTCAGACCCAAGGTCAAAGCTAATGCCGTCAGCAAGGAGGTTATCAGTAGAAGTAGTGAGAGCGACATCTCTGAGGTCCCCTCCTCTGACCGTGCCACACGGCGGAAGTCGAGGTCCAGGTCGAAGTCTCCCCGGAAACACTCTCACCACTCCACCTCGGACTCTTCCCAGTCGCACAAGCGCCGGAGAGAAGAGTATGACACATCGAGCAGCCGGCGAGAGACTCCTCAGCCGCCCCCTCCCACACCTCCCTCTGACACCCATACACGTGATTCAGGGGAGTCGGAAATATTAGCATCTACACCTAGTCAGGAACATTCTGTGCATGTACCTCCTAATGTGACTTTTGCCATACCAAAATTAACTGTAGTTCCACGGGTTGTGAGGTCGACCGGCCCGAGTAGGGTGCTAGCCGACCAATTTAGGGGTTATCCGGCGGGGGCCCAATGCAGCTCACAGGTGACTCATGACTCCCAGCCCATAGCGGCAGGGGGGTACTTGCGCCATTCAGATCCACCTCTTAATGTCATTCCAGAACGGACTGAGGATGGCAACATCAACGTGTTGCCATCGTCAGTGCCAGATTTGTCTTGGCCCCCGGCGGATAATGAGATAGACTCACAAGAGATAGCATCACAAGAGATCTTGGAGCAGAGTGAGGAGCCGGCGGATGTAATGTTCTCCCCGGCTCCTCAGTCTCTCCCTAGTAATTATTCTGAGGCTAGTTCACATTCATCCAAAGATCCCTCTAGGAAATGGATGACTTCTGATTAGGTAAATGAATTATTACACAAAGTAATACAGCATTATCAAATCCCTGCCTCGTCGGATTCCCCGGTTACTCTCTCAGCTGCACCTCCTAGCACTTCTGTGATTAGACCTTTAGAACTCCCGACATTCACTACTTCTTGCCCAACCCCGTTGGTGGCAGCTACCCCAGGCCCTACAGTGCCGGCGGCGTTAGCAATCTCCAACCTCAGGGTTATTACTGATGTCCAACTTCCTCCTTTAGATAAAGCACCTCTGAAGAAGGGCCCCATGCCCCTCCTCTATGGTACTAATTGCTCTTGGGTACCTGTGGTACCAGAGAATCCCCTTATAGCTCAACCTTCGGTATCAGGGGACCCACCAGTTCCCGGCGAGTGGTCCATCGAGATCAATAAGAACCGTAAATTTCGGGCCAAAGACGAGACAGGGAGGGTATTAGATGTACTGATTAAGGGTGTCCCAAGTTCCCTTAACCCGGTATATTTTGTGTATTCAGCAGCGCCGGCTGTTCCTTCCGCCGCATCTGCACGACTATTTGCTGACTGGTCGAAGACTGATGGCATCAATGATGTCAAAGCCTTAAATGCTCTTACACCGGAGTTGCCTACAACTCCGGCTCTGGACCAAGCTCAGACTCCGGTACTGCAGATGCGGCAGCTGGGAGTAGGCCCTTGGGTAGATTGGGAGATAGAAGCCCAAGTATTTGCCACTACTATCACCTCCAAATCTTCATACCAAATTCCCACAGAGAATCACACACTTACTTTTCCCTACCAGTATCCAAAGCAGAAGGGGTGTCCCCAGCCTTACTAACATTTCTGGCGGCCCCCAAAGTGTCATTACATGCCCTGGATGAAGCTTTCTCTCCCTCCCCCGGCTGCTCACTTGGAGCGAGATTTTAAGTTATGCAATAAAGCCTACCGGATGTTCTCTCAGTACTTGGTGAGTCATCAAGTAGCCGCCTCTCTTGCACGCACGATCTCGGCCATCACTGACCCCCAAATTAGAAAAGCTATTTAGCTGTCGCGTAGACTTTTGCTACAAAATGCCATTCAGTCCCTAGGAGACATTAGAATTGCAATCTTGGAGGCGGTTCGAGCTCGCCAAGATCTGAGAGTCCATCTGGTGAGGAAATTGCCGGCGGACATAGGTCGCCGAGTAACTCTCTCAATGGTTCTTACTGCCACCCTGCTTAACTCTGAAACTTGGAGTTTATTTTTTAATATGGTAAGTGGGTGGAAGCAGGTTACCTCCCAAGCTAGGAAGGACCCACCTAAGAAACCCTTTCATAAATCAAAGGGCGGTAACAAACCGTTCCGACCCCAATCTAAACAGGCACCTAGAGACGCCAGACCACCCACCAGGGAGGTAATCAGTACAAACCCAAAC
>CM064495.1:20541812-20741075 GCA_032716605.1 Paralithodes platypus
ATTGTGGCTCCAGACCCTATTCCCAACCCTCAACAGAATTCACTTTTAATATAACGAGTACCTGGTGTACCATAGCCGGTACAGTGTACCCCAATGTCAATATTGTGACCTCCATACCGGTCAGACCTCATATAGCAAGCTAATGATATTGTGGCTCCAAACCTTATCCACAAACCTCCACACAATCCACTATTAGTATAACGAGTACCTGGTGTACCATAACTGGTACAGTGTACCCCTATGTCAATACTGTGACCTCCACACCGGTCAGTCCTCATATAACAAGCTAATGATATTATGGCTCCAGACCCTATCCCTATCCCTCAACACAAAACACTATTAATATAAGGAGTACCTGATGTACCATAGCCGGTACAGTGTACCCCTATTTCAATATTGTGACCTCCATACCGGTCATACCTCATATAGCAAGCTAATGATATTATGGCTCCAGACCCTATCCCCAACCCTCAACACAATCCACTATTAATATAACGAGTACCTGGTGCACCATAGCCGGTACAGTGTACCCCTATGTCAATACTGAGACCTCCATACCGGTCAGACCTCATATAGCAAGCTAATGATATTGTGGCTCCACACCCTATTCACAACCCTCAAACTAATCCACTATTAATATAACGAGTACCTGGTGTACCATAGCCGGTACAGTGTACCCCTATGTCAATATTGTGACCTCCATACTGGTCAGACCTCATATAGCAAGCTAATGATATTGTGGCTCCAGTCCCTATCCACAACCCTCAACACAATCCAGTATTAATATAACGAGTACCTGGTGTACCATAGCCGGTACAGTGTACCCCTATGTCAATACTGAGACCTCCATACCGGTCAGACCTCATATAGCAAGCTAATGATATTGTGGCTCCAGACCCTATCCACAACCCTCAACATAATCCACTATTAATATAACGAGTACATGGTGTACCATAGCCGGTACAGTGTACCCCTAGGTCAATATTGTGACCTCCATACCGGTCAGACCTTATATAGCAAGCTAATGATATTGTGGCTCCAGACCCTATGGACATTTATATTGTGTTGCCAAATATCAAACATTAACTTGTCATTTTGTAGACTAGCAATGTTCTATTTACATCGTTCTTGTTTGATCAATACAAGTTTCATTATCACCGTATTTAATTCATATGTTGGCACGTGTCAAAGATATAAACAAACAATGTATTCCATAGGTTATGAAACACGTTTTGTATTTACTAAAAATACGTTATGGACGTGTTAACAGTATGTTTGGTAATGTCATTAATGTATGTTATATTATCTATCTATCTATTGCCTGCCGCCGTGATCCCCGAAGGGATGGCCACGAACGAACCACCCCCATGCACCTCTGTCCCCGGTCAGACGACGCCCTTCCCCCCAACCAGCACCGCCTTCGTTCTTATACTTCCTCACTCCATCCTTCCATCTCTCTTTCGGTCTACCTCTTCCTCTCTGTCCTCCACCTCGCTCTCGTGCACCCTCTTAGTCATGCTCTCGCTTTCCATACGTTCCATATGGCCGAACCATCTCAAGTTGTTCCTTTTCACACTTTCCAGCACATCTACCTCCACACCACACCTCCTTCTTACTTCCTCATTAGTCTGTCTATCCCTCCATGTAACTCCGCACGCACTTCTCAAGTAACTCATTTCAACTGCTCTCACTCTTGGTCTGAGTCTCTCAACCAACGTCCACGCTTCGCTTCCGTAAGTCAGTGTCGGGATTACCACACTGTCATGCAAGGACTTCTTCACTTCCATACTGACCACCCTATTTCTTGTTACTTCTTTCAGCGTTCCTACAACCCTCTTGACCCTGTTGTACCTTCTCCCGCACTTCTTAATCCATAGTCCCATCTTTACTCAACACACTGCCCAGATACTTAAAAGAGTTGACGATCTCCATAGCCTGACCGTTCAGCTTCACCTCACACTCTGTGACTTCACCCCTTTCGAAGACCATAACCTTGCTCTTCCCCGCATTTACCTTCAAATTCCGTTTTTCACACACTGTTCCAAACTCCTTGACCAGACCCTGCAACTCCCATTCATTATCACTCAACAGAACCGTATCAACCGCAAACAGCAGTATAGGCAGCTTCCACTCAATTCCCTCCCTTTTCAGCGATACACCAACATCCACTGCTCTTGATAGTATTTCTTTCATGACTCCATCCATATATACAGTAAACAACCACGGGGACATCACACACCCCTGTTTCAAACCAACATTCAGGTCAAAGAATTCGCTCTGCTCACTCTCCACACGTACTGCCGCCTTTGCACCCTCATACATGCTCTTCACTGCTTTCAGCAACTTGCCATCTACTCCGTATATTCTAAGTACTTTCCACAAACCTTCTCTATCCACTCTGGCATAGGCCTTCTCCAAGTCCATAAAGGCAGCATACACAGTTTGTTTCTTCTCCAGATATTTCTCCACAACACAATTCAGGGTAAAAATCTTATCTACAGTACACATCCTCTTCCCTTCCTAAAACCTCCCTGCTCGTCGCCTATCCATATCTCCGTTCTCACTCTCACTCTCTCAATCACTACCCTACTGTATACCTTCCCTACTACGCTTAGAAGACATATTCCTCGGTGGTTACCACCACTCCTCTTTCTCCTTTGCCCTTATATTAGAACCTCTTAAATACGTTGATATGACATTTTGTTAGAAACCATTGTAATAGTACTACACCTCTATATATTATAAGTGCCAAACGTTTTAGTAGTAGATGTCGTAGTAGTAATTGTAGATGTGATATGTTAGTATTAATATAACAAAACGTTTAACTTTTACTCTACATAATATACACAGATTTTTTTTTTTTTTTTTGTAGTGAAAATACATTCAATGATACCAAATATAAAACAAATTTACACGTGTATTATACAACCTTCCTACTTAGGTTCCTTTTTACGTGTTCACAACATCACAATAGACGTTTCTTTGATATTGCCATAAAAATAAAAAAAATTAACGTTGCCATTATATAGACTACAGACGTTAAATTTACATTTTGCTTGTTTGTTCAATACCAGTCGCGTTATCACATAATGTCATTCCTATTTTGGCATGTGCCAAAGAAGAAAATAATGTATCCCATAAGTTATGACACACGATTTGTAGTTACTAACTTGTTGTGACAACGTGTTTACACTATGTGAAGTTAGGTCAATAATGGTGTCATTAAAACATTATAAAAACGTCTTTAGACGTAATTTCAGAAACGTTGTGATATAACCACACCAGTATAAGTGTCAAACGTTTTACACACGTAACCTGTTTATTGGGAGTAAGATCACTTCCTCTGAAATTACTGCGTTCGCCCGATATCGACCATATAGAGTAGTGGGGTTTCTGAAAAATGTGAATGTTAGGAGCATTTTTAGGTAAAAGTTGGGAACCAGACTTTTTAGCATATTTCAGGTATGCTGAATTCGATAAACCCGGTTTCCAAGCGAAATTTTGAGTTTTTGACCATCTAATTTGCATAAACAAAATGGCCGCCAAATTGGACATTTTTGACACTTCATGAACCATTTTCTCCAATATCTCTCTAACTAGGCAAGCAAAAATGACAAATAAAGTGTCTATACTTAGGTTTTGAGGGTCAGAGAATGTGATTAAGGCATCTTTAAAGTGATTAGTGATAAGCCTTCACGTAAATGTGCAAATTAGTGGCTGCAATTATAGAAAAATCAATTTTACCAATTTCTAATGCTAATACTAATACTAATTAGCTGAGAGCACCCTGAAATCTATGGACCAAGCAACCGGGGCCATTATTCCACCAAACATTGTAGCCAATGAATTTATCCACTACACTGCAGATAACATTGACATTCTTGATGAGACACTTGATGGAAAAAATACTTTCCATGCAACTCAAATGGCAACATGGCAGCGGGGACAGAAAGCCGATGCTGAACTTCGGATGTTAGAGCCATCTGCTAGACATACGCTGATCGTGCCAGATGTCCTAGAGAACCTGTATCCTGTCAATATAAATCCTGCCACAAGTGAGCCAGTATTCACAGCCCCTGTTGACAAGGTATGGTTCATGAAACCTGAAGGAGACAGTGATTGTGTAAAACAAGCACAAGCAACGGACATGACTTTTTTCCTGCGACGTCAAGATTCTGCCACAAAACCTTCTTGGACAGTATTCAATCAGTCAGTCTCAACAGAGGAACCAGAGCAGACAGCAGTAGGGTATTTGCCCATAATTCTTGCTCCTGCTCACGAGTTACATACGCTAAAATTTAATACAGTTGTGAAGAGGTGCATGGCGATATCTTCACATTTCGGACAGGAGCATACAGTCCTTACAGTGGACCAAGCCTTATACTGCAAACTCATGGAACTGAAGTGGTCTGTGGAAGAATATCGGCATAAATTAATCCCTCGCCTTGGTGGACTTCATACCGCGATGAACTTCCTGAAGGCTATAGGAGATCACATGGCTGGATCTGGTTTAGCTGAAGTGTGGCTAGAGAGTGGGCTGCTTAGGGAGGGTGCTGTGCAGCTTGTCCTGTCAGGAAAAGCGTACAATAAGGCTATGAGAGCTCACAAACTTACTTTGCAAGCTCTTTGGCGGCTTTTGTTGCCAACATTTCTCCTGTTTGCTGCAGAGTCAGACAAGGAATACCATGATGAAGTTTCTGCGATAGCTGCTGATGACAATCCCGAAAGAATTCCAGAGCTGATAAGATGTCTGAAGCAGGAACGGTTTCACAATCTTCTGAAAGGTTTCATAGCAAGTAAATCTGATGATGTGAACTTTGTCTTCTGGTGGAACTATATGGACATGGTCTCAATACTGTTGCAGTTCACTCGAGCTCAGCGTGATGGAATCTGGGACCTTCATCTCCACTCCTTCAGTCTGATGTTGCCATACTTCATGCGGTATGACCACCTGAACTATGCAAGATGGGGTACAGTGTATATAGCCGAGATGAACCAACTACCAGAATCCGTGTTATCAGAGTTTCAAAGGGGCAACTTTGTTGTAAAACGTTCTGTTCAAAAGTTCAACCAAGTAGATCCAGACCAAGCCATGGAGTGGATAAATGGTACAGGAAAGAAAGCAGGTGGAATCATTGGCATCACAAAGACAACATCAGCGCTTTGTAGATGGACCCTTTCGTATAATATGAGGTCTCACATTGCAGCTGAAACGCATGCAATGTACAACAACTGTCCTGGTAGTGCACGTGTTCACAATGAAGCTACCAAATCACGGCAAAAGCGGGACAACGATGACGAGATGGCATTGCTCTCGGCCTTCCAGGGATTCAAGGTTTTTGCATCGGTTTCACCAGTGTCATTGCAGAATCTGGCCACAAAAGACCTAGCAACAGAGGCAATCCAAAACTCATTACTTTGTGCCAAAGAACTCGGACAAGAAAAAGTGAATACATTCGTTGAGGAGAGGATGATTGTACCTGAGCAAGGTGACAAGCCAGATGTCAGAATCCATGCACCCCTACACAGGAGTAATGCCAAAACGTTTGCATCTCTGTATGAAGTGGTCAAAGACAATAAAGAGAAAGACAAGAGAACTATCCTGAAGGCAGATAGAAACGTGCTTCAACGCCTTCTTACTGCCTATGAGGCAGGTCGTCCAGTTGACTTGCCAGCTGTCCTAAAGCACGAGCTTCTGCCAGTTCCTGTATCACTCGCTGAAATGAATGGTACACTCCGCACTGGAAATAAGTCCATACTGGCAGATAAGTTAACGGAAGACATAATCTGCCCTGAAGCTATTGAACTTCACGACTCATCATCCTGCCTAATCATTGATGGACAAGCACTGGTGGTTGCTCTGGGAAAGCCTGACAATGCAATGACCTTTGGGGATTTGGCCGACACATACGTAAGAGCAGTATTAAAGGCAGGTTCTAACTATCAACGGGTAGACATTGTGTTCGACAGATATAGAGAAGAGACAATCAAGGGTGGTACGAGGACACGACGCACGAAAGCAGATCGACCAATCAGACGAATTGTTGAGGGACGTGATGTGACTCTTCCAAAAAAATGGACTAACTTTGTGTCTCTCCCTGCTAATAAAGCTGATCTTGCAAATTTCCTGTCTGAGGAACTGTGTTCTCAGGCACCTGATGATAAGGAGATTGTAGTTGCCGGGGGATTCAGAGAAGAAATTGAGGTTAGGTCATCAAAGACAATCACTGATTTGATTCAACTGAGAGCCACACATGAAGAAGCTGACACTAGGTTGGTGTTACATGCTGTGCACAGCCAGTTCAATACAGTTGTTGTGTCATCAAGGGACACTGATGTTCTCGTGCTTTTGGTTTCCCACTTCCCACGTGTACTACCCAGTAACTATCGTCCAATTAGCTTAACCTCAGTTGTATGTAAAATGCTAGAAACGGTCATAAGAGACAGACTCGTAAATCACTTAGAGGAAAATAACATACTTAAAGATACTCAACACGGTTTTCGTAAAAAACGTTCCTGTTTAACAAACCTCTTAGACTTCTTCCACGATATCCTCAACCTCTACGATGAGAGTAAAGCTGTAGATATTATATACCTTGATTTTCAAAAGGCCTTTGACAAAGTTCCCCACAAACGTTTACTGCTAAAACTAAAAGCGCATGGAATACAAGACGGTGTGTTGAAATGGATAGAAAATTGGCTCAGCGACAGAAAGCAAAGAGTAGTCATAAACGATAAGACATCTAAATGGACCAATGTAAGTAGTGGGGTACCCCAGGGATCGGTACTAGGATCAATTCTCTTTCTAATTTACATCAACGACATAGATGAGGGTCTCACCTGTACAATCTCAAAATTTGCTGACGATACAAAAATTGCAAATAGCGTACTCTCAAAAGATCAAGTTGACGATATGCAACACAATCTAGATAAATTGTCACATTGGGCCCAAATTTGGCAAATGAGTTTCAATGCGGATAAATGTAAAGTACTACATATCGGATACCTAAATGAGAAAGCAAACTATTCGATGAATGGCACTCAGCTTAAGAATGTAAACAGAGAAACCGATCTGGGAGTAACAATATCGAGTAACCTAAAACCGAGTCAACAATGTTCAGAAGTTGTTAAGAAGGCAAACAAAATAATTGGCTTTATAGGCAGATCATTTGAGCATAAATCCAAAGACGTAATCCTAACCCTTTACAATTCCTTAGTCCGCCCTCTTCTGGAATACTGCGTTCAATGCTGGTGCCCTTATTACCAAAAAGACATAAACAAGCTAGAACGAGTTCAACGTAGAGTTACCAAAATGATACCTAGCCTAAAGAACAAACCATACGAAGAGCGTCTTAGAGAATTAAATCTATTTCCTTTAACCCAGCGCAGATTAACCCTCCAGCCCCGGCTATGTATTATATATATATTCCCCGAAACCCGGGTGTTTTGGCCGAAAAACGTCTAGGCTAGGCTACCGTATATTTGTTAATCTGACTGCTTCCCGCATTCCCGCGCATCCCCAAGCGTAGCTGTGTTATTTACCTGTAGAATGGCATTAAGTAGAGCTCTCTAAGTCAACTGGTTGAGCTGTGATGATGATTTCATTGGAGATAACTTTATGGCCAAAACAGCCACTTTACACTACTTTTGGATACTTAACAACAACATACAGGCACACACGAACAAGCGACGCTCTCCTTCTTGTGGCCGGAGATGCGGGGCGACGGTCCAGCCGGCTGTTGTTTACATGCGTCGGACCGACGCCTCGCACACGAAGCTCACAGGCTTTGACCTCATGGGTGTTTAAGAGCCCTTCCGGGCAGCTCGTGTATGCTTTTTTATGGGCGTTCAAGAGCCCTTCCGGGAACAGAGGGTTAAGAGGTGACTTAATTCAAGTGTTCAAAATCATCAAAGGCATCGACAATATGAACTGTAGTAAGTACTTCACTATCGACCAATCTAATTACACGCAGGGAAACGGTTGCAAAATTATTGGTAAATCTTTTAACTCACACGAATCTAAGAATTTCTTCTTCAATCGAGTTGTCAACTTGTGGAATGGGCTTCCCCGAGACGTTATAGACTGCAGCACTGTTGATTCATTTAAATTCCGCCTAGACAAATATCTCGCATCAAACCCGCGTCTGACTGCGTTTGTAAATGAATAACTTTATTTTATCCTCCCCTCAGTTACTAACCCATATGTCCCCTACTAACTTCCTAGTCCTGCCACGTTAGTGGCAGGGCAGTAGTTCCCTTTCCAATGTTCCCTTACCCACTCTAAACCACTGTTTGGACACTTGATCCTCAGTGTTTTGGAGGACAAGCAGCCTAGAAGGGTCACTAGAACTGTTGTTGCTTGATTTCCTTTGTACTCCTTTGTACTTTGTACTCCTTTGTACTTTGTACAATGTGAACACCTCTGGATGATGTCTGGTACCACCAAGAAAAGGCGATATATACCTATTGATGCAGTTTTCAACAACCTACCAAGAGATTCAACAACAACTCTTTTACCATTTCATGCATTAACCGGGTGCGACACCACCTCCTACATCGCAAATCACACCAAAAGGTCATCATGGAAAGTCTTCAAACAGCACCATCAATTGCTCATAAACTTGGGAATCGGTGAACTCACAGAGGAGACCATTCGATCTTCAGAAACGTTTGTCTGCAAAATATATGATGTGCACAAAACAGACTCTGTTGATGCAGCAAGGCATATAAAGACTGCCAAACCAGAAGCAATGCCACCAACACGTGATGCTCTCCGCTTCCATTTGATGCGAGTACACTATCAAGCAATGATTTGGAGAAATGCTCACTGTGCTGTACAAAGGAGTACAAAGGAAATCAAGCAACAACAGATCTAGTGACCCTTCTAGGTTGCTTGTCCTCCAAAACACTGAGGATCAAGTGTCCAAACAGTGGTTTAGAGTGGGTAAGGGAACATTGGAAAGCGAATTACTGCCCTGGAACTAATGTCCGTGGCAGGATTAGGAAGTTAGTAGGGGACAGATGGGTTAGTAACTGAGGGGGGGATAATATAAAGTTATTCATTTACAAACGCAGTCAGTCGCGGGTTTGATGCGAGATATTTGTCTAGGCGGAGTTTAAATGAATCAACGGTGATGCAGTCTATAACGTTTCGGGGAAGCCCATTCCACAAGTTGACAACTCGATTGAAGAAGAAATTCTTAGATTCGTGTGAGTTAAAAGATTTACCAATAATTTTGCAACCGTTTCCCCGCGTGTAATTAGCTTGGTCGATAGTGAAGTACTTACTACAGTTCATATTGTCGATGCCTTTGATGATTTTGAACTTGAATTAAGTCACCTCTTAATCTGTGCTGGGTTAAAGGAAATAGATTTAATTCTCTAAGACGCTCTTCGTATGGTTTGTTCTTTAGGCTAGGTATCATTTTGGTAACTCTACGTTGAACTCGTTCTAGCTTGTTTATATCTTTTGGTAATAAGGGCACCAGGATTGAACGCAGTATTCCAGAAGAGGCGGACTAAGGAATTGTAAAGGGTTAGGATAACTTCTTTGGATTTATGCTCAAATGACCTGCCTATAAAGCCAATTATTTTGTTTGCCTTCTTAACAACTTCTGAACATTGTTGACTCGGTTTTAGGTTACTCGATATTGTTACTCCCAGATCGGTTTCTGTTTACATTCTTAAGCTGAGTGCCATTCATCGAATAGTTTGCTTTCTCATTTAGGTATCCGATATGTAGTACTTTACATTTATCCGCATTGAAACTCATTTGCCAAATTTGGGCCCAACATGACAATTTATCTAGATTGTGTTGCATATCGTCAACTTGTTCTTTTGAGAGTACGCTATTTGCAATTTTTGTATCGTCAGCAAATTTTGAGATTGTACAGGTGAGACCCTCATCTATGTCGTTGATGTAAATTAGAAAGATAATTGGTCCTAGTACCGATCCCTGGGGTACCCACTACTTACATTGGTCCATTTAGATGCCTTACCGTTTATGACTACTCTTTGCTTTCTGTCGCTGAGCCAATTTTCTATCCATTTCAACACACCGTCTTGTATTCCATGCGCTTTTAGTTTTAGCAGTAAACGTTTGTGGGGAACTTTGTCAAAGGCCTTTTGAAAATCAAGGTATATAATATCTACAGCTTTACTCTCATCGTAGAGGTTGAGGATATCGTGGAAGAAGTCTAAGAGGTTTGTTAAACAGGAACGTTTTTTACGAAACCGTGTTGAGTATCTTTAAGTATGTTATTTTCCTCTAAGTGATTTACGAGTCTGTCTCGTATGACCGTTTCTAGCATTTTACATACAATGTACCTGAGCTTCCTGCACCCACAGACAGGGGATGGAAACATGGCGATTCAGGACTACAACCTATTCTGATGTCATTGAGTCCGATCCCACAAAGTTGCCTGGAAATTATTTCATGTGCCTGCCAGAAACAATGCAGGACGCGTCGGTGCAAATGCCGCAAATCCGGGTTACGATGCACAGCAATGTGTGCATGTCAGCAACAGAGTGATGATCAAACTCCTTGTATTGCATGAATATGGTCTACTCCAATAAATAGTTCAGGTGAGTGACAGATATTGCCCTGTTTTGCCTGCGTAAGCATCAAGGAGTATCTTGGGGTAAAGTTGGGAACCATTGATTTTTCTCTAATGACATCCGCTAATATGCATATTAAAGTCTAGGCTTATTACTGATTCCTTTAAAAATGCCTCAGTGACATTCCCTGACCCTCAAAACATAGGTATAGATGCTTCACTTGTGATATTTGCTTGCCTAGTTAGAGAGATATTGGAGAAAATGGTTCAAGAAGTGTCAAAAATTTCCAATTTGGCGGCCATTTTGTTTATGCAAATTAGACGGTCAAAACTCAAAATTTCGCTTGGGAACCGGGTTTATCGAATTCGGCTTGCCTGAATTATGCTAAAAAGTCTGGTTCCCAACTTTTACCCAAAAATGCTCCTTGATTCTTATAGAGGGCCTTTTTTAGGAAATCCCACTATACTAATATAAGACTCGATATTTAAGATCCTAGTCCGAGAGTACCTTAACAGGACTTCATCAACGGTTGATATACTGGTCAGAACAGTCGAGTAGTTTCTCCTACCTCTGAAATACTCGCGTTAGTTCGGTATGGTGACCAACAGTAATTCGCCAGACGGTTACTATATGTTACGGAACCATACTTAAGATCTCAAGCCCAATCAACCCATCTGTAACTACTTCACACAGCCGGCCCACCTAGACGGCCTACAGGGAAGCAGCCAACGAGAACCAATCACCTCCAGAAGTTCACCGGAGACATCCAGCGAGAAGTTACTACGCCGGAAGACCAAGAGAAGAAGATAGAGTGACAACTAGTGGGTAAAGTATCAAGTGTCTAAAATAAGCAGAGTCCCTTCCAAAAGTGGCTTAAACGTGTATAAAACCGCCCCGGACTTAATAAGCGGGTCCTAAAGCTACGAGTTGTACTCCCCTATAGTACGAGTGAAACGGGTCAATAACTTACCATCCGTCAGTGAATCTAATTTGAATTTATACATTTCTTTCTATTATTTCGGCATCAAGGACTCAGCCAAATTTATCAAAGTGGCAACGAAATATTTTAGAGTCTACCCGTGACGCCCCATTTTCTATGGGACCCCGCCGGATACACGTAGGGGTGCTTGACCTTGAACTTTAAACACCGTGACAGTTCTACAGAAAGCGACAGTAGTCACTCCACTACCAAGAAATACTACCCCATTGTCTACTCGAGTGTCTTAAAAACTATCTCGAAGATTTAGTGAATTTGTTCTCCAATAAGTGCTCTCTATCTAGCTCCGCGACTGTGCTCGGAGTCAGTGATACCATATAGTGCTATTTTTCACTGGCAGTGATATGTGTCTTTCTGTTTCAGTTTTCAGGTTATTTCTCCTATATAGTGCAAGAGGAATAAAGCTGTATTATCAAACCATATCTTGTGATATACTTATCCTCTGTTTTCCTTTCACCTTATATGTACATATATAAATTGGAAGTCCCAGTGGAGTAGAACTCACCATATCCAATTGTTAATCCTGCCTAAAATCAGGGCATAACAATCATACCTAAAGATTATATGGTCGGAATTAGGCAGGTGTTTTCCTACCCTTTAATTAGTAACCAAATGTTTTTGGGTAGTAGTGACAAGGTCTAGTATATTCTTTCACCATGGATACCTTTGGATACCTTTGAATGTGTTCGCCGCTCCTCTAGCGGCACCAAGGAGCGCGACGCCCCTCGTTATGGGTGGTGATTTGGTGCAGTAGACTGTTTGAAGCGACAGCTCGCTCCCTTGCGAGGATGGGCTCGTCTGGCACTTTTTTCAGTTCGACATCTAGGGCTCTCTTGAAGTTGTCTAACGAGATGTCCCTCATGTCTCTTACTCGCCGTGGGAGTTTGTTGAAGAGACGTGGGCCTCTGTGTGATAACCAGCCCTCTCGCAGAGAGCCCATAGCACCCCTGTTATTCATCCGGGGGATTTCGCATTCCCAGCCTCTCCTATCACTGAATTTCATGACTATCGGAGTATGAAGGTTTGGTACTAAACCCTCTGCGATTTTCCATGTGTATATTATTAGGTAATGTTCTCTTCTACGTTCCAGTGAGTACAGATTCAGTGCTCTTAAACGCTCCCAATAGTGTAGATGTTTTATCGAACTTATATGCGAAGTGAAATTTCTTTGCACACTCTCTACGTCATTTATTTCACCTGCTTTGTATGGGGATGTTAATACGCTACAGTATTCAAGCCGCGGTAGCACTAAAGATTTGAAGAGCGTTATCATAGGCAATTCACCGCGTGTTTTAAAAGTACGCAGAATCCAACCCGTTAGACGTTTCGCAGCCGCCACTTTGACCTGGTTATGTACTTTGAAACCCATATTTTCAGACATTAATACCCCAAGGTCTTTCACACTGTCTTTCCGTTCTATTATGTGGTTAGATTCTGTTAAGTAATTTGTAATTTCTTTAACACCATTATTATCTCCGTACCGTATTAATTGGAATTTTTCCTCATTGAATTGAATGTTGTTTCCCTGGTCCACTGGAACACTACATTCATGTCTTCCTGCAGTCGGCCCGTGTCCTCTTGTGTGTTTACTATCTTACTTAATTTTGTGTCATCAGCAAAAGACGACACCGTACTGTGTCTGGTGTTGGTATCTATGTCGCAAATTAGTATGAGGAACAGAAGGGGCGCTAGCACTGTTCCTTGGGGCACTGAGCTTTGACATCCGAAGGCTCAGAAGTGACTTGGTTTACTGCTACCGATTGTTTTCGGTTTACGAGGAAATTGTATATCCACCGTCCGATTTTCCCAGTTATACCTTTTGCTTTCAGTTTGTGGGCTATTATACCATGGTCACATTTATCAAATGCCTTAGCAAAATCGGTCTAAATGACATCCACGTTTTTCTTTTCTTCTAGCGCTTTAAGAATTTTGTCATAGTGTTCCAAAAGTTGTTTTATGTTGTTCCATGTTGCTTCCTTTACACACTGAAATATGAATTTATCCTCTATGAAATTGATAATTCTGTTAGAAATAGCATTATTTCCGGTGACGAAATTCCATTCTTAATTATGGGCATTGCATACATTTATCAAAAAGGGTTTTCTTTAACATCTCGTAATAGCAAATCATCGCTTATCTGTAGCTTGGTGGTCTATAAGCTGTTGTAACGCGAATGTTCGTGTTGTTCATATTAAGGGGAGACTAACCGTTTGTTTGGTCTATTAATTCATTTATTCATATAGTTTTTTAGTTTCCTCCCTAGACCTCCATCAAGCTTAGAAACCCCCCCCCCCTAGACCCCCCTTCAAGGTAAATTTGTACATTTTTATGTAGAATATGTCCCGGCCGAAGGCTGGTTTCTCTTAAAATTGCAGGCTCGCTATCGCTCGCCAGGAAAAAAATCGACACACACCTAAATGGCACGAAAGGTCTTAAAATTGAATACGAAATGGGGCGAAAGGTGATAAAATCGCCAAACTAATTGGCCGAACGTCTTATAATCTCAAAACTAGTGGGGCTAAATATTAGGGAGAAGGGGGTCCAGAAAAACTGTCTGCCTCCCCTTAATTCAGGCACGCACTATTTCTACAGGGTTAGGTGGTAGGGTGATTTCTTCAGGTTGCAAGTGAGATGAGATATACCGTACATTCCCACACCACTTTGCTTCACATAAACTTCGATCTGTATGTACACAATTGCATCCATTAATGATACTTTCCGAAATTAGGTCTTTGTTGCTAAAACCAAGGTGAGTTCAGTTATACTTATGGATACCAGCCTGCTTGGTTAATTATAAGCATCATAGTTATGGATACCAGCCTGCTTGGTTAATTATAAGCATCATAGTTAATTGATCTTATTACTGATAGAGCAGGTATTAAGGGAACTGTATTTTATTTATTTATTTATTTTTATTACCGGTGTATATATTTGGTATAATTTGCTCCCTAGTATGTACATTTTAGTGATTGAAAATTGTCCCGGTCAAAGGCCGGTTCCTCCAAAATTACAGGCTTGCTATCGCTCGCCAGGAAAAATCGACACCTAATTGGCACGAAAAGTCTTAATATTGGCAAAGATTTGGGCGAAAATCTTAGCATTTGAAAACTAGTGGGGCTAAACATGGAGGAAAGGGGGTTCAAAAATAAAAAAAATACTTCCCCGTAAGTTAAAGTATCTTACTGTAGTACAGGGTTTGAAAACCTGACCAGGGGGCTTAGTCAAGGGTTTAAGAGTTCCATGGTGGCAACTAGTGAACTTCGAGTTAACATAAGAACATAAGAAAATGGGAGTCTGCAGAAAGCCGATTGGCCTAAGCAAGGCAGATCCCTGTCCCACACAACCCCCGTTCAATTACAAAGCCCAATTATAGGCTCAACACTCTAATACCCTGAGGATCATCTTACCAAAACGGTTAGAGATTAACGCAGGATTATGGGGGTATGCAGAGTGCTGATTGGCCCAACCCGGCTGATCCCCCTTCACACCCAACCCTTCTCGTCCATATGCTTATCCAATTTTATCTTAAAGCTCCCTACCGTTTTAGGCCCCACTTTTTTTTTTTTTTTTTGTTTTTTTTTCTATATTCCAACTTACTTCCTCTCGGGCATAGGCTGAGAGCCTTAACATTCACCGCTTTACAATGCACAGTGAAGCCTGTGAGGTCTTGTTCCAGTCTAGGGAGTGAGAGTGCACTTGGTAGTCCATTCCACCCATCTACAACTCTGTTACCAAACCAATATTTGCCTATATCTTTTCTGAAACGAAATTTATCTAATTTGAAACCATTGGTACGAGTTCTTTCGCTATCACTGAGCTTTAGTACATTTGTCATGTCCGCTTTGTTAATCCTACTAACCCACTTGAACACCTCTATCATATCCCCTCTAACTCTGCGTCTCTCTAACGAATGTAAACCTAATTTCTTCAACCTTTCTTCGTACGAAAGATTTCTAATATTATGGATCATTTTTGTCATTCTACGCTGTACTCTCTCCAATGAATCTATGTCCATTCTGTAATAAGCACACCAAAATTGGACAGCATAATCCATATGGGGTCTCACTAATGACAAGTAAAGTTTTAAGATAACATCAGCAGTTCTGTTACTCACACTCCTAGAGATGAACCCGAGAATCCTGTTTGCCTTATTACGAACGCTTATACACTGTTTTCTAGGCTTCAAATCATTGCTAACAAACACACCTAGATCTTTCTCACAGTCTGAATTTTCTAATTCTAAATTAGCTAGTTTATATTTAACATTTGTTTGCATCTTCCCTATCTTTAATACCTTGCATTTGTCAATGTTAAACTTCATCTGCCAATTTACTGACCATTCATGTAAGGTATCTATATCCCTTTGGAGGCACTCTATATCGCTATCTGAATCAATTGATCTCCCCATTTTAGTATCGTCTGCGAATTTACTTATCCTACTAGTTATACCTAAATCTAGGTAATTTATGTATATAATAAACAACAAGGGACCTAATACCGATCCCTGGGGGACACCACTTTTGACTGCTCCCCACTCTGACTTGGTACCATTTATGCTGACTCTCTGTTTCCTACCAATTAGCCATGACCTAATCCATCCCAACAACGATCCTCCTATTCCATGTGCCTCAACCTTTCTCATCAATCTCTCATGAGGGACTCTGTCGAAAGCTTTACTGAAATCTAAATAAATAATATCATATGACTTGTCACTATCTACTGCTTCATATACCTCTGAGAAAAAGCTAAGCAAATTAGTAAGGCAAGAACGTCCCTGAGTGAATCCATGCTGAGAAGAATTTATTAAGTTAAATTTGTCTAAGTGGCTTCTAATTTTCCTAGCAATAATAGACTCTAGCAACTTTCCTATGATTGATGTGAGACTAATGGGACGGTAATTGGATGCTATCGATTTATCACCTTTTTTGAAGATCGGAACTACATTTGCAAGCTTCCAAGCTTCTGGAACTAAACCTGTTTCTAAAGACTTGTTAAATATAAATGCTAATGGGCTACTTAACTCATCTCTGCATTCTTTTAATACTCTAGCATATACCTCGTCAGGACCAGGCGATTTTTGAGGTTTCAGTCTGTCAATTTCCTTAAGCACATCATTTCTACTTATACTAACTGTACTTAACATATTTTCTATACTATCACTATATACCATATTATATTGACTTCTGGAATCTGTGCCAAATTTTCATTAGTGAAAACGGAAAGAAACTGACTATTTAATGTACTGCACATTTCTAAATCATTTTCTGTTATTTCTCCTATTGAAGTTTTTAGGGGGCCTATTACATCTCTAACTTTAGATTTATATAGTTGGTAAAAAGCTTTAGGGTTATTTTTTGAGTCACTGGCTATCCTTATTTCATAATTTCTTTTTGCTTTCCTGATTTCCTTTTTGACCTGTCTTGATAGAGTCTGATAGTATATATGTAGATGATTTTCGCCTTTCTTTATTTTTCTATATATTCCTTTCTTTTTTCCTATAAGATCTATTAGCTTATTAGTCATCCATTTTGGTTGGTTCTGCGGCGATCTAAATTTTCTTTTAGGGATATATTTATTTTGAGCATTGTGGAGTGAATCAATAAACTGGTTATATGTAGGTGGCAAGTTTAACTCTGGCATATCCTGACTTAATTGCTTAACAATAGGGTCCACCCTTAAGTCTCTTCTTAGCCCACCATAATCGGCTTTTCTGAAATCTGGGATAAGTGTCGTATTCTCTTTAGCATTCCCTGTCCATTGTATATTAAAATAAATAGATTTATGATCGCTATTTCCTAGGTGGTCACCAATCTCTACATCATTTATCATATGTTCATTGTTACTGAAAACTAAATCAAGAATATTAATACCTCTAGTCGGCGTATCTATGAATTGAAATAAAAAACTATCTTGTACTACCTCAATAAACTCTACTGAATCGGAGTCGCCTATTTGGTGCTGCCAATCAATGTTCGGAAAATTAAAATCCCCCATAATGCACACATTGCTAAACCTTGATGCTATTTTAATTTCCTCCCATAACGATGTTCCGCCATTTCTACTCATATTAGGCGGTTTATATATAACTCCAATAACTATGGTCTCACTACCTTCGTTAACCTCTACCCAAACACTTTCATTATCATTATTTAGTCTAATACCTGATTTAATACAGCTTTTTAATGTACTCCTGACAAACACTGCTATACCCCCGCCCCTCCTACTTGTTCGGTCATATTTAAACAAGCTATATCCTGGAATATCAAATTCTGCTAAAAAATGCCTAGATTCTGTATTAATCCACGTTTCAGTTAGCGCTATTATGTCTATATTTTCTGTGCTAACGAGTGCTCTAAGTTCGTTCATTTTGTTACATAAACTCCTACAATTTGTATAATATACCCTCAACCTATTACTTTTATTTGCAACTAATTTTCTATTGTTTTTAGCTAACTTATTATTTCCTGTTGAACTACTAGCTCTAGACGGAAATTCTACTCTATCAGTAATCTCATCTTTACTATCAGTTACATGTGTAGTGTTATCGATACTACTATTACACATCACTATATTCGCACTATCTTGACTGATTATTTCTATTTTACTCACTGGTTTGTCACATGAAGTACCTGCTCCATATGGAGACAGTATTTTACTTACACACCCAGGTTTTTTTAACGAAACCCCGCAACAATCTTGTCCAGTGAGCTGGCCAAGGTCGAAACTCCTAGTCGAGAAAGATGTACTCCATCCTGGGCATACAGTTCATCCTTACCATAGAAGTGGGTCCAGTTATCTAGGAATGGTATTGACTTTGCCTTGCAATACTTCTCCAGCCGGCTATTTACACCAATAGCCCTGGAGGACCATTCCTTCCGTACCCCTCTTCTTGGCAGGATACTGTGTACCACAGGAAATCCACCCTTCTCCTTGATCCTCTCCAGCATTTCCTGGTACTTGGTCAGGAACTCCTCAGTCCTGCATCTTGGAGACAATGGGAGGATTATCCTCGGTGGAGACTACAATAGTATTATCTCTATGCTGGTATGGTATGACTGTCGAGAACAGAGTTAGTCGACATGAATAAATCTTCTAGTGAATAAAGAATGTAAATAAAGACTAGAATAAGATATATACCCACTAACGAATAAGGAATTGAGAGAACACTGATAATGGAACAGAAGATAAGGATCCGAGAGTCTCATTATCTATATCAGCCAATGTATACAATAGCCAGAACGTACCTGTGTATATCTGTGAGTAATCATTGATCAGCTCTTGTTTACATAATGAATTTATGATTTATAGTTTATATTAGAAGTTAATATATGTATCAATAGATTAAGTGAAGGACTAATAACTCAGTTTTAAAGTGTAATTCAGGTATCTACTGTGGAAGTAGATCAAGTAGCACTATATGTTAAATAAACACTACCGTGTTAGTAAACACTGGAAATCTATCCAAGATTACAAGTCCTAAGAGATTACTTCCGAGTTCAGAGTTTAATTACATAGAGTTATATATATAATTTAAACACGTGAGTGTAAACGTGGAAGCTATTCACACGTGAGTGTGGATGTGGACATATTCACTTGAGCCCTATATAAGCTCAAGATTAAAACTCAAACAGTTAGTACCAGTACCAGAACCAGCCAGCCGTCCAGAACACCACAGCCTAGCTAAACAAGGCTCCCCAGCCATACACAGCTTCATCATGGACTCCAAAAGAGAGAGTCCCAGAAAGACACATTTAATCCTAGTGAGTACCAATTAAATATAATAGAAGATGTATAAAATAGTAATGGTTGGAACTTATAGGAAACAACGGTGTTATTAGTTATCATACAAGCTACATTAAATATAACCAAGAATTTTGATATCATTCAATACGTGTTATAACAATCCAAGTTGTCTTAGTAAATTATTCAGTCATTTACAACTCTGTGAAACTCTGTGAAACTATTATCTGAAGTGTAATAATATTTAAACTATATACTGTATAAATAAAAAGCTATAAAAAAAGTGCAAATAAACAAAATTCATAACTTTGTTTTTATAACCGAAATATATTTTTATAAATATATAACGATACTCCAACTATAGTAAAACTATCATAATTCTTATATATCAATAAATATAGCAATTATAACGAGAGCTAGAGTAAACAAAGAGACTTAAAGATACGATAGATATGAGTATATATCTACATCGTGTGGAGTATGGTTATCAGCCTATAACTATAACATAGTAAGAGATCCTTCATAATCACAGGAGCATAAACAAAATGTATTTCTATTGTTATTCCCTTATAGCCTCTTGGATATTGATAATAAAGTAATTAGCATTGAAGCTACCACTGAGACTTACATAATAAAGTATATATAGATAAGGGTTAACACAAAATACAATATGACTGAGAATACAGATTTTTGGGGTGATGAGTGGGTAGTGAGGCAAGGAGGGTGAGACCACTTTTTCCTTTGGAAGAGGAGGGCGAGCGAAGATTATATTCGGTAAGGATGGTGTTATTGTTGATTTGGGGGAAATTGAATGGGGTTTTAAAAATGTGGTGGGATAGGGGAGGGGCTGTTTGGGAAGGACGCTGCTGGATTTTGTCGGTACTCTTATGGATGAATAATTAACTCAACATTACTAAAATGTGCCAAGTTTCATAGGCACCATAAATCGCATTGTTCTAGGTATCACTCATTTAATCTACTCCTTTGCCTTAAAGATGAACATCATCCTTTTTGTACAGGTCTGGTTCACCTTCACAATTCTTCAAGTTGTTTACAAAGAACACATTTTCACTTGCAAACATAGGCTGGACTGCATCATTTACTTTAGTGGCTCGGTTTAGACTATAATTATGATCTTGTCATTAGTCTTGGCACCATGCCATTTATGATACATTTCTCAGTCTTATTTTTCACTTATCAGAGTTCTGTATTTTCCTACTATATCTTTTATTGGGACCTTACCTCCATTGAAGCAATCGTTACTTCCCACGTTAACCATAACACAGGAGTTTGCAAGGATGTGAATATGATTACGTCACTGATGATGTGCTATAGTTTACCACCTGGGGTAACCTTGACTGATCTCTTCTTACCACTCCTTGAGGCTAAAGCAGGCCCTTGTCATCGCTTTGTTGTTTACACTCCTGTTTGTCTTATGTCTTTCTGAGGGATATTTTTCTCTTGACTGAACTTTCCATCACACGTCATACTTGTTCAAAGTGGAGATACCTGAAGAGCTTACCTTTATATTTGTATCTCTAATATTTATAACTACCTGGAAACCGTCATTTGATGGCTTAGCCACTGGGTTAGACACATTTGTTTCCTTTATCTTGCTCTCAAGGATGTCAACTTTCACCTTCAGTTCGAAGTTTGTGCATTCATAGTACACTGGATTTGTTCATCTGTTATGCACATAAAACACTTGGCAACTGGGTATCCATATTAGGGGAACCATTCTTGTCAAATTTGTCATCACAGTTATCATATAATTCGTATGGGCGTCATTGATAAGTTCTAAATTGAAAATAAAACTTAGTAGATAAAGTGCGTATATCACAAATATGGGGAATTCGCTTGGACTGTGGTCCACGGGTGTTACTCAGTTACTCAGTTACTTGTTCGTCAAGGGGAATCCACGCAATGCGAGCTAAGCTCATTATTATCGCGCCTCCTTAACTGGGAATGTATTGCGTGAAATGCATGTTAAGTGTTTTATGTACTGTTGGAATGGCTGTGGATGTGTGTGTAGTCTGTATTTTAGCCAATTGGCGACATCGGAAACGAAGGCTTAGGGTGGATCTGTATGGTACCATTCTCACTATAGACGGTACCGTCTCGCCCGAAGGCTTAGGTAGCCATCAGCTTAGGTGAACCATATGATACCCATCTCGCCTTGTACCATTTTTGCCAACCCCAGATGGGACGTCACAACGTCGTCCACTTATTCCAGGTACCTATTTACAGCTAGGTGAACTGAGGCTAACACATGAAAGGAGACAAGCCCAATTTGTCTCCACCCGGCCGAGGATTGAACCCCCGACCCCTCGTGTGTGAGTCGAGAGCTCTACCTACTAGGCTACGGGTTGTGTGTGTGTGTGTGTGTGTGTGTGTGTGGGTGGGGGGGGGGGGGGGGGGAGAGAGAGAGAGAGTTGCAAGGAGTTACGAGTTACAAGGAATAGTTAGTATTTCAGAGACCTTGTGGTCCATTCCGAGACTGTTTAGTGCACTACAGAGTGTGCAAAATACTATCTACTCTTTTCTTGAACTGCTCTAATGAAGAACTGTTTTTAACTTCGGAGGGAAGTTTGTTCCAGGTAGAACAGATCTTATATGCGAAAAAGTTTCCACAAATACTAGTGCTGAACTTTTTAAATTCTAATTTCCAGCCATGGTTGCGTGTTGTATTCATATTGAGACTAAACATTTTGCTATAGTCCACATTGTCAAACCCATTAAGTATTTTAAATACTTCAATGAGCTGACCTTGTAGTCTGCGGGTCTCCAACGGAAAGAGACCAAGAGCTCTCAACCGGTCCTCATAGCTCATTCTTCTAAGCGATGGAATAAGCTTTGTAGCTCTAGCTTGTACTCTTTCTAGTCGTTCTATATCTCTCCTGAGTGCTGGAGACCAGCATTGAACAGCATACTCCAGGAGAGGCCGTATCAGAGCGTTGTAAAGTGTGAGGACTATTTCCTTATTTCTATGCTTAAATTGCCTCTTAATATAGCCCACTAATTTCTGAGCGTTCTTCTCTACTTCAATGCACTGCTTGGAAAACTTAAGGTCACTGCTAATCACCCAAATCCTTTTCAAGTCAGTCACTTCCAGAGGCATTCCCAATAGTGAATAGCCTGACTTGGGGTTTGCTTAGCCGATATGCATCACCTTGCACTTTTCCAATTTTAGAGGCATCTGCCATGTCTCTGACCATTCACCCAGTCTGTTGAGGTCTATCCTGAGATATTCAACCCCTTTGGGGTCTTTCACATTAATACCAAGTTTTATGTCATCTTCAAACTTGGACATCACACTCAACAGACCAATATCTATGTCATTGACATATATGATACACAGAAGTGGGCCAAGGACAGATCCCTGTGGAACTCCATAAGTGACTGCAGTCCATTCAGAAGAAACACCATTGATTACCACTCGTTGTTGTCTACCTGTTAGCCAACTTTCTATCCAATTTGTGACCTCTGTATTGATACCTAGCGCACTCACTTTTGACATTAGCCTGCAATGAGGCACTTTGTCAAAAGCTTTTTGAAAATCTAAGTAAAGGATGTCTATGGCTCTACTTTCGTCATACTCACTCAGCATTTCATGGAAAAATTCCAGCAAATTGGTAAGACGGTGTCGCCTGAATCCATGTTGGGAATCTGTAATTAAATTGTGGATTTCTAGGTAGTCAACTATCTTGTCTACTAGTATCCCTTCTAAGAGTTTTATTATGATAGAAGTCCAGCTAATTGGACGATAATTCTTGGGACACTCATGATCCCCTTTCTTAAAGATTGGGGCCACATTGGCCAGTTTCCAGTCTTCAGGGACCTCTCCATTTTCTAGTGATTTATTGAAGATGTCTGCCAAGAAAGGTGCGATTTCATATCACACTTCTCGTACAACTCGGGGCAGAAAGCTATCTGGGCCGGATGACTTGAACCTATTTAACTTATCTATTCTTTTTGCTACCTCCTCTGGGGTACATCTAATTCTGCTAAGAACTTCACCCTTGTGCACTAGTCCTGGACTTGGCATGTCACTGGTATTTTCCCTTGTGAATACTGAGGCAAAATATTTGTTTAGGGATTTAGCAATATCAGTGTCAGAAGTTTGAAGTTGGCCTGTTGGATCCTTTAGAGGTCCAATGCTACTTTTGAATGGCTTCCTGCTGTTCACATAGCTGAAGAACTCTAGGACTCTCTTTGCAGAGGGCTGCAACCCTTATTTCTTCATTCTGCTTTGCTTCCTTTATAAGAAATTTCACTCTTCTACACATATTATTGAAGGAATCTAAATTTCTTTGGTCTTGACTTCTTTTGGCCTTTCTGTATGCAACCTTTCTCTTTCTAATTACTGAAGCTATGTCACTTGTGAACCATTTTATTTTTTTTTTCTATATTCCAACTTACTTCCTCTCGGGCATAGGCTGAGAGCCTTAACATTCACCGCTTTACAATGAACAGTGAAGCCTGTGAGGTCTTGTTCCAGTCTAGGGAGTGAGACATGTGAAGCACGTAGAGTACAACGAGCACTTGCCATCTTGCCTTCACATGAAGCACGGTGCTCACTCATGGCCCGAAACAACCCCATCTCTGAAGCCACCTCGTTCCCGTGCTTCACTGTCTCACCCCCTACACTCGGACACTCACACCTACACACACACAGGTTGAGCCTGATTTGGTAAGCTTAGTAGGAACGAATGCAGCTTCGTGATCCATAAACTGCTCTTTGAATGAGCACCAAATCGCATTAACATTCTCACCCTCAAGTCTGATCAGGGATAAGCTTCCTCGAAGGCCTTCAAAATTTGCACGACGGAAATCTAGTTTTGCACTCTGAGGATTGGTGGGTCTGCTGCTAAAGGTGTGAAGAGAGAACCTAACTACACGTAGATTGTGATCACTAACTCCAAGTGATTCCCCAACAGATAAGCTGGTCACACTTTCATCTTCAGTGGTGAACACAAGATCTAGTATATTGTTCCCTCTAGTTAGCTCGTTCACTCACTGGGTCAAAAGTTATCGTTAGTAAAGTCCACAAGACGCTTACCTTCAGCATCGGCAGTTCTTGCTTCCCAGTTTATTAGGCAATTAACCCACTGAACCCCAGTGATGACAACGTGTCGTCGGCAATGTATGTAACGCTAAACCCCAGCGACGACAACGTGTCGTCACTGGTACTCGGGTCCCAATTACTCCGGTCCTATGGCACCTAGAGGGCTCAGATTTGTATGGAAACTGTGTAAGTATCCCACGCAACCTTGGCGATGGTTGAAAACTCTCAAAGTCCAACCGCGTGCGCGTGAGTACGCAAAAACCTGGTTTTTGGGTGTTTTTGCCTTCAATTTTTTACTCTTCTAAAATCCGTTTTCGGGGGCTCCGTAGGACCAATTTTTGACCTTTTTTATAGTTTTTTTGTGGTTTTTCCTTCATTCCTAACCCATTCGCTATTGTTTCTGGAAAAAAAAAAATCAAATCCTGCCGGTCCCTGGTGGTACATTTATTTATAACTAGCTGGGGCTCAGTGGGTTAAAGTCACCTAAGATCACACTGGTTTTGCCCTCGATAACAACACTCAGTCTTGTGTACAGATGTTTATCCTTTTCAACATTTTGATGTGAAGGCCTGTACACCATAACAATCCTATAGCTAGAGTTACTTAGATTGAGGTCTACTCCAAGTAGTTTATGTTCTGACCTGATCTTGCAGTCAATTGGGTTTAGCAAATCTCTGATGTACAAAAGAATTCCACCCCCTTCCTGCATGGTTCGGTCTTTGTGGAACATTCTATATCCAGGTATTTCAAATTCCCCAACATAATCTCTGGTATCACTGTGAATCCAGGATTCAGTGATAGCCACTATATCGAAACATTCTGTAGACAGCAATGCCCGAAGTTCGGAGAATTTATTCCTAATTGACTTGGCATTAAATAATACTTGTTACGACCGGGGCTACGAATAAAACAAGGGCACTTAATGATTGGACTAGTAATAGGGCACAATGCAACAACGGAACACTAGATCCAAACCCTCGAACTTATATGCCGGCGAACAAACCACCTATACCCTCCAGGGTTAATCTGCGATAGCGGGGTATCCTTAACTGGGCATAAATGTACTCTACTTCAGGCTAACCGACACTGGTATAGCCTGATAACAAACAAGATGCAAGTTACGTTAAAATGCATAAAAAGGAATCTATGGAAAGATCAATTAAATCACTGCAAGATTTAATACAATAAAAAGATGCTTCAATACAGTTACTCTAAACAACAATAAACTCTTCACTCCTATCTGAAAGAAAGTGAAGTATAGTCCTACAGCATAGACCTGGAAACTTCTGAAGAAAGTCTGATGCTCATAAGATGCTCGTACTGATCTTGAACTATATAAAGGCAGGAGGCAGGACACCACACGTGTAAATCGAATACACAAAAAGATAGGACATATAATGTTAACTGACACGAGAATACTATAAATGCGCAACGGTACCAATGCTCGACACTAAAAGAAGTACTTCCTCATCAACGAAACAGTCTGCTATGGTTGTGCGGCTCAACAACAACCTAGACTAATAAATGCTGTGAATAATAATGCGCACATATCAAAGAGCTTATATTAAATACTAATAAGTGTCTACTCGATTAATAATGTCTAGCTGGGATACTCTAGGTAAGGAACTGGGGTTGAGCAAGACAGGCTCGTAGCCTAGCGATGTCCTTAAGACTGCATCCTTTAAGTTACGTTAATTGACGAGGGGGCTCTCTTGATAGATCCAGATCACAAGTAACTGGTTCTATCCTGGTGACCCTCTAAAGACAAGCAAAGAGGCAGCAAAGTGTGGAACTGGTACAGGCCAAAACCCTCAGTCAACACAATGCTGCACTCGCAAAGGACGCAACCGAAAAGACAACCCAGGCTACCACAGGACCGGTCGAAGTCGTGTAGGTATAAGCAAACCGTACACACATCGGAGACAACGACTACAGTTACCTTATCCCAGTCTAGCATTAAATAAAAGAGCAGAAACACTAAATCAATAATGGAGACACACAAAGTTCTTAACCTATACTAACTAAGAACCCTCAAACCTATTCTAAGTACATGTAAATATCTCTGAGGACGGCGCATGCAATACAATGGGCCGGCTATGAAAACCGTATGCAGAACCCAAGGGGATAAGTAATTGAATAAAGGCGAGAAGTAATGGAAAAGAAGAAGTTCAGAGAGAGAAACAGTGATAAAGGTGGTGATCGGGGGAGAGTATGCAAAGGGATGTTAGAAGCACGCGTGCCAAGCGTGTCCTGACGAGGACAGCTCCTGGGGACCCTCATGTAGGAGGTAAGTTACACAGGAGCCCGCAAAGGCGCGATGGTCGGCCAATCACGGACCGAGACGTCATAAGACAGCAGGTGTCACGTGACACAGCAGGACACGCCGTCCAATAGCGAGCGAGAGGTAGGAATGCGCCCGCACCTACAGACACTCACTACCTTCTCGCTCTGAAAGTCTTTCTCATTCCCATGCTGGTGCTATTATCACTACTGTTGATATAAAATATAACCCGTTGTCACAGACGAAAACAAAGACCACCACTGGACTGACTGTGACAATGCGATTACTAGGAAAGAAAGAACAACATTCTCTGATAACTGTAGCCCATTTCGATGTCCCTGGCGAGCGCTAGTGGCTAACGAGAGGCGATTCTGCCAACGCTGGTAGACGTCACACCCGGCCCAAGATATGGGACGCTCAACATTAGGCGAGCACCATATCTGACAAGGCAGAATGCCGACAAGACCCGCCACACCTAGCCACTCCACCAGAAATGAAATGCAAAGCTCAATCTTAAATAAAACAACATATTAGCATAAAGAAAATCTTACAACCCCTCCCCAACACAATAGTATAAGTTAGCCTGCTATGCTCCCTGAGCGAGCTTCACAGAGCCCAGCCTACTAAGTGAAAGACAGGTTCAACTTAGGACTTTAGCTATAACATTGGCAACTTACAATTAACTATCAAAAAGAAAGAGTTTTTATGTGATTTTTTATTTAATTTTAATGTTGTTTTTTGATGGCTGCTCTACAGGGGCAAGCCTGTTTTTTTTTCTTCTACTCTCAAACACACACTGACTGAACGGCGAGGGTGCTACTTGAAGCGTACCCTCCCGTGACAAACAATCAGCCACAACATTATCAGTGTCCTTAACATGCCACACATCCAATTTGTGTTCCGGCAGCAAAACAACACCTGGCACTGATAAACTGCCCAGTTCATCACAAGACTGGCACTTCTCTTCGCTCTCTCCGGCAACGGGACCTGCCAATAACCTTTCACTAGTTCTACCTTCGTGATAAGCAATGCAGCCCCGATGCGGTCAATGGGATCGTCAACTCTGGATAAGGTATAGGCGTCTGTCAGGGATAATGCACACACACTTTGCAATCAACACACACACGGATCTTGCCACTTAACACAGGTTGCAAAGTTACAGGCAACGACCACTCACGACATTCCTTATCCCTCAGACCCTTCGACAACATGTAGTCCAGCTCTGCTTTCACAACAGGCTGTCGAGCTGGATTTATACGGTAGGGAGCCACTTTGAACCTTGCACTGTCTCCAGCCTCTATGTCGGATTCTACCCCACACATCAGGCCTGGAGAATGAACAAACATGCGGATGTACTGCCACAGCCTAGTAAACAACTTCTCTTGGTGCTCAGGAACAAGAGGTTGTAACTTATTTCGACGAACAACATGCTCATTGCCCTCCCACAACCCAGCCGAGACCACAGTTTCTACACTATAGTCTCCCTCCTTCTCCACCTTTGTCCCTAGAACAGCCAGGTCATGAGAGTGACAATCTGTACCACCTGTGCAGTCACTCCCACAGTTCATAACTGCTAAGGCTTCCTCGCCGATACCGTACATGCGCACCCCCGCATTCCTTGTGACTACATCTGCCTGCGCAGCATCACCGCCTTCAGCGACATGGCCAGATACAGTCGGTCTATGGTAGGGCTGTTGCATAATACTAGAGCAGCATTGGGAGGCTATGTGATGACCGGGCACATCCACTCCACAGCCAACCTCACCAATCTGCTCAATGTCCTGATTCTGACCACTACCCTTAGCAGCCATGGGTCGACCCTGACCTGACAACCATGCCAAAGCCTCGTCGCCCACCTTGAACCACTGAAACAACGAGGCCAACGGTCTACTCACACTCAAGTGACCTGTCAGCGGAACCTCGTGCACCGCAGGGGTTGTGAGGCCTGGGTGCTTGGCACAAACAGTTGGGTATGAACCGAGCGGGTGCTGGAGCGCTGCACACTGCTGCTCAGGCAGCAGGCTCGTGTCCCCCGCCCACTGCTCCGCCGAGACATGACAATCCCAACTCTCCTCCACCTGTGCCCCACTGCCCCCCTCTCCTTCTCCACCTTGGCCGCTGCAGACCAACATAGGCACAGTAGGCTGCTCAGGTGGTTGCCTCACAAACTCCTTTAACAGGTTCACATGACATGCTTCCCCGTCCTCGAGTTCAATCGCACCGTTACTACACTTCTGGAGCTCAGGATCATCTATCTGCAGCCGACAGATATCCGAAGGAGCCAATCTATCTAAGTGCTCCCGGAGCAACTTATGGCCTCCCCGATACTGGACTGTTCGATCCTATCTTGCTTAAGAGTGTAACGTTGCTGTCTCGGAGTTTTCTCACGCCCTACCTCCTCACCAAGTGTGACAGGTTCTAGTGATGGGCGATACAAGTACTTTCATTTCGATACGATACCAAGTATTTTTCATTTCAGTATCGGTGGTATCGAGTACCGATACAAAGTACTTTGCTTCTAGTATCGGTTATTGTAAGTATTTTCCATAAATATAGTACAGGGGTAATAATATATTAATACCAACCATAAAATCAATCACATTATTTATATTACTAATAAGATTAAATTAAATGTACTATATAAAATAATTATTACTATAACTATTAATACTATACCGTATTCAAATAGTATGTGAAGATGCACATATCGATTTATATAGGATTATACTTAATTTGAGTGACGGTAATACAGCTATGTGTTGTAATGAATCATAAATATCAATATTTTAAAATAATCTTTAATAACTGAACATAGGCCTATATATTATTTTATCCTCACTGTACAAAAATACGAGAGCACCATTACATAATTATTAATAGTGCGCAAATTAATAGATAATAGTCTATTATTTTTCTGTTAGCCCTATAAACCCATTTTATTTAGTCATCAAGTCTTGATGACTAAACAAAATGGGTATATAATAGAAAAGTAATAAACTATTATCTATTATTTGCATTATTTGGCACTAATTGTATTCATTTCCCGATTATTTTGCATGGTTTTCTCAAGTACTCATAATACTCGATACCAAGCTTTCAGAATCGATACTTTCAAGTACAGAGGTAGTATCGGAAATATCGATACTTTGGTATCGATACGCCCACCACTAACAGGTTCTGGGCCCACTCCGGACCTAAACATTGGTGCTAATACTAAGTCGCCAAGAAGAGCCGCTGGATCAAAACTCACAAAACTTCTCCCAACTTTAGCTTTCTCCTTCCGACCGTTCCTCCGCTGGTCTAGAGACTGAGGAATAGGCTGTTACACCTTAGATGCACGAGATCGGGTGACAACACATGCCATCTGCTGTAATTGACACCTCTCGACCAACTCCTGCCCCTCCCTACTCACGTCGGCCGCCCTCTCGGCACCGACTAAGGGTGGAACCTCAGAAGTAGGCACCGCAAAGTCGTTGCCGAAAAGAAGGTCGACGCCCTCTACTGGCAGTTTCTCTACGATTCCAACATCTATCTCTCGTGTCACACCATCAACCTCCAGCTCCACTAGAACCAACGGGTATGACCGTGTAGCATTAATACCCTGCACCACAACTACCCGTGCCGTGTTTATAGGTTGGCCTGTAAAGTTTTTCATCAGAGTCTGGGATGCACCTGCATCACGCAACAACTCCAACCCATGCTTGCAACCAGCCCAACTCACGCAGCCACGCCCTCTATGGTCGCAAAAAGCATCGCGGACAGGTTTCGAGCCTTCCGGACACTCCTTCACTGGCTGTGCCCCCGCATCTGACATATCACCCCGGGTAAATGCAGAAGACCTCAGAGACACCCCAATGTTGCTAGCCAAAGACACGACTGCTGTAGGTTGGTTACTAGGGCAGGAACGTGCAAAATGCCCCTTATTATGACACTTAAAACACTCTACTTCACCCTTGGACTTCCCCTGAGGTGGGGAAGGGCCCTGACCTTTCTTAAACGGGACAGTTTTTGGTTTGTGATCAAAATTAGTATCATTGCTCTGACTTTTGTTATTAAATGTTGCATCACTGACTTGGAGGGGGGTGGAGTGTTGCGCCCCTTGTTAACTGCATCGGTCCGTTGTGCAGACCCGCACCCACGAATCAGCGATACTCTCAGGTCAGCCAACTCAGCTGCCTCTTGTAGAGTTTTAGGATGTTTCTCTTTGAGGTTCAAAGTCAGGTCGCCGCCTGTGCATTTCAAAAATTGCTCTAGAAGGAATAACTGCTCAAGCTCTTCGAACGTCGTCACCTTCTCTGACCTCAGCCAATTTCTCAAAGCATCAGACAGTTCCCGGGCATGTTCTAGAAAAGTGCACTCACGACCCTTCGTAACACCCCGAAACTTCAACCTATATGTCTCTGGTTGTAACTCGTACGCCCGCAGAACAGCTTCCTTCAATACCTCATAATCGATGCAAGACTCCAAGGGCAACGCATCATATGCCTTGAGTCCTTTGCCAACCAACCTAGAGGAAACAAGGGCTGCCTACTTAACCTCGGGCCATTGGTGCTCTCGGCCCTTCTTCTCAAAACGCAGGAAAAACTCGGTGACACCCGACTCGTCAAATGCAGGGACTAACTTAAGAAGGTGCGATAAAGACTGATCAAGACCTCGATTCCCAGAACCGAGACGCTGCCCTGTCGACTCCACCCGAGACTTCTCAAGCTCTATGTCTGCACAGTACTTCGTAGCCTCAACTTGAAGCTCAGCCTCATGTATGGCCTTTCTCTCCTCAGCCTGAATCCTAAGCTCAGATTCCCGCTGCTGCTGCTGAAGTTTGGCGAGTTCGAGCTGAAACAACATCTCGGCAGACAAACCCTGAGGAGGGGACCCACCCCGTGAGCCACCTAGAGGCATACCCAACCGCCAGCGGGCATCGGCCTGCGGGAACGTACCCGGTTCCGGAGCCCGAGGGGGCGCCATGATAGGAGTCGAGTGGAATGGGGGCTGGGCAGAAGGTGCCCCAGCTCCCGCTCCACCCGAAGCCCCACGCACCCCACCGAGCACACAGGTAACCAGCTCACCTCTCGACAAACCGCTAGTACCGGGAAACCCTAAGACCGTGGCTACACACTGCAGTCCGTACCGGTCTAGCCCCGACACACGATCCGCTGACACAGGCTCCTCCAAAAATATCCGAGCATCCTCCTCATTGTTCACCACCCGAACGCCGCTTAACAACTCCACCTTCTCCACCTCCTCGCCTGCTTCCCGTACTGTGTCCTCACTGTGCACTGATCCGTCGTTCGACATAGTGTCCACCGGAAATCCTCAACGATTATAAAAAAAAGTACCTAAACTCTCATGTAGCACTATTCACTCAAAAAATGCTTGAAGACAACTCAAGTGCTATACTATGTTGCCAAAAAAAAAATCCAACGTGTCCAAAATATTCCTCAAAAAACAAATGTCCAAAAATCCTGCAATTATTTCTTAGTTCACTAAATCCTAGACTAAGGTCGCCATTTGTTATGACGACTAAGATAAGATACTAGGCAAGGTTGCCATTTGTTATGACGACTAAGATAAGATACTAGGCAAGGTCGCCATTTGTTACGACCGGGGCTACGAATAAAACAAGGGCACTTAATGATTGGACTAGTAATAGGGCACTATGCAACAACGGTACGCTAGATCCAAACCCTCGAACTTATATGCCGGCGAACAAAACACCTATACCCTCCAGGGTTAATCTACGATAGCGGGGTATCCTTAACTGGGCATAAATGTACTCTACTTCAGGCTAACCGACACTGGTATAGCCTGATAACAAACAAGATGCAAGTTACGTTAAAATGCATAAAAAGGAATCTATGGAAAGATCAATTAAATCACTGCAAGATTTAATACAATAAAAAGATGCTTCAATACAGTTACTCTAAACAACAATAAACTCTTCACTCCTATCTGAAAGAAAGTGAAGTATAGTCCTACAGCATAGACCTGGAAACTTCTGAAGAAAGTCTGATGCTCATAAGATGCTCGTACTGATCTTGAACTATATAAAGGCAGGAGGCAGGACACCACACGTGTAAATCGAATACACAAAAAGATAGGACATATAATGTTAGCTGACACGAGAATACTATAAATGCGCAACGGTAGCAATGCTCGACACTAAAAGAAGTACTTCCTCATCAACGAAACAGTCTGCTATGGTTGTGCGGCTCAACAACAACCTAGACTAATAAATGCTGTGAATAATAATGCGCACATATCAAAGAGCTTATATTAAATACTAACAAGTGTCTACTCGATTAATAATGTCTAGCTGGGATACTCTAGGTAAGGAACTGGGGTTGAGCAAGACAGGCTCGTAGCCTAGCGATGTCCTTAAGACTGCATCCTTTAAGTTACGTTAATTGACGAGGGGGCTCTCTTGATAGATCCAGATCACAAGTATCTGGTTCTATCCTGGCGACCCTCTAAAGACAAGCAAAGAGGCAGCAAAGTGTGGAACTGGTACAGGCCAAAACCCTCAGTCAACACAATGCTGCACTCGCAAAGGACGCAACCGAAAAGACAACCCCGGCTACCACAGGACCGGTCGAAGTCGTGTAGCTATAAGCAAACCGTACACACATCGGAGACAACGACTACAGTTATCTTATCCCAGTCTAGCATTAAATAAAAGAGCAGAAACACTAAATCAATAATGGAGACACACAAAGTTCTTAACCTATACTAACTAAGAACCCTCAAACCTATTCTAAGTACATGTAAATATCTCTGAGGACGGCGCATGCAATACAATGGGCCGGCTATGAAAACCGTATGCAGAACCCAAGGGGATAAGTAATTGAATAAAGGCGAGAAGTAATGGAAAAGTAGAAGTTTAGAGAGAGAAACAGTGATAAAGGTGGTGATCCGGGGAGAGTATGCAAAGGGATGTTAGAAGCACGCGCGCCAAGCCTGTCCTGACGAGGACAGCTCCTGAGGACCCTCATGAAGGAGATATGTTACACAGGAGCCCGCAAAGGCGCGATGGTCGGCCAATCACGGGCCGAGACGTCATAAGACAGCAGGTGTCACGTGACACAGCAGGACACGCCGTCCAATAGCTAGCGAGAGGTAGGAATGCGCCCGCACCTACAGACACTCACTACCTTCTCGCTCTGAAAGTCTTTCTCATTCCCACGCTGGTACTATCATCACTACTGTTGATATAAAATATAACCCGTTGTCACAGACGAAAACAAAGACCACCACTGGACTGTCTGTGACAATGCGATTACTAGGAAAGAAAGAACAACATTCTCTGATAACTGTAGCCCATTTCGATGTCCCTGGCGAGCGCTAGTGGCTAACGAGAGGCGATTCTGCCAACGCTGGTAGACGTCACATACTACCTTAAGGGGATTCAGGTTTTTCTTAGAACCCCCTAGCTTACCCCGTTTCCCGAAGAGAAAGGGGTCTCTTGGGGTAGTGCATTTTCTTGCACACTATTTCTCTGTACACTATCAGAGATGTTGCAATTCCCTACGTTTGGTGAATCCTCACCTTAGGTAGAAGAACCACTATCTAGTGGTTCATAAATTGGCAACTGAGGTGTCAAGTCTAGAGGGAGATGCGAGACATCTCTCAATCTATTGGGGAACTCTGTCATTTGTTGAGAGGTATTCTTGCTCTCAGAGGGACAAACTCCTTCTTTTGTGGGACCGCTTTTTTGAAGTTTGAGATTAACTGCTGGTGAGGGTTTGCTCTTTTCCTGCTGGGGGATGCGTTCTACATTTTTGCTTGGCCTCAGCAAGCTGTAAAAATGGTGATTTAGGAAATCACAAGTTTGATTTTACCAATAGTGCTTAAGTGCACACCGTCACGGAGGTAGAGGTTGTGCTTCCCATAGAACTCATCAAATGGGTCCACAAATCTCACCCCTTTCTGGGTACACAGGTCAGCTAACCTACCATTTAAGCCTATTGCTTTGCTGGGAGCACAATCCCCTCCATATATCCTTGCCAAAATACCAAGTATCATGCTTCTGTCTGTCTTGAATCGGAGCTCATCAGCCAGAGTCATGACCTCTCCTATTATTGACTCTGTGGCACCGACTTTATTTCTTTTGAGAAACAGGTCATTACCACTGACCACTGACCACTGAGAGAGAGAGAGAGAGAGAGAGAGAGAGAGAGAGAGAGAGAGAGAGATATTAGTATATACATTCATACATACACAGACAGACATTAAGATAGAGAGAGACGTAGCTTACCGACTTGGTAAATAAAAGTGAAGGTTGGAAGTGAGAATCAGGGGACTAAGACGAGAGGAACTCGAGCATGGGGGAAAAAAGGGAGCGACAAAATTACATGAAAGGAAAGTATTATTTAATTGGTGACACGGATCAAGTGAGAGAGCAGAGGGGGATGAGGAAGAGGGTGAGGAAGAGGAAGGATGAAGATAATCAGGAGAAGGAGGAATAGTACAATAAAGAGGAAAATGAGGACAAAGGAAAGATGGTGAAGACTAAGAAGAGTACAAGGAGGGCAAGAGACAGCAGCTCATATACTGTATAGTTATTGGGCTTAATGACAGTTACACTGCTTGGTAAGAGGCTCCTCCGGAAACCCCAGGCTTTGAGGAGCGAAGTTGAAATGGCCTCTTTGTGACTCCTTGGTCTGCTTGGCGACGAAGGTGTAGCAAGGAGGATCCAGTCAAGGCCTTTGTATTCTCTGTGGCAGCGATTGGTGAAGATTGTCTCCCCAGCAGAAATGGTACTTCTATGTTGTTGTCACTCTCTCGGTGGTAGCTTGCAGTTGCCCTTATGCCACACACCATCCAGAAGTCTCAGTCGTAAACGAGGTTACTACACTTGAGGTCATAGTTGCAAACGGACGACAATCTGTAAAATTTTCATATTTACGCCAGTCACAGATGAAGCATTGTCAACCTGTCACAACAAAAGTTGAAAGCATTTAAATTAAGAGGATATATATATATATATATATATATATATATATATATATATACATATATTTGTTCATTTATTTATTCCTATATTATGATTTATAGTTTAATCAAATATATCTTGGAGGTATTTTTTAAGTTTGATGGAGTCAAGCTTAAAAAATACCTTCAAGATATATTTGATTTTTTTTTCGGTAGAACAATGTCCCGGATAAATTTCGGTTCCTCCTAAATTACAGGCTCGTTGTCGCTTGCCAAGAAATAATCGACACTTAAATGGCACAACAGGTCTTCTATCTATCTATTGCCTGACGCCATGATCCCCGAAGGGGTGGCCATGAACGAACCGCCCCCATGCACCTCTGTCCCCAGTCAGTCGACGCCCCTCCTCCCAACCAGCACCGCCTTCATTCATATACTTCCTCACTCCATCCTTCCACCTCTCCCTCAATGCACCTCTCCCTCTCTGTCCTTCCACCTCGCTCTCGTACACCCTCTTAGTCAATCTCTCGCTTTCCATACGTTCCATATGGCCGAACCATCTCAGGTTGTTCCTTTTCACACTTTCCAGCACATCTACCTCCCACACCTCCTTCTTACTTCCTCATTCGTCTGTCTATCCCTCCATGTAACTCCGCACGCACTTCTCAAGTAATTCATTTCCACCACTCTCACTCTTGGTCTGAGTCTCTTCCCGAACGTCCATGCTTCGCTTCCATAGTTAGTGTAAGTTAAGGTCTTAAAATCGTCAAACTAATGGTGCGAACGTATTCAAATCTCAAAACAAATGGGGCTACATATGAGGGAGAAGGGGGGTCCATAAAAAACAATCCTTTCCTTAAGCCATTTACAAACGAAGGCTCCAAACAGTGACAGTGTTGGTGTGGCTCCAATCCACGAACTGGTAGTGGCAAGTTCTGCTACATCCGGGGGTGTTGATGTCGGAATAGCAGAGGCATACATTAACAGAGGCTGGTCTAGTGTGATGACTTCCTATCTCCTAAATGTATATCAATATAGGAAATGGTTAGCTGGTATAATCATGTGGTGGTTAAAGCATAGTATATCATCCTTGTCCGTGGTTCAATTCTTGGTGTGGACATAAACTTTTACATTCGTTTTTTTATGTGGATGAGGCAGGCAAAAGGCAAAACTGCCTGTGACGAGTGCCTCCCCCAGACTTGAAAGAGTGACAGGGCCAAAATCAAGGAATGTTCGAGCAAAATTGTCTGGACACACAGAGTTTGAAACAATTTAAGTCATAGGATAAGGGAAAGATGAATTCAGGGAGAGAGTTCCAGAGCACAGCTGTTGAATAGAAGAAAGATTGGGAGTATCGTTTCACTCGTGAGTTGGAGAGTTGTACAGAGTAGGGGTGGGATTGAGTTGCAAGACGGGTACTACGTACCCATCACAGAGTGCCACAACCGTTTCAAGATTGTAGCGGCCTCAGCTGATGATGAGGAAATGGAAGAAATTCGGCTGGTTGGAGACTCGATGGTTTGAGGCCAACTCTCAGAGTTCTGCGCCAGGGCACCTGGGACTAGGAAGCGCTTCTGTATCCCGGGTGCTGTGTACGACGTTGTTGCTGCAATCAACGAAGTGTCCAGACTAGCCCCGCAAACCACAGCGTACATCATCCACGTTGGATACAATGACATGCATCAGACCTGATAAGAGGACCTTATGCTCAAGTACCGGAAGCTGATAAAGTCTCATAATGAAAAGTCCTGCAGGATCTTAATATCAGGAATTGTCCCAGGGATCGGTGTAGAGTGCCGGTTCTTCAACATAGCCACCATGATTAATCGTCGGCTTGCTAACCTGTGCAAGGAGTAGGACATCGGATTCGTCAATACCTGGGATGCCTTCTACCACGAAGATCATCTGTTTTCGAAGGACAGAGTACATCTGAAGCAGCAAGGTTTGGCCGCTTGCTAAAAGACGCAGTAAAGTATTTTTGGAAAAGAAACAGAGTCAACCGAGAACAGCGAGGACCGAGGACAGCCATGAATGTAAATGTACATCCGACCAGAACCAAATATTTGATTAAAGAGCATTCTGTGAGTTCTAAAACTAAAACTTTATAGGTTTTCTATGCAAACGCTTGTAGCATACGCAATACATTTTCAGATTTAGGGGAACTAATGTTTACAGAAAATTATTACATAATTGGCATAACAGAATTTTGGCTCAATACAGAAGACAGAGACTTTTTAGCAGAGTATTTACTTCCAGGTTATGTAATGTTTGAGAAAAGACAAATTAATAGAAATGGAGGTGGCATTTTATTTTTTATCAAAGAAAGTCTTAACCCGAGTGTCAAAACCGCAAATTGTGAACGTCGACACATACTTTGTGCTAATAAATAATAATAAAGGTACAAAAATAATTCTTGCATTAACATACAGACCTCCAGCTCAATCAGTGCAAATTGACTGATACATGTACAAACAAATTGCAGATGTAAGTAACTCACAAGATTCCGTAATTATTGGCGAGTTTAATTCACCTGTAACCAAGTGGGGCGATACTCTTACTTCACACTCCGGACATGACTTGTAAGTGAACCTGCAAGAGAGTTCGCTCTATCAATTTGTTCGATCGCCGACCCGTGGTAAATAACGTTCTTGACCTTGTACTTGCAACAGAAGAAGAATTAATAGAGAATTTGAATGTTGGTGATGAATTCAGTAATAGTGACCATCATACAATCACTTTCTATTTAAAATTCAATAGCAACGAACTCAATACCAGCAAAGAGAAGGTCCCAAATTTCAAGAGAGCAAAAATCCGTAAGTATAGAGCAATACTTATGGAAATCAACTGGAGTTCTATGATTAACAATGATGATCTAAACCAATCATGGAGATTTTTCACCTCCATTTACTCGAATGCAGTAAATGAGTTTAGACTATTAAAAAAACGAAGATCAGTACATAATAATAGGCCTAAGTAGTGGAATAAAAACATTGCGGATGGTTTGCTTGCTAAAAAGAATACTCATGATAGATTAAAAATCTCTGATACCCATGAAAATAAAGTGATATTTGTAGATCTACAACGCAAAGCCAAAAAGTTAATCAAACAAACTAAAAACACGATAGAATAACATGTTGCACATCAAAGTAAGACAAACACGAAATAATTTTATAGTTACATCAGGAAGAAGAGAGTAGTGACTTCAACGATTGGACCGATTGGACCGTTAGTCGATGAGAAAGGGGATTACACTAAAGATGAAGCAAAATTGAGCAACGCTCTCAACACCTTCTTTGCATATTTTTTTATAACGGAAGACTTTAGTAATATCCCTACAGCATCGCCGGTTCAGATAGATCATTCTAACGTTCTAAGCAGTATTAGCATTACAGAGAGAGAAGTTTTGAAATGTATAGATAAACTCAAGGTAAATAATTCGCCCGGACCTGATACGATTTCGCCTAGAGTTCTAAAGGAAGATAAGTATGAGCTCTCCAAACCACTGACATTTCTCTTCAATAAATCCTTACAGTCTGGGACTATGCCTGATTAGTGGAAGCTCGCCAACGTAACACCGATATTAAAAAAAGGCAGCAAATCCTTACCTAGTAACTATCGTTCAATTAGCTTAACCTCAGTTGTATGTAAAATGCTAGAAACACTCATAAGAGAAAAAATTGTAAATCACTTAGAGGAAAACAACACAGATACTCAACACGGTTTTCGTAATAAATGCTCCTGTTTAACAAGCCTCTTAGATTTCTTCCACGATATCCTCAACCTATATGATGAGAGTAAAGCTGTAAATATTATATACCTTGATTTTCAAAAGGCCTTTAACAAAGTTCCCCACAAACATTTATTGATAAAACTAAAAGCCCATGAAATACAAAACGATGTGTTGAAATTGATAGAAAATTGGCTCAGTGACAGAAAGCAAAGAGTAGTCATAAACGGTAAAGCATCCAAATGGATCAAGGTACCCCAGGGGTTGGTACTGGGGCCAATTTTCTTCCTAGTTTACATTAACGACATAGATGAGGGTCTCACCTGTACAATTTCAAAGTTTGCTGACGATAACAAAATTGCAAATAGCGTACTCTCAAATGAACATGTTGAAGATATGCAGCATAAACTGGATAAGTTGTCACATTGGGCTCAAATTTGGCAAATGTGTTTGAATGCGGATAAATGTAAAGTACTTCATATCGGAAACCGAAATGAGAAAGCAAACTATTCAATGAATGACACCCAGCTTATGAGTGTAGACAGATAAACTGACTTGGGATTACAATATCGAGTAACCTAAAACCGAGTCAACAATGTTCAGAAGTTGTTAAGAAGGCAAACAAAATAATTGGCTTTATAGGCAGGTCATTTGAGCATAAATCCAAAGATGTAATCCTAACTCTTTACAATTCCTTAGTTCGCCATCTCCTGGAATATTGCGTTCAATCCTGGTGCCGTTACTACCAGAAAGATATAGACAAGCTAGAACGAGTTCAACGTAGAGTTACCAAAATGATACCTTGCCTAAAGAACAAACCATACGAGGCACATCTTAGTGAATTAAATCTATTTCCTTTAACCCAGCGCAGATTAAGAGGCAACTTAATTCAAGTGTTCAAAATCATCAAAGGCATCGACAATATTAACTGTAATATATATTTCACTATAGACCAGTCAAATTACACACGGGGGAGCGGTTGGAAATTTTTTGATAAATCTTTTAATTTGCACGAGTCTAGGAATTTCTTCTTCAATCGAGTTGTCAATTTGAGGAATGGGATTCTCTGAGAAGTCATAGACTGCAGCACCGTTGATTCTTTTAAACGTCGCACAAACAAACACCTTGCCTTAAATCCACAACTGACTGTATTTGTAAATTAATAAAGTGTTTATTTATATATAAGAACATAAGAACATAAGAACATAAGAAAATGGGAGTCTGCAAAAAAGCCGATCGGCCCATACAAGGCCTGTCACACCTAACCCCAATTACAAGGCCCAATTCACTAATACCTTGAGTACTACCCCCACCAAAATGGTCAGGGATTAACACAAGATTACGGGGGTCTGCTGAGCGCCGATTGGCCCACACCTGGTAGAGCCCCCTCACACCCAACCCATCTCGTCCATATGCCTATCTAATTTTATCTTAAAGCTCCCTATCGTTCTTGATCCCACTATATTACTTGGTAGCCTATTCCACCCATCTACAACTCTGTTACCAAACCAATATTTGCCTAATCTTTTCTGAAACGAAATTTATCTAATTTGAAACCATTTGTATGAGTTCTTTCGCTATCACTGAACTTTAGTACATTTTTCATGTCCCCTTTATTAATCCCACTAACCAAATTGAATACCTCTATCATATCCCCTCTAACTCTGCGTCTCTCTAACGAATGTAAGCCTAATTTCTTCAACCTTTCCTCATACGGAAAATTTCTAATATTATGGATCATTTTTGTCATTCTACGTTGTACTCTCTCCAATGAATCTATGTCCATTCTGTAATAAGGACACCAAAATTGAACAGCATAATCCATATGGGGTCTCACTAATGACAAGTAAAGTTTTAAGATAACATCAGCAGTTCTGTTACTCACACTCCTAGATATGAACCCGAGAATCCTGTTTGCCTTGTTACGAACGCTTATACATTGTTTTCTAGGCTTCAAATCATTGCTAACAAACACACCTAGATCTTTCTCACAGTCTGAGTTTTCTAATTCCATATTAGCTAGTTTATATTTAACATTTGTATGCATCTTCCCTATCTTTAATACCTTGCATTTGTCAATGTAAACTTCATCTGCCAATTTACTGACCATTCGTGTAAGGTATCTAGATCCCTTTGCAGACACTCTATATCTCTATCTGAATCAATTTTCTCTCCCCATTTTGGTATCGTCTGCAAATTTACTTATCCTACTAGTTATACCTAAATCAAGGTCATTTATGTATATAATAAACAACAGAGGACCTAATACAGATCCCTGGGGGACACCACTTTTGACTGCTCCCCATTCTGACTTGGTACCATTTATGCTGACTCTCTGCTTCCTACCAGTTAGCCATGACCTAATCCATCCTAACAACGCCCCACCTATTCCATGTGCCTCAACCTTTCTCATCAATCTCTCATGAGGGACTCTGTCGAAAGCTTTACCGAAATCTAAATATATAATATCATATGACTTGTCATTATCTACTGCTTCATATACCTCTGAGAAAAAACTAAGCAAATTTGTAAGGCAAGACCGTCCCTGAGTGAATCCATGCTGAGAAGAATTGATTAAGTTAAATGTTTCTAAGTGGTTTCTCATTTTCCTAGCAATAATTGACTCTAGTAGCTTTCCTATGATTGAAGTGAGACTAATGGGAGGGTAATTGGATGCTATTGATTTATCACCTTTTTTGAAGATCGGAACTACATTTGCAAGCTTCCAAGCTTCTGGAACTATACCTACTTCTAATGACTTGTTAAATATAAATGTTAATGGGTAACTTAACTCATCTCTGCATTCTTTTAATACTCTAGCATATACCTCATCAGGACCAGGCGATTTATGAGGTTTCAGTCTGTCAATTTCCTTAAGCACATCATTTCTACTTATAGTAACCGTACTTAACCTATTTTCTATACTATCGCTATATACCTTACGAACTTCTGGAAACTGTGCCAAATTTTCATTTGTGAAAACGGAAAGAAATTGACTATTTAATGTACTGCACATTTCTAAATAATTTTCTGTCATTTCTGCTATCGAAGTTTTAAGGGGACCAATTACATCTCTAACCTTGGATTTATATAGTTGGTAAAAAGCTTTAGGATTATTTTTTGAGTCATTGGCAACCTTAATTTCATAATTTCTTTTTTCTTTCCTAATATCCTTTTTTACCTGTCGTGATAGATTCTGATAGTAAGCAAGTAGGTGAATTTCGCCTTTCTTAATTTTTCTATATATTCCTCTCTTTTTTCCTAGATCTAATAGTCTATTATTCATCCATTTGGGTTGGTTCTGTGTTGATCTAAATTTTCTTTTGGGGATATATTTATTTTGCGCATTGAATACTGACATGATAAAATTATCGTATGTATCTACCAAGTTTGACGTCTCTTCCTGACTTAAGATGACAGGTGCCTGAGAAGGGATACACTCATTTGGACACCTGGATCGACTTAATGTTTTGACCATAGGGTCCGTTAATAGGGCTCTTCATAACCCACCATAATTGGCTTTTCTGAAGTCATGTATTAATGTTGTATTCTCTGTGGTATTACCTTTCCATTGTATATTAAAATACACAGAATTGTGGTCACTATTTCCTAGGTGGTCCCCTATCTCTACATTATTTACCATATGTTCATTGTTACTGAAAACTAAATCGAGAATATTATTACCTCTATTCGGCGTATTTATGAATTGAAATAAAAAACTATCTTGTACTACCTCAATAAACTCCTCAGAATCAGAGTCGCCTATTTGATGCTGCCAATCTATATTCGGAAAATTAAAATCCCCCATAATGCACACATTGCTAAACCTTGATGCCATTTTAATTTCCTCCCATAATGACGTTCCGTCATTTCTACTCGTATTTGGCGGTCTATACATAACCCCAATAACTATGGTCTCACTACCTTCGTTTACCTCTACCCAAACACTTTCATTATCGTTATTTAGTCTAATACCTGATTTAATACAGCTTTTTAATGTACTCCTGACAAACACTGCTATACCGCCACCCCTCCTACTTGGTCGGTCATATTTAAACAAACTATATCCTGGTATATCAAATTCTGCTAAAAAAATGCCTGGTTTCTGTATTAATCCACGTTTCAGTTAGCGCTATTATGTCTATATTTTCTTTGCTAACAAGGGCTCTAAGTTCGTTCATTTTGTTACATAGACTCTTACAGTTTGTGTAATGTACTCTCAATTTACTTCTTTTATTTATACCTAATTTACCTTTTTTTCTAACTACATTTCCATCTTCCGTTGCACCATCACTACTATCATTAGCAATATTGTCATATATTTTAGCATGAGACTGAATATCCTTATCGCTTTCGCCTGACGCTAACAAAAATCCATTTAACCTCTCTTTTACACTCTCAATATTTCTGTTCAAAACCCCACAACCACCCTGTCTAAAGAACTAGCTAATGTGGAAACCCCTAACCGTGAAAGATGAACCCCATCCCTTGCGTACAGCCTATCTCTACCATAGAAAGTATCCCAGTTATCAATGAATGGTATTGCCTTTTATTTGCAATATTTCTCCAACCGGCAATTGATACCAATCGCCCTGGATGTCCATTCCTTGGGAACTCCTCTTCTGGGTAGGATACAATGTACTACAGGGATCCCTCCCTTCATCCTAACCTTATCTAACACATCCCGATACTGCTGCAGCAGTTCCTCACTTCTACCCTTACCAACATCGTTACTCCCGGCACTGAGACAGATAAGGGGGTTATCTCCACTATCTTCCAAGATGTGGTCCATCTTCTCTAAAACCCTCCCAGGCAGACACACAACCTTCCTAAGTTTAGTGCGGGTAGCCCTAACTAAATGTCTTACCATGGAGTCGCCCACAATCGACACAGACTTACCTTCTCGGGACACAGTATATATATGTATATATATATATATATATATATATATATATATATTCTTTAATACATACGAGGTTGAAAGAAATGGCAATTTCTGCGTTGGAAATTTTATTATTCAAAGTTTCCAGGTCTCTGATGAGTTTTCGCTGGGTGGCAGGAAGTAGATGAAGGATATGAGCAAAATTCATGGTGGTACAGGGTTACATTAATGTACATGATGATACAGGATATACGACACGTTTCACTGGACAACCAGCATTATCAAGTAAGGATAGAATGATGGCGAAAATCAGGGGGCAAAAGTCTGCTATTGGGGGAGGGGTATTCTAGGAGAGAGAAAGATAGAACCGCTTCACGCATGCGCACTGGATGCGGGATGGTGGTCGGTTGGCGGGGTTGAAGCTGATTGGCTGCGTGTCGAGGGGCTTCAGGGGGCTTCAGAGGGGTATCAGCTTCGACCCCGCCAACCGACCACCATCCCGCATCCAGTGCGCATGCGTGAAGCGGTTCTATCTTTCTCTCTCCTAGAATACCCCTCCACCAATAGCAGACTTTTGCCCCCTGATTTTCGCCTCCTCTGATCCTCCACCCTCTATATATACCCTTCCTGTTTACCTTTTATATCATTCTATCCTTACTTGATAATGCTGGTTGTCCAGTGAAACGCGTCGTATATCCTGTATCATCATGTACATTAATGTAACCCTGTACCACCATGAATTTTGCTCATCTCCTTCATCTACTTCCTGCCACCCAGCGAAAACTCATCAGAGACCTGGAAACTTTGAATAACAAAATTTCCAACGCAGAAATTGCCATTTCTTTCAACCTCGTATTAAAGAACATTTATTACCTGGCTTTACTAACATATATATATATTATATATATATATATATATATATATATATATATATTATTGATATATATATATTATATATATATATCCGTATATATATATAATATATATATATATATATATATATATATATTGTATGATATACAGTATATGTACAGTATATATATATACATTTTTTTTTTTTTTTTTTTACTAACAACTATCCCCTACTAATATGATATCTTATAATCCTGCCAGGGACATTTGTCCCAGGGCAGTCTTCCCTTTCCATTTTTACCGTATCCACTCTAAACCACTGTTTGGACACTTGACCAATAGTGTTTTGTAGGGCAATCAGCCTTGAGGGGTCGCTGGAGCTGTTGTTGCTTGATTTCCTTTGTACTCCTTTGTACTCCTTTGTACAATATGTAGAGGAGGTGGTATACACTGAGAGAGCTCTGAGAAACATTGATTATTGTAATAGCGATATAATAGCAAGAGAGTTGCAACATTGCGGCGAAGATAGAGAGAGACGGCAGAGAGTTGGTGAGTGGACGGGAGTTAATGATAGGAAAGGTTTTCCTTTCTACCTTGTTCAGAAGTGTTGTGTGAGAGGAACCACCCCACACATGTGACAGTTGAGCCCACCCAGCTTCTGGGAGGCTGCCTTAGTAAGAGTGGTGATATATGGTTCTTCCATGAGAGACCAGAAGATAAAGAGACACCGAGAATATTGAGAGAAGATGAAGGGTTGATTTTTGTATTGTTGAAGTATAAGGGATAGTCTGTTGGGAGTTCACAGCGTGTAGATAGATACAGAAATTAGGTTTTAGAAGCATTAAAGGTAACAAGGTTTTCTCTGCCCCAATTGGAAATGGTAGTTAGATCACAAGATAAGTGTTGTATGGCTTCATTACCTTTGTTTTGAGGGATTGTTTGCTGGGGCGTTCTGGAAAACTAGTTGAGTATTATAAGGTAGAGTCATCTGCATATGAATGGATAGGACTGGAGGTACAGTTGAGAAGATCATTTATGAAATTTAGAAAAATAATTGGAGATAGGACAGAACCCTAAGGAACACAGGAGTTGATAGACTGAGGAAGTGAACGATGGCCGTCCACAACTGCAGCCATGGAACGGCCGGAAAGGAAATTAGAGACAAAGGCACAGATAGAGGGATAGAAACCGAAGGAGGGTAGTTTATAAATTAGAGATTTGTGCCAGACTCTATTGAAGGCCTTCGATAAATCTAGCACAATAGAAAAGATTTCACCAAAGTCTCGAAAGAAGGATATGAAAGAAGATCACCTGTAGAGCGACTCTTAAGGAACCCATATTGGCGATCTGAGAGTAGATTATGAGAAGAAAAATGCTTAAGAAATTTGGAAGTAAGAATAGTTTAAAGAACGTTAGAGATACAAGAGATGAGAGTAATTGGATGATAGTTGGAGGATTGAGAGCGGTCACCCATCTTTGGGACAGGTTGAATTAGAGCAAACTTCCAGCCAGAAGGGAAGACGTTTGAGGAGAGACAGAGAAGGAAGAGTTTGCCTAGCCAGAGCGTCAGCACGGAAGCAGTTTTTTAGTACAACAGGAGGAACACCATCCAGACCGTACGCCTTCTTAGTATTAAACCCAGAGAGGTAGAAAGTACATCTTTAGAAGAGATTAGGATATTAGGCATAAGTAGGAGAGACGGGGTGGAGAGGGAGGAATAGCACTGTAATCATCCAAGGTGGAGTTTCTAGCGAAAGTTTGAGCGAAGAGTTCAGCTTTGTCAGAGGAAGAAGTGATGGTTGTGCCATCAGAATGGAATAAGGGGGGGTAAGATGAGGAACTGAAGTTGTTGGAGAGGTTTTTGCCAGAAAGCTTTAGAAGAGCTAGAGTTGGATAGTTCGGTAAATTTATTATTGATGAAAGAGCGTTTGGCGAGTTGAAGGACAGATTTGGCTTGATTCCGTGCAGAAGCATAGGAAGAATGAGATTCTTTAGTTTGAAGGCGTCGGTACCGTTTGAATGCTTCCTCCTTATTGCGGACAGCAGTAGAACAAGCGTGAGTAAATCAAGATTGTTTTGCATTAGTCTGAGAGAAAGAAATTGGAATGTATGCCTCCATGCGCGATAGGATTACCTCGGTAATGAGTTCAGCACTCTTCGAGGGTCCCCGGCCACGGAAGAAAAAATTATTCCATGGGAAATCAAAGAAGTACTGCCGGAGATCCTCTCAGTCGGCAGTGTCAAAGTGCCGCAATCGCCGCCGGCTGGGAGGATCGGGTGGCCGTAATGGAGAGAAAGGACAGGTGACAGAGATAAGTTTATGGTCGGAGGAGTCCAAAAGAGAGATAAGATCTACTGTATAAGAAGAAGGGTTAAAAGTTAGAAACAAGTCAAGAATGTTGGGCCGATCTCCAAAACGATCCGGGATATGGGTGGGTTGCTGAACCAACTGCTCTAGGTCATTCAGGATAGAAAATACGTAGGCTTGTTCACCAGGTTTGTCAATAGTATGAGAGGAGAGCCATTGGCGGTGGTGAACGTTGAAATCTCCTAAGATGGGGATTTCTGAGAAACGAGAAATGGATAGAAAGTTTTTCACTTTAGAGTTTAGATAGTCAAAGAATTTGGGAAAGTCAGTAGAATTAGTTGGAAGGTAGACAGCGCAGAAATATTTAGTATGAGAATGACAGGATAGTTTGAGCCATAAAGTTGAGAATTAAGAGGAGTCAAAATAGGTAACACGAGATGAAGTGAGTTTGTTGTGCACGCATCCGCCGTACGCTTTGAAACTAGGATAGAGAAAGTAGGAGGATACAGAGAAGGGGCTGCTGGCAGTTGCTTCAGACACCTGAGTTTCAGTGAGAAAAAGAAGATCAGGTTTGTAGGAGGAGAGATGGTGTTCAACAGAGGGAAAATTAGAGGAAAAGCCGCAAATGTTGCAAAGGATAATAGTAAGTGTAACAGGCCGAGTTCCAGATAATTTGAGGGGTCGGCAGGGGAAGGTCGGGCGGGTTTTATGCCCCCCCCCCGCCTGGGGACTCCTAGGCTGGGTTAATGTTCATCATTTATATTTTTTGATTATTTTGATTTGAAAGAGGGAAGTGTGGTGTGCATGTTTAGTGTAGTGAAGTGTATAGGAGGAGGAGGTGCTTGCGAGAGTTAGCTGGATTACTCTCAGTGTAAGTGAGGCACAAAGGAAATCAGTAAGAGAGGCCAAGCGAATGAAACAGGAGTTCCAGCGACTCCTTATCAAATGTCTATAACCTCTCCTAATAGTAGGGTCATTTGCTTGGAATCCGTGACCATTTTGTTCCTACCTTTTTCTCTCGATGGATTTGACAACCTGAACCATTTTAAAGGAAAATTAGCTCCTACGCCCCTCTGAAAAATGACGGCTAACTCTGCTAGAGCCCAATATTCAAAATGACCGCCAACGCCATCTTGAAAAACATGAAATGTAATATCTCTGGCATCAGATGAGCTACAAGGACGAATGAGGTGTCCTTTTTCACTAATTCTGGCATTACAAATCCACTGGAATGGTTATTGTATTGTATTGTATTGTATATTGTATTGTTATTGTATTGTATTATACTAATTGTACATACTAATCTGCCACTTCACTGTCACTACATGATTCACTGTATGAGCCACTATCAGAATCACTGTCCTCACTTTCGCTGCTATCATCACTGTTGTTCTCTGCCTGCGGATTTGTAGGTAGTGGTATGGATGGGGGAAGTGGGGGCTGGGTTGAACGGACAGGCAGACATAGGCCATTTACAAGATGCCATCCATGGCCGATCGGTGAGGGGTGACTTTGGAGCTGGTAATGCTTTTGCAAATATGCAAGATAGTTTGCATGCTCCAAGTGTGGACGGAGACTGTCCAAGTCAGGCACAAGTCGGATAGTGCTTTTTTTCTTCTGAGCTCTCCACTTCGCTGCCCTCGCATCTCCCAGGGTCTTGCTTTTGGTATCACCATAGACATATCGAATGACAAACCGCTCCAAATCCAAGATGACCTGTTCTGTGACTAGGAGCTGTGTACCACATGCTGCTAGCAGGTCGTGTGCCTCTTTAGAATTCTACAGACGATCTGCGATGAGCTTCTTGCTTGCTCCATAGAAGCCAGAGTTGTGGTCACACCCAGTGAGGACATGAAGTGGTATGATGGATGCAGCCATTGCCTCACTGCACAAACATCGGGCATCGATAAGCTGACGTTTGCGTTTCACACACAGGATTCCTGTTGTCTTCTAAGCAACATATGCCGCTTGCACGTAGTTGTCTGTGTCCTCTGTGTCAAGAACGACAGCTGCTGTGTAGCTGTCTGACCGGAGCACACTATATATGGTAAGCATTGCCGTATCTGCCTCTGCATGGGAGCATGTGAGCTCTGGCACAAGCTTGCCTGTGGTGAGATTCTTTGCAGTGCTGCCAACTACACAGTAGATGATCTCGGTGCTAGTTGTTGCTGCTGTTCTCTGGAATTCCGTTTGAAGAAATGCCTGAAGGCGGATTTTGTTCTCAGGTTTACCCAGGAGAGCATGGAAAACTTTACTAGAAGGAAATTTATCTTCTGTCTTCATGAAGACATTGCTGATTGGCAGTTTTTTTTGGCGCAGTATTCTCTCACTGTCCTTGATCGTGTAATTCTGATCATATGAATCATTGACGCAAATGATGTGCTCAGCATGCTTGTGTCTCGTTAGAACGAAGTGCACCAACTTCTCTGCATAATCTCCCCAGGTATACTTGGTACCGTCTCCCTTTTTTCTGTCTTCAATGGTAGGAGTTGTTAGGCGCCAGATGAGGCCCATATCAATAATAGACGTGTATACATCAGGCTCTGGAATGACAGTCATAGTTAGTTTTTGTTGAAGCTTGCTTTTCTGTGCCTTACGGATGGTTCCATTGACGTTGAAGATGGAAAGGCACTCGGCTGTAACACGATGCTGCAGGACTTCTTGAAGTTTGAGGGCACCACGCGTTTCAACCAGTCCGAGAACAGAGGCCAAGGCATTACGCTCCATTTCCTCAGCCTTTCCCTTCAGGTTCTCACCATCTGCTTTCTTCAATTCCTGAGTTGAAAAGTTCAAACGCTTGCTACGGGGAACTCTGTCGTTGAGAGACTTGGTATTGGAATGCACTCTCTCATTCAAGAACTGCTTCAGTTTGCTTGTGCCATCCTCCTTTGACGATTTCAAGTCGGCAGCGAGAGCGTCTGAGGCTGGGATTCCTGACTGTAGGGATCGAAGTGTCTTGTTTGTATGGTCAAATGGATCACACTTGAATTCAGTGAGACATGCGCTTATATCCTGTACAGCTTGTTCATCCTTCTTCATTTTACTCGACGAGCAATCAGCATGCTTCCCTTTTCCTTGTTTCTTGTGATTAGCATGGCGATGGACCTTTGTTCTCACCCGATTGATGTTATTGACATTCCGAGTGTTTGAAAGGAGCTGCTTTTCATTGTTCAGAATGGCCAACCAACCAGACTTCAGCTTAGAGCCCTTATTCATTGTTGACTCTATCCATATGTCGAGGGCAACACACGAATATGGTTTTCCTGTCACGGCTGTGCAAACATACCACTCTCCATGAATGCAGCCTGATCGACAGGAAGGGTATCAAGCACTGCGGTGAAATCGGGGAGATGCCGACCATACTTGTCATTATCATAGATTTTCATCAAAGGAAGCATGAGCTTGAGTGAGGACTTGAACTCAGTCCAGTTGCTTGTTCTGATTGCATGGATATTTTGAGTTAGAACCTCAACCATTTCCATGAATGACATCCAGTATTCTGCTTGTGGGGCACCCTCAAAGTCCTTGAAGAGAGCATCAACGAGGTCCTTCAGCTCAGCATTTCTCTCTAGCTCTGCATGTTCATCTGCAAGTTCCTGTGCATCAATCGGATGTCGAAGCTTGGCAAGGGATGCCTTCACTCCTTCAGATAGAGGGGAATCTTCCAAACGTTTGTCTATGACATGGTGGACCAGAGTCTCGTAGAATAGTCGCAAGCAGCGAACCCCACGCTTAACATGTTTTCCACGAAGGGCCTGATCAACAGACCCTTCTGCTATAACACCAGCTGCCACCAACACATCTGAGATGCCAGATCCCTTAAACCTCTTGTATATAGTGTAGATGAACGACATTTGGATGTGGAAGGGTGCCATGAATGGTAAGATTTTGCTGAACAGCTCAGCATTCTCACTTTTCAACTCTAGCATGAGCACGTAGACAGGATGATCACCAACAATTATTGCAAAAGGCATCTTTTTTTCTTTGATTGATTTTGCAAGCTTACACATCACATCATTGAGAATTGTCTTACTGGGTGGGTTGGGATAGATCATGTGGTATATTGCTCGACTCTTCTCATCTGCATTTGACATGCTGGCGTGAAACCCTGAAAACCCAGGCACAGTCTGTTCTTCTGGCTTAGGTCTCGTTCGGTCATCTTGCGCCCTAGCCAATGCATGGATCACACCACGAATTCTTTGCACCAATGTGTCAGGAGGAGGAGTACTTTGATCAGCTGGTGGCTTCCTGAGAGGTGGTTCCCATGCTTCGCTGTCTTGTATGGGTTGACTTTTTGCATTTCACTTCCGAGCTCTTTGAGAGTTGTCGAGAGGTTTGATGCAAAGTTGGCACCGGGAACTGGTCTATCCTCGTGATTCTCGGAAGGAAGTTCTGTATCAAATGATTCTGGCTGCACAAACATGACATTAGTGCGGTGTGACTGGCCAGCACCGGTCAGTGTGTCGCTCTTGAAGTCATCATTGTCGACTATAGCGATAGCAGGCTTACCCTCAGCTGGTTCGAAGGGGCAATCAGATGAGCACTTGAGGTCATTGACCACCCAAAAATCTCGCAGCATAAGTACGTCATTGTAACTGATGCCCAGTCCATCTTTGTGCATTATGTCGACTATCTCCGTACTCTTGGTCAGTCCATCTAGCAAGACAGAGAGATTTATCTCAAATGCAGTGCGTTTTCCAGTGATGTAGCTTGTGAGGATAGATGCAATCGATCGGATGGATGGACTGTCATCAATTGCAGACTTATTTGGGTGTTTCAGCCATGTGAGCAGCTTCAGCAGGAGCTCACTGAGGTCTTCTTCTCTCTCCAACTCATGTATATATATGGGAGCCAGGGAATAGTATTTGTCCTGATGACTTGCTCTTTGAGTCGTGCCGCAACATTCATCACCAACTGATCATTGCTGACACCCAATGAAGATATTGCCGCCTCGATGTATGTACCTGCTGCTGTTGTATCATATACCAGTTCACTCACATTTTTTTGAATGCATTCATGAAATCCGATGTCTTCCCCAAATTCATTGACGAGAATTTCCTTTAAGTAGCTGGATTTTACTACCGAGTTATGTCCATGATTTGAGATAATGCGCTTATAGTCCTGCAGCAGGCCTTGCAGTGTGCGAATTTCATGGTCTTTGAAGATGACTTGACGAATATGATGAAAGAAGAGAGCTTGGGCCTCTCGGAGGTTTACACGCTGCAGATGTTGAGTGCTTTCATCTGAAAGGGGCTTGTGGTCGCTTTCATATTTGCGCCAGCACGCACGATGGTAGCGGATTTCCAACCCAAATGCTGTTTGACTATCTGGGATGGATGCAATCAGAGTGTCAAGTCTCAATCTCATGACCTCATCTTCCAGATGGACAGTATGTAACTTGAATTTAGTCCAGGCATCTACTGTTGATAGGAGTAAAATCTGCTTGTCACGATCACTACTCTTGTATGCCCCTTTCATGCACCACACACATAGAGTCTTATCGTGAAGGACACCCATACTGGAGCGGAGCCTTTTAGGTGCACTGGCCTCTGGGGAAGGGTCTTGTTGATTTCATGCTTCATCTCTTTCAAGACGTTCCTCGGATTTGTGTTTGCGTTTTTCAGCTTGAGAGAGCTTGCGCTTGCTGGATAATGATGCGTAACAAGTGCTATGCATGTGGTGACCCTTTGGTCCCTTCTCCCAATCCACATTTTCATGTATATGTTGAAACTTATCAAGTTCTTTCCATTGTAAAGACTTTTCCCGGATGGATTCCCACTTCTCAGGTGTAATTTTTTCCAAACGATCATCTGCGGTACATCGCTTACCACAGAGTAAAATGCACTCGTATTCATTTAATGTCTTGTCTGGTAACTCTTCACTCTCTCATCTATTATCCATTATTTCGGTCACTTCACAAGTCGGCGATTTTCATCAGATGGGCATGCGATCCATATGAAACAGTAAAAAAGTAATATTAGATATACACCGCAGGCAGAGAACAACAGTGATGATAGCAGCGAAAGTGAGGACAGTGATTCTGATAGTGGCTCATACAGTGAATCATGTAGTGACAGTGAAGTGGCAGATTAGTAAGTACAATTAGTATAATACAATACAATAACAATACAATATACAATACAATACAATACAATAACCATTCCAGTGGATTTGTAATACCAGAATTAGTGAAAAAGGATACCTCATTCGTCCTTGTAGCTCACCTGATGCCAGAGATATTATATTTCATGTTTTTCAAGATGGCGTTGGCGGCCATTTTGAATATTGGGCTCTAGCAGAGTTAGCCGTCATTTTTCAGAGGGGCATAGGAGCTAATTTTCCTTTAAAATGGTTCAGGTTGTCAAATCCATCGAGAGAAAACGGTAGGAACAAAATGGTCACGGATTCCAAGCAAATGACCCTACTATAAGTCTATCCCTGTTCGATTGGCGTCTACATCTTCCCCACTCAATTCACATTACTTGAAATATAAACTTAGGTAATCAGAGACATACACAATTGTCTTAAGGAAATAATGAAGACACTTTGACAAAGGGAGGTATAATAATTTTGATTTCGCTAGTGCAGCTTACGTATATTTTTGTGTTTAGCCAAGTATAATACATTGTTATACATGTTATAATTTGATGAGTGAAAATAGCTGAGCCTTTTGATAATAATAATCTCATATAAGAGCACCTTGACAATAAGTATACTTTGTTGACTCCTTTTTATACACATACATATATTTTATTACGTGAATTTAATATAGATTTTGGTGAAAATAAAGCAAACACATTTCAGTAATAATCAAAGGAAAATGAAGACAAATAATGAACATATATACAACATTTACTTTTTATTCGAAAGTGATTATCAACCTTGTGTCTTCCTGAAATGCACAGTAATATTCGATGATTTTTGTATATATATACTGTACTGTATATACAGTATACTGTATATATATAATGATCGTAATTTGTATTCATATTATGATATGAAAAGCCTCTTCACTGAGTACTTAAAAGTTACAATAGTAGTTTTGTGTGTTATACTAGTGGCATCATAAGCTATATATCTGTATGGTTGATAATAAACTTGTGGTGTAGCAGAGTATACCTAGGGTCGTCCGGTGTAGGCTGGCCTGTGAGAGTTATATCCTCTCTTTTTGTCACCCCTGTATCTGCGTCTCTCTATTTCCACAGGACAATTTTTGTTGTCGCATGAATCAATTAATAAGGATTAATGTGGGGCCTGTTACATAGCGGCTGGCTCGAGGAGGTTGTTAATTCATGTTGATTGTCTGGTCGAGCTGCATCTTTGGTTGTGGCTGCGTTATATGGGTCCATCGGAGTTCTTGCCACTGCATTCACTGACTTGGCTGATTTGGATTGAGCTGCCAAACAGTTGCGTTTCGTGACTATATCTTGTTCCGTTTTTGTTGGGTCATGTGTGACGAAATGTTGGCTTATAGCATATAATAAGTAACAGAGGAAGGTCGCGGAAGCTAACATGTCCTCTCCGCTGCTTTAGCCGAAGCGTATGGTCCCCTGACGAGGTTATGTAGCAAAGTCATCGTCTCGTCCACGTCACCTTAAACATTTATGGAGTTCAGGCAAAAAAGTGTTGTCACAGGGCATAATGAGGGTTGGACGGCATTTATGGGTGCCGTTCGGAAATCGTCCCAGCTATGAGAATTATTCCATAAGTCTGAAAACCTAGATTTGCCATGCAGGTACTTATATTTTCGTTGTCTGTTGCTTGTGCAAATGTGGTCATGGTATCCACCATATCCACGCACGTTCTGATGTCCATAGTTTGAAGATTAAACTGTTGTACAGATGCATTTTGAGTATTGGCTCGGGCTCCATTGTCTCCGGCCCCATATTCGTCTTGTGTTGCCATGCTCAACAACTTTATGTATGGCTAGAAAAACCTTGTGTCCTATTGATTTGATTTTGTGAGTCTTCGCCTCAGTATTGAAAGCACCGCCTGCAACCAGTAGTAGGATACTGCCCCACAAATAGTACACAGGTTTTTACAATAGGTGATAGGTATTTCGATAGGGAAACTATTACTACATAACAGTTCACAGTCCAAGGTTTACAAGGTCTTTTAATACATAAGATTATACACTAAATAAAAAAAGGCTCACAAAGATCATGAATAAAGGTTGAGTCTGGATATCTGAATTATATATAATTGGTAGCTCAATTACAAATTGGATTTTAAAGGCCTTAAGTATATACTGCTGAAGGCTGAACAAGATATGATACACACATGATATATGCATATTATATTATACAATAAGAGTTGAAGTGAAGCTGAATATTATAATTAGTTTATGTCAAGGTAAGGAAATGTTGAGGGCTGAGCGGTCATATAATTATAGAATAAGTGAATCACCACAATGATAAAAACTACTGATGTTATTTATATAAATGAGCAAAATATCCCTGAGGTTCGAACTTGGGGGTTCGTTCTCCGATTTTGGGTCCCTTACTGCAAAGTTCCATTTTCGTGTCCAGTCCAGATCTACTGTAGTCTATGATAATGGGTAAGACTTTTATACTGAAGAATGACAAATTAATTAAGAGTCTTGGTGCAATCAGAGCAATTGGTGCAACTTTAGTGGGGAGATTGTAGGCACCAATCGATCAGGGCTAGACCCAGGTGAGGTTATAGGCATGTGATAAAGAGTAGCTGGAACTCCTGTTTCATTTGCTTGGCCTCTCTTACTGATTTTCTTTGTGCCTCATTTACACTGAGAGCAATCCAGCTAGCTCTCACAAACACCTCCTCCTCCTATCCACTTCACTACACTAAACATGCACACCACACTTCATTCCTCCACACCAAAATTAAAAAAAAAAAAAAAAAATATGAATTCTAGCACAGCCTCGGAGTCCCCAGGGGGGGGGGGGGACCATAAATGCCCCCACTCCCGACCGACCATCCCCTTACGACCCCACACAATTACCTGGACCTCGGCCTGTTACTCTTTCTATTAATTTCTACAACATTCACGGACTTTCCTCTAACTTTCACTCTGTTGAGCACCATCTCTCCTCCTACAAACCTGATCTTCTCTTCCTCACCGAAACTCAGGTGTCTGTAGCAACATCCAGCAGCCCTTTCTCTGTATCCTCTACTTTCTCTATCCTAGTTTCAAAGCCAGAGGCGGATGTTGTGCATATGTGCACAACAAACTCACTTGCTCTCGTGTTCCCGATTTCGACTCCTCTGAATTCTCAACTTTATGGCTCAAACTTTCCTGTCATTCTCTTACTAAATATTTCTGTGCTGTCTATCTTTCCCCTAACTCTACCAACTTTCCCAAATTCTTTGACTATCTAAACTCTACAGTGGAACACATTCTATCCATTTCTCCTTTCTCAGAAATCTCCATCTTAGGAGATTTCAACGTTCACCACTGCCAATGGCTCTCCTCTCACACTACTGATCCACCTGGTGAACAAGCCTACGTCTTTTCTATCCTAAATGACCTAGAGCAGTTAGTTCAGCAACCCCCCCGTATCCCGGATCGCATCGGAGATCGGCCCAACATTCTTGACCTGTTTCTAACTTCTAACCCTTCTTCTTATACTGTCGATCTTTTCTCTCCTTTGGGCTCCTCCGACCATAAACTTATCTCTGTCACCTGTCCTATCTCTCCAGTACGGCCACCCGATCCTCCTAGCCGGCGGCGCTTGTGGCACTTTGGCGCTACGACTGGGAGGCTCTTCGGCAGTACTTCTTTGATTTCCCATGGAATGATTTCTGCTTCCGTGGCCGGGGACCCTCGGAGAGTGCTCAACGCATTACCGAGGTAATCCTATCGGGCATGGAAGCATACATTCCATTCTCTTTCTCTCAGTCTAATGCTAAAAAATCTTGGTTTACTCACGCCTGTTCTACTGCTATCCGCAATAAGGAGGAAGCATTCAAACGGTACCGACGCCTTAAAACTCAAGACTCTCATTCTTCATATGTTTCTGCCTGGAATCAAGCCAAATCTGTTCTTCATCAATAATAAATGCACTGAACTATCCAACTCTAGCTCTTCCCAAGCTTTCTGGCATCTAGCCAAAAACCTCTCCAACAATTTCTCTTCCTCGTCTTTCCCTCCCCTTTCCCACTCTGATGGCACAACCATCACTTCTTCCTCTGACAAAGCTAAACTCTTTGCTCAAACTTTTGCTAAAACTCCACCTTGGATGATTCCGGTGCTATTCCTCCCTCTCCGCCCTCCTCTCTCTTACTTATGCTTAATATCCTAATCTCTTCTAAAGATGTACTTTCTACCCTCTCTGGGCTTAACACTAATAAGGCGTACGGTCCGGACGGTGTTCCTCCTGTTGTTCTCAAAAACTGTGCTTCCGTGCTAACTCCCTGCCTAGGCAAACTCTTTCGTCTCTGTCTATCCTCTAACGTCTTCCCTTCATGCTGGAAGTTTGCTCACATTCAACCTGTCCCAAAGAAGGGTGACCGCTCTCAACCCTCCAACTATCGTCCAATTGCTCTCATCTCTTGTCTTTCTAAAGTTTTTGAAACTATTCTTGCTTCCAAATTTCTTAAGTATTTCTCTTCTCATAATCTGCTCTCAGATTGACAGTATGGCTTCCTTAAGGGCCGCTCTACTGGTGATCTTCTTTCATTTCTTACTAATTCTTGGTCATCCTCCTTTCGGGACTTCGGTGAGACTTTTTCTATTGCACTAGACATATCGAAAGTCTTCGATAGAGTCTGGCATAAATCTTTAATTTCTAAACTACCCTCCTTCGGTTTCTATCCCTCCATATGTGCCTTTGTCTCCAATTTCCTTTCCGGCCGTTCCATAGCTGCGGTTGTGGACGGCCATTGTTCACTTCCTCACCCTATAAACTCGGGTGTTCCTCAGGGCTCTGTCCTATCTCCTATTCTCTTTCTAATTTTTATAAATGATCTCCTTAACTGTACCTTAATTCCTATCCATTCATACGCAGACGACTCAACCTTGCACTACTCCATTAGTTTTTTCAGAACGCCCCAGCCAGCAATCCCTCAACGACAAACGTAATGAAGCCATAGTACTCTTAAATTCTGATCTAAATACTATTTCCAATTGGGGCAGAGAAAACCTTGTTAACTTTAATGCTTCCAAAACCCAATTTCTCCATCTATCTACCCGTCAGGATCTCCCAGCGGACTATCCCTTATTCTTCAACATTACAAAAATCAACCCTTCATCTTCTCTCAATATTCTTGGTGTCTCTTTTTCTTCTGCTCTCATTTGGAAGGACCATATTACCAGTCTTGCTAAGGCAGCCTCCCAGAAGCTGGGTGTGCTCAACCGCCTTAGGGGGTTCTTTTCCCCTGCACAGCTTCTTGCTCTGTACAGGGGCATAGTGCGCCCTTGTATTGAGTATTGTTCACATGTGTGGGGAGGTTCCTCTCACACCGCTCTCCTAGACAAAATTGAAAGGAATGCCTTTTGTATCATTAACTCCCGTCCACTCACCAACTCTCTGCAATCTCTCTCTCTCCGCCGCAATGTTGCATCTCTCTCGCTATTCTATCGCTACTATAATAATCAGTGTTCCTCAGAGCTATCCCAGTGCATACCACCTCCTTTACGTAGGGCACGTGGTACCCGTCTTGCAACTCAATCCCACCCCTACTCTGTGCAACTCTCCAACCCAAGAGTGAAACGTTACTCTCAAACTTTCTTCTACTCAACAGCTGAGCTCTGGAACTCTCTCCCAGAATCAGTCTTTCCCTCTTCCTATGACTTAAATTGCTTCAAACTCCGCGTGTCCAGGCATTTTGGCTCGAACGTCCCTTGATTTTGGCCCTGTCACTCTTTCAACTATGGGGGAGGCACTCGCTATAGGCAGTTATGCCTTTTGCCTCCCTCAATAACATAGAAAAATCCTAAAGAACATTGCTGCGTTTTTTTTAACCACCATGCACTCCCTGCTTAAGGGCTGGGCTAGGGTGGGTGCGCTGATGTTTCAGGGACTTGAGTGGACTTTTGCCACAGATTTGTTTTTTTCTATGTGGATGAGGGAGACAAAAAGCCAAGCTGCCTGTAACAAGTGCCTCCCCCAGAGTTGAAAGAGTGACAGGGCCAAAATCAAGGAATGTTCTAGCCAAAATGTCTGGACACACGGAGTCTGAAGCAATTTATGTCATAGGATGAGGGACAGATGGATTCAAGGAGAGAGTTCCAGAGCTCAGCTGTTGAATAGAAGAAAGATTGGAAGTATCGTTTCACTCTTTGATTGAAGAGATGCGCAAAGTAGGGTTGGATTGTTTTGCGTTGACGGGGACTACATACCCTATGCAGAGGAGGTGGTATACACTGAGAGAGCTCTGAGGAACACTGATTATTGTAATAGCGATAGAATAGTGAGAGATATGTAAAATTGCGGCGAAGAGAGAGAGATTGCAGAGCAACGGTGAGTAGACGGGAGTTAATGATACGAAAGGTATTCTCTTCTACTTTGTCTAGAAGTGCTGTGTGAGGGGATCCTCCCCACACATTTTAACAATACTCAATACAAGGATGCACTGTGCCCCTGTACAGAGCAAGAAGCTGCCCAGGGGTAAAGAACCCTTTGAGGCGGTTGAGCACACCCAGCTTCTGGGAAGCTGTCTTAGCAAGAATGGTGATATGGTCTTTCCAAGAGAGATCAAAAGAGAAACCGAGAATACTGAGAGAAGATGAAGGGTTGATTTTTGTATTGTTGAAATATAAGGGATAGTCCTCTGGGAGTTCTTGATGGGTAGATAAATGAAGAAATCAGGTTTTGGAAGCATTGAAAGCAACAAGGTTTTCTCTGCCCCAATTGGAAATGGTAGTTGGATCAGAAGATAATAATATTGTTCTATGGCTTCACCACCTTTGATTTTGAGGGATTGCTTGCTGGGGTGTTCTGGAAAACTAGTTCAATAGTGTAAGGTAGAGTCGTCAGCATATGAGTGGATAGGGCTGGAGGTACAGTTGAGAAGATCAATTATATATATTAGAAAGATAATTGGATGAGGAACACCGGAGTTGATAGGATGAGGAAGTGAACGATGGCCGTCCACAACCGCAGCTATGGAATGGCCAGAAACGAAATTAGAGATAAAGGCACAGATGGAGGGATAGAAACCGAAGGAGGGTAGTTTAGAAATTAGAGATTTGTGCCAGACTCTATAAAAGGCCTTCAATATGTCTAGCGCAATAGAAAAGGTCTCACCAAAGTTCCGAAAGGAGGATGACCAAAAGTTAGCAAGATATGATAGAAGATCACCAGTTTAGAGATGCAAGAAATGAGAGAAATTAGGTGATAGTCGACGGGTTGAGAGCGGTCACCCTTCTTTGGGACAGGTTGTTGAATGAGAGCAAACTTTCAGCCAAGAAGGGAAGACGTTAGAGAAGAGACAGAGACGGAAGATTTCGCCTAGGCAGGGAGTCAGCACAGAAGCACAGTTTTTTAGTACAACAAGAGGAATACCGTCCGGACCGTGCACTTTTTTAGTATTAAGCTTAGAGAGGGTAGAAAGTACATCTTTAAAAGAGACTAGCAGGGGTACCCGGCGTTGCCCGGGTTTAAATTCTACTAACATAATCACCATCATCAATCACTACTACCACAATCACACAATACTACTACTACCATAATCACCGGCCTCGACCTCCCTGTGCCTCATTAAACGGCGACCTCGATTTCGGCCGCTAAATGACCTCCGATTTTGGATCTGACCTCATCCGTACCTCCATTTTGGGGGGCTGCGAACAACTTTCGTTCCATACACCTTTTCGATCGGAGGCCTCCTTCTGCCCCAAACGGCCATTTTTTTGTTTTTCAATTTTGGCCTCGAAACGACCTCCGATCGTGGCCTCGCCCCCTCTATGACCTGACCCAGGTCAATTGACACCCACATGCAAAGTTTCAGCTTCCCAGGTCCAAAACTGCGGCCGCCTATTAAGAACACACAGACAGACAAACAGACACACGAACTGATTTAATAATATAGATTAGGATGTTAGGCATGAATAAGAGAGAGGGGGTGGAGAGTAAGTAATAGCACCGGAATCATCCAAGGTGGAGTTTCTAGCGAAAGTTTGATCGAAGAGTTCAGCTTTATCAAAGGAAGAAGTGATAGTTGTGCCATCAGATTGGAAAAGCGGAGAGAAAGACGAGGAAGAAAAATTGTTGGAGAGGTTTTTGGCTAGATGCCAGAAAGCTTGGGAAGAGCTAGAGTTGGGTATTTCAATGCATTTATTATTGTTGAAAGAGTGTTTGGCGAGTCTAAGAACAGATTTGACTTGATTCCAGGCAGAAACATAGGAAGAATGGGATTCTTTAGTTAGAAGGTGCCAGTACCATTTGAATGCTTCCTCCTTATTGCGTAAAGCCGTAGAACAAGCGTGAGTAAACCAAAATTTGTTTGCATTAGTCTGTGAGAAAGAAAATGGAATATATGGCTCCATGCCCGATAGGATTACCTCGGTAATGCGTTCAGCACTCTCCGAGGGCCCCCGGCCACGGAAGCAAAAATCATTTCCTGGGAAGTCAAACAAGTACTGCCGAAGACCCTCCTAGTCGGCAGCGGCAAAAGTGCCACAAGCGCCGCCGGTTGGGAAGATCGGGTGGCTGTACCGGAGAGATAGGAGAGATAACATAAAAGTTTAAGGTTGGAGGAGCCCAAAGGAGAGAAAAGATTGACAGTATAAGCAGAAGGGTTAGAAGTTAGAAACAAGTCTAGTATGTTGGACCGATCTCCGAAGCAATCTGGGATATGGGTGGGTTGCTTAACCAACTGCTCTAGCTCATTTAGGATAGAAAAGATGTAGGCCCATTCACCAGGATGGTCAGTGGAATGAGAGGAGAGCCATTGGCGGTGGTGAACGTTGACATATCTTAATTAAGATAGAGATTTCTGAGAAAGGAGATATGGATAGGATGTGTTCCACTTTAGAGTTTAGAGAGTCAAAGAATTTGGGGAAGTCAGTGAGTTGGGGAAAGATAGACAACACAGAAATATTTAGTATGAGTGGCTAGATAGTTGAAATAAATTTGAGAATTCAGAGGAATCGAAGTCGGGAACAGTAGAGCAAGTGAGTTTGTTGTGCACGTATACACAATATCCGCCTTTGGCTTTGAAACTAGGATATAGATAGTAGGAGGTTGCATAGAAGGGTTTGCTGTAAGTAGTCCCAGACAACTGGGTTTCGGTGAGCAAGAGAAGATCAGGGTTGGCAGAGGAGAGATGTTGTTCAACAGAGTAGAAGTTAGGGGAAAGGCCACGAATGTTGCAAAAGTTGATAGTGAGAGTGTCAGATCGTGGTCCAAGAAATTTTGGTTTGGTGGGTCGTTGGGTGAGTGTCCAGCATGTGCTATGGGGGCATTTATGGTCGGCCCCCCTGGGGACTCTGAAGCTGGGCCATGTTGTGTCATAATTTGTTTTGTAAATTTGGTGTATTGGAAAGAAGCATAGTGTGCTTGTGTTGTGTAGTGTTAAAGAGAGAGTTTTTTTGTGTGAGCTAGCTGGATTACTGTTAGGGTAAGTGAGGAACAAAGAACATCAGTAATAGAGGCCAAGCAAATGAAACAGGAGTTCCAGCGACTCCTTATCACATGCCTAGAGCCTCTTCTGGGTCTAGCCCTGTTCGATTGGTGCCTATACAATCTGCCCCTGCTAGACCACGCCATCCACCACAGCAGTGGCGTCTGCCAATAACACACTCTGGCTGGCCCGAGCCTCGAGTCCTCTATCTCTCAGTTTGCAGGCGAGTGCTCTACCAACCGCGCTACATGAATAGCTAATTAAACTTATATCTTAAGGGCGGAGGGGCCGGTTTTCTGACCCACTTTCTCCCTCATGTTTAGCCCCATTAGTTTTCAGATGTTAAGATGTTTGCCCCATTAGTTAGTCGATTTTAAGATCTTTCGCCCCATTTCTTCGTCAATATTTAGACCTTTCGTGCTGTCGGGAATTTAGCAATACCAAGTGAAGCGGTTGTAAACAAAACATTTTAATGGGAAAATAATAAGCACTAGGGCACGAAGGACCATTATTTGTCGGGAATTTAGATAAAGAGGTTAAATTGCATATCACTGGTACATGAAAATATCCCAACAAATAGTTATATAATAATTACCAATACGGCGAAGTTAATAGATGGAGTCCGGTCCTATTTCACACTGCTAATTGAATTGCATGACATGTAGGAATGTTCACATAATATAATATCGATACAATGAACTTAGCTTAGAGGACTGGTGATGTAGGACTGTTGTTATATATTATCAATGGTAGTTCATGGTGGACTAAAGGTGAGTCAAGAGCCAGGGGGAAGTTGTTGGCTGTATGGTGGTGATTGAGAGACTAAAGGGCCGGCGTCCGATCGCTTCGCGAAATTACATATGGCTGCCGGCTCATAATAATTATAACCCATAACTTGGTTTCATGATACATCTAGAGCTGATGTAGATATTTATACGTTACAGTTTATATTTAACCTACACTTAATAATAAACTACAATACACAAAGAACTAGCCGAAATCGTACATGCGATACGATACCGCCAAATTCAAATGCCCTATTGGACCTAAACTGTCGGGATCATTACCCTATTCCCGACATACTGCCCGCCACCAAAAACAATATACAGTAGCTATATACAGAAAACAAAAGGACATCAAGATTCAAAGATCACCTTGTTTGATCTTAGATCTCCAAAGATCCACGGAACTCATAGCCGCCCTCCTTTTGGGACGAGCGCCACCTGAAGCCAGAGGAGGATCATCCTTCTCATCATCAACTGCCCCACCCTGAGGAGCACTGTCACCAGCACTCTCCCGCGGAAGGGTATCAGTAGAGACGCCAGTATCATCCGGCAGTTCTACATCCTGCTCCAAGGGATATAACCTTACGACTGGGCGAGTAGTAACCCCAGTCGAAGTTCGTAATTTAGCAACCCTTATAAGACCATCAATGCCCGGGAACAAATCGACAATCCTCCCAAGCTTCCAAAATAACCTAGGACGCTCATCATGAATTAGTACGATATCCTCGATACGAGGCCATCGTTGATTCGTCCCTTTGATCATATTGGAGTGACGCTCGCGAAGAGACAGCAAATATTCTTGGGTTCACCGTTTCCATAGATCGTCAGACACTTTGTTCACATACTGAAAGCGACGACGGGTGGCGTCAGCATCGCCGAACGTAGGGTCTTCTAGATCTTCGTCAGTTACTGACGATCTAGGAAAGGTATTAAGGGTTCGTCCACGTGTTAGCATTGAAGGCGAAATGGGTAAGAGGTCATCAACATCTGCCGAGGTATAGGTCAAGGGCCTGTCGTTGACTGACATCTCAATCTCTATTAAGATGGTTTGCAACTCCCTTCTGGTCACCAGTGCCCTTCCTAATACCTTCTTCATGGCAGATTTGACAATACCGATTGTTCTCTCCCAAATCGCCCCGAACCATGGTGCACGTGCTGGTACAAATTTCCACTGACAACCCTTTCCAGTGAGGGTAGCCACAACTTGCGGGTCATCCATTAAACTCTGGAGATATTTAGAGGCCCCGACAAAACAAGTCGCATTATCGCTCATAATAATTTGAGGGAAACCATTGCGGCCTGCAAAGCATCTTAGAGTATGCAAAAAACCCTCACTGGATAGGTCGTCAATCAATTCAATATGAATCGCTCTGGTTACCGCACATGTGAATAGAACGGCATATACCTTTATGATATTACCGGGCGATTCTCTAACTTGAATCGCTCCGGTGTAGTCTACCCCGGTTACCTGAAATGGTTTAGTCCTTTGTACCCTGAACTCAAGTAAGGGAGGTAGATCTACTGGGGAGTAAGGCTTACCCTGTAATCTTTTACAGATAGTACAGTTATTGTGGATCCCTTTAATTGCTTGTCGCATCTTAGGGATCCACCAACATTGTCGCATATACGCCAGAACATAATTTACGCCAAAATGTAGGCATGTTCTATGGCATTGGCGAATCAACAGTTTGGTAATCAAATGAGAGGAGCTAAGGAGGACAGGATATTTCGCAGAATCAATAATGTCCACCTTTTGTATCCTGCCTCTACACTTAATTATGCTTCCTTCCATATATAATCCTAGCTGCCTCATTAAGTTAGAGGGTTTGGCCTTTGACTCCTTTTTTTTTTTTTTTTTTTTTTCTATATTCCAACTTACTTCCTCTCGGGCATAGGCTGAGAGCCTTAACATTCACCGCTTTACAATGAACAGTGAAGCCCGTGAGGTCTTGTTCCAGTCTAGGGAGTGAGACATGTGAAGCACGTAGAGTACAACGAGCACCTGCCATCTTGCCTTCACATGAGGCACGTTGCTCACTCATGGCCCGAAACGACCCCATCTCTGAAGCCACCTCGTTCCCGTGCTTCACTGTCTCACCCCATACACTCGGACTCTCACACTTACACACACACAACGCCACCTGTTGAGCAGATAACTCACCAGGCATTGCACCCCTATAGCATATTTTGAATATGGGAATATTCATACAGTGCTATTTAATCAGGGAACAATGAGGGTATTTTATTGACGTTTCAGTGGGCTTTGTGGTAATGCACTGATACTAGGTACAGCACAAATTCCATCCCAATAATATCTTCCCATTGATACATCGGGATTTGAACCCGGGACCTTTGGATTACCAGGCCAGAGGCAAGACCACTCCACCACACCTCCCCTTGCTCAGGATTTGATGTTCAGTAGGATAAGATTCCCTTTGTACTAAACATATTAGTTTCGCTTCTGCTGATCTCAATTCATGGAGTCTGATATGCTTCGAATCTTCACTAAGGAAAGACCCGTTAGCCCGACTTCTCATTTTGTTAATGAAACGGTGTATCCATGCAAATACCCGTATTACTTGATCATAGCTGCCGTAACGTTCCCACTCTACCAACTTGTTATCCTGATGTGTAGTACTCACAGTCGCCAATACTTTACATCATCTTGGGGCCGACTTGAAGGATCAGATATGCATTCCCTGAAATCCTGAGCCATTCAGTTGGAGATATAAGCCATGGAGGTCCATGCCACCAAATAGAGGACGACATAAACTACCATTGCATATGTATATGGCAGTACCGTACGCACTATTACTAGCATCAGAAAAGGCATGTAGATCCACCTATTGACCACTAATAACCTGACGATTAAGTTGGACCTTGCAACATGTGGAAAGGTCCGACCGAATTAACCGCCAAGTATCTTGTAACTCAGTCGGGAGGGGCATGTCCCAATCTAGTTTTAGCCGCCACAGTTGCTGTAAAAACATATGAGCACGGATAGTTACAGGCAGCAAAAAACCTAGGGGATCAAACAACCTCGCTGACAAGCTTAAGCAGTTTCGCTTGGTCATAAGCTCACTGCCGCATGGGGTGTGACAGAAGGATATACAATCTGTGGTAGTGTCCCATTTGTGGCCTAAAAACTTCACCTCACTATTCTCAGTAGCTACACCGTCAGAAGCAAATTGACCTTTCAAAAGATCACTATTAGTGGCCCATTCTCTCAAGTATAGATGAGCCTTGGCAAATATATCGCGGATCTCCCAGCATCTTTCGAGCAATAAATCTTCATAGTCTCCAGTGCCTTGAAGATTGTCCACATAGATCCCCTGCTTGATCTCATTCTTGAAGTCAGGATCTAGTCCAGCCTCCTCAAGATGTCGCAAGATAGTAGCGTTGAGAAGGAACTGGGAACAGGTCGCCCCGAATAAGACGACTCTGAACCTGTAGACCAGATACTCTGAATCTAGATCCATTGGGTCCCGTGGCCATAAAAATCTTGTCGAGTCCCTGTCTTCACGATGGAGTTGAAGCATCAGGAAGGCCTTCTCAATATCGGCGACCCATGCAAACTTATGACATCTGAAGCGCAACATAATTTGCGCGAGATCAGAGACCAGGGACGGACCCGTGTACAGACAATCATTCAGGCTATAGGAGCGATCACTGGATTTAGCAGAGCAGTCATACACAATACGAACAGGAGTGGTGGAACTGTCCTTTTTAATCCCATGGTGAGCAAGGTAATGGATGTTATCCCCATACTCCCTGAGATCTACTCTTTCCACAAATCCACGTTGTACCTGCTCGTTTAGTACTGCCGCATAATTCTCGCAATAATTTGGATCCTTGACAAACTGCTTCTGAAGGCCACGTAATCTACCAAGTGCTAGATGGAAATTAGTAGGTAATTTACTCTTATTATCATTCCAAGGGAGCCTTACCACATACTGACCCCTGCCAGAGTCATACGTTACAGTCTCTTCATACGAGCTCAACGCTAGCTTGGACTCCCGATCAAGTTCATGTGGGTCAATTCCAATATTGTCCAAGTCCCATAGCTTATCTATATCAGTACATGTATTATCAGGCACATTTGGCCTAATATATTTATCTATGGGGCTTACTGCTACCTTGAGGACCGTAACCACCTCCACCTGTGTGTCTTGAGAGGAAGTGGCATAGGATCCGGAAATGGCATACCCTTGGATCGTGGGGAGCATTATTAGCCGATCTACCCGCCGATATCCAGGGTGAACCAGGTCGTAGTAATAATCAGCTCCGACCAGTAGCATAATTCCATTGTTAGCAGAGAGTTGATCATCAGCCAGTTTATAACCCTTGCTTCTGAGATATTTCAAATGTGGTTGAATCTCTGATGCTATATAGAAACTGGGTAGTTTGTCGACCACAACAGCCTTGATGGGACATACCTCTCTTCTATAAACATAGGAAATCTCCACTATATCATAGTCACTGGAATGTACTTCACCAGTGAAACCATGGAGACGCAAATTCTCTTGACCCTTGCTGGTACACTTGAGCTGGGGAAATAATGACCGCAGAACGAATGACCTCTGTGAACACTGGTCGAGTAAGGTGCGCGTCATTGTAGGCTTATTATTACTCCCCATTACTGGCAGCATCATAGTAGGAAGCAATTGACATTCCCGGGAAGCAATGGACATGGCAGATACTTTATTACCCTCGCTTTTACCTTTCTCATGTGACTCTTTGGTGGTTCTTCCCTTTTCTTTGCCGTCGTGCCGATCAGACTGGGTGCAAAGGGAAAACCAATGTTTCCCTTTGCAATACTTACAAGGTTTGATGTAGGAATTGGTGCAAGTACTGTTGAAGTGGTCTCTTGCCAGACAGCTTGTACATAAATTAAGCAATTTAGCCTTGCCAATTTTCTGTGTAGCCTTAGGATACTTAGGACACTGGTAGCACAGATGACCGTGGACACTGCACAACTTGCAACCTAATGATATTGGCCTTTTCTGTTTAGGAGAAGTCTGTACCGGGAAAGCTGCAGTGGATGGCGACATCTTCACGGGTCGGTAGTGTCCAGTACTCTCCATGTTAAACACTTCAGTCTGGTACACCTGCACCAACGCTTCCAAGTTTAGTGGAGAGTCGCTTAGTTGTCGTCTTACGATTTCCTTTAGGGGAGAGGGTATCTTGTTCAAGATATTTACACTAAATATTTCCTCCTTGGTGATGGCCATTGTCTCCATAGATCGGAGGAGGCTCTCAAAGGAGGCATATTACTCCTTTAGGTCTGTCACATCATAGGATGGAGGATCTAGAGTGAAGAATTTAGTAATTAATGCGGTCTTGATGACTTCTTCTCTCCCGTAAGTTCTTTTCAGCAACTCCACTGCAGACTCATAGCTTGTAGCTTCTAGCTTGTACCCATCGATCAACTTCAATGCCTCCCCTTTCAATTGGCCACGGAGATAGGTGAACCTTTGGATGGATGTGAGTGTCTTATTTCGATGGACGGAACACTAAAAGATATCCCAAAATCCAGTCCAGGTAGTCGAATCCCCGGAAAAGGTAGGCAAAGTAAGCTTCGGCAGGTTAAAGCCAGTCGCCTTTGGTGTACCGGTATCCTTAACAGGGTGTGTTTCTTGTGTGGAAGATAGTCTGGCTAAGGCTGTATTAACATTCTCAACGTACTCAAGATCTGCTGACATTTCTTCTTCCACATCGTCAGTACTTGTCAATAAACCATATACCTGCTGAGCATAATTATCATAAGTGGCTAGCGATTTAGTTACAGTAGCAAATTTACCCTTAATTTGATCAGCCGAGGCACTTAATAAAAATTCATCAAGATCTCTTAACACCTATTTAAACTTCCCTTCATCCCTCCTTCAGAATCCTAAGCTTCTTTATATCTGTCATCATTAAGGTCTGAATCTAGGCTATTAACTCTCTAAACTATAAAGCAAACTAGTTGCACAAATTAATTTAAATTAAAAAATGAGTCACATGAGAACCCTCCCCGCCGGCAAAACCAATAAAGAGTCCCATAATGCCTAAACATATAGAACACTACAGGCCTACCACCAAAGTGAAATGAATAGCTACCACAGACACCTGCAGGCTTAGCCTAGCTCAACCACGCGAAATGGAACCAACGAAAAAACCCTCACACCCAGCACTAGCCCAACAAACCCTCCAAGAACGGCAAGGAGCACAACGTCCAAAACAACCGGGAAACCAGCCCCCCAAAAAATACTGTGACGGCTCTACCTAGAAAAAAACCCCGAGGGAAAAAGCTAGGCTAAGAAACTAGGGAAAGGGCAGTCGGCCCAACAAAGTACGAGGCGGCAGCCATTAGCAATACCAAGTGAAGCGGTAGTAAACAAAACACTTTAATGGGAAAATAATAAGCACTAGGGCACGAAGGACCATTATTTGTCGGGAATTTAGATAAAGAGGTTAAATTACATATCACTGGTACACTCCACAGTTCCTTCACATTTACCAATTCTTTCACCCAACCCGATCTTATAAATTCAAAAATAAACACTGCAATTTCTCTGAACCAGGACCTTTCTAGAATTAATGGATGGGGACAAAAGAATCTAGTTTCCTTTAATGCACAGAAAACCAAGTACATTCAATTTTCTAACCGACAGAATCTCACTGACTCCCATATATTTTTTAATGATGTAAATATTCCCACTTCCCTAGTATTGACATTCTCGGTGTAACATTAACTACTAACTTGAGCTGGACACATTATGTTAGAAGCATTGCTAAGAATGCCTCTAAAAAACTGGGACTCCTGTACAGAGTTCGAGAATTCACTGACGAGCAGTTGGCCGTGATATATAAAAGTCATGTGCGTTCTCGAATGGATTACTGTTCACCTCTGTGGGGTGGAAGTGGAGTGGTTGCATTGAGGCAGTTGGACAAAATTCAAAATAAAGCTATTAGATTAATCAATAACCCTGCAATCACACAGGACCTTCCTACATTATCCATACGAAGAAACGTTGCATCCCTTGCATTATTCTACAGATATTTTCACAGCAATTGTTCCGAGGAACTTGCTTCAATTGTGCCGCCTCTCCACATCTTTCCCCGTAGAACTAGGGCAGCTGAGAGCGCCCATGAATTTACACTTTCTCCTCCACAATGCAGAACTTCTGCTTATCAGAATAAATTTATCCCCAGAGCTACTACTCTTTGGAATTCACTTCCCTCGAATTGCTTTCCACAAACTTACAATCTACAAATGTTTAAATCCAGTTGTTACAAACATTTTATGAATGGAGGATGCCTTTAGGCACATGGACCTTTTTGTTTTATCTGTGTTTTTCCTTCCTCCGTTCATTGTCTCTTAAAAAAACAAAAACAAAAAAAAACATGAAAATATCCCAACAAATAGTTATATAATAATTACCAATACGGCGAAGTTAATAAATGGAGTCCGGTCCTATTTCACACTGCTAATTCAATTGCATGACATGTAGGAATGTTCACATAATACAATATCGATACAATGAACTTAGCTTAGAGGACTGGTGATGTAGGACTGTTGTTATATATTATCAATGGTAGTTCATGGTGGACTAAAGGTGAGTCAAGAGCCAAGGGGAAGTTGTTGGCTGTATGGTGGTGATTGAGAGACTAAAGGGCCGGCGTCCGATCGCTTCGCGAAATTACATATGGCTGCCGGCTCATAATAATTATAACCCATAACTTGGTTTCATGATACATCTAGAGCTGATGTAGATATTTATACGTTACAGTTTATATTTAACCTACACTTAATAATAAACTACAATACACAAAGAACTAGCCGAAATCGTACATGCGATACGATACCGCCAAATTCAAATGCCCTATTGGACCTAAACTGTCGGGATCATTACCCTATTCCCGACACGTGCTATTTACGTGTCGATTTTTTCCCTGGCGAACGATAGTGAGCCTGTAATGTTGGAAGAACTGGCCTTCGGCCGGGACATTTTTCTACCGAAACATGTACAAATTAATCTAGAAGGGGGATCTAATGGTTGTTTTTTTTTTTTTTTTTATGGAGGTCTAGGGAGGAAACTAAAAAAATAATGAACACATGCAAAAGTCGCCCAAAAAGTGAACCATCTCCCCTTAAGGTATCTGCTGTGCTGTGTTATAATTTTCAAAGCAAGGCGGATAATATCCTGAATCCAATACAATCACAGAGCCGTAAGAGTTTTGTTAGATCATGGTATTAAGTCTAATCTACATTTATGAGACTAGTTGTCAAAAATATTGACATTATATGGACCTTTAACAGTAGTAAGGCTTCAAAAATCTCAACCAACCTTTTTGAACTACCACAGATCCTTCCTAAGCTGCTTAATATCGTCAAAATATAGCTCTAATACAATATAACGCACGTCGCTGGTACTCAAAGGGTTAATATAAGTTTATACCGTATATTGGAGGTATCGGTACATACAAATTATAGCATTTAAATAATATGACAACTAATTTCGAATACAGTAATTGAAGAGTTGTTGAAAATAAATTAAATATTAGTTAGTAAACTAAAACCAGTCGTATTTAAATGAAGCAGCGAGTAAATGAAGCAATCGTTTGTGTTTTATAAGTGGGGGTAAATCAAATATCACCAGTCGAGTTTGAATAAAGCAACGACTGAGTGAAGCAATCCTTTACGGAAAACCATAGAGTACAGAAGGATAGAGCTCAAAGCGTGACGTCACACGGTTATTTTGCCGCGCGTCCTAGGGATTTGGTGGCAGGCCTGTTGTAGGGCATACAACAAAAACACCTCAGTCGTTTTTCCTTATTAGATACTCCTTGATATCTGTGCACCTGGCTTGTCTGCAGTGTTACCAAAGTTAGGGAAATCCCTCAAAATGAGGGGGCATTAGATTAAAGAGGGAACGTCTTTAAGAGTGATTTAATGTTGGTAAAAACACTTGTAAATTATTTAAAACAAAATAGATATATAAAAGCAAGAGGAAAATATTAGGAATACATATACAAAATCAAAAATACTTATATATGATGTAAACTGTATAACTACAAGCAACACAACAAGAATTAAAATGTAGTTTTTAATATATATTATTAGTTACATGTTATGTAGATGTTAATTTATAAAGTTGCACTAAAACAGGACATTTCACGAAATACGTTCATAGGTTATACTTATGACATCTAGGGATATTTTGTCCCAGCATGTTTGACGTTGGCTACTCCCTACTCTCACAACAACAATGGTGGGGGTAGAAGAGACGTGGCTGTCGGTCCGATCGCGGCGCCGTATGGTAAAGACGTGTTTAGTCTATGATCCTGGTGTTGTTGATCATCCCATTCACGGCCCTCGGGCTGTTCAATCTGTACTTTGACATTCTGTGGGCTAACACTTATAGGAATTAGGCCACAGGGGGAGTTGGGCTAGGACAGGTAGCCGACAATATGGAGGAACAGTTGAGTGCCACCATGGAAGATAGTCCCTCATTGGCCCTGAAACGAGGCCTTGAGCATGGGACAGAGAGTGATGCCGATAATGACGGGGGAAGTGCCGGGAATGCGCTGAAAATATCGCAGCATGAAGTAGTGAGTGATGTGAATGTGGTTCCTGAAACGGTGGGTGGTGGTGGTGCCAGTGGTGGCCTTAAGGAGAACGGGCTGGTTAGGCCTAGGCCTACCCCAGTGTCAGAAAAGATCACATATATCATCACCACTGAGCCCAGATCTCGGGTGTTTGACAAGTCTGCGAAGGTCACTGTGGCTGTAAATGGGTCTCCAATCGGGGACTTTGTCAAACTGGAGGATATTTGTGTGTTGGGTAGAGGTGAGGCGTTAAGTGTCCATCTGGCCATAGACCTAATTGGGGACTCGGTGGCGCCACTTGATACCATTACCGAGTTTGGGGAGTGGACGGTAACATGCAGGGCGTCTATCTCCCCAGAAGACGACAGGTACTCATGGGGCAAGATTGGCCCGGTGCACCCGGACATATCGGACAAGGTCGTCTTGGAGTCGCTACAAGTGATGTCGGGTTCTGGGGGCACCACAGTCCTGGAGGAGGTCACGCACCTGTCGAAGCGTGGACCCGCTGCCGGTGGGGAGGGGGATGCGTCCCAGTCCCAGGTCGATGGCAGGGTAGTCAGGCTACGGTTCAAGGGCCCATTGGCCCCAAGGGCCACCTGCCAGGGTGGCCTTGGGACGTGTTAGCTACCAGGTGACGAGGTACTCATTCCGCATGCTGAGGTGCTACAACTGCCACTTTTTTGGCCATGGTACGGTGTCCTGCAGGAATAAGGTACGGTGCCGTAATTGCAGTGGCTTTCATGACATGCAAAAGGGAGGTCAGGCCTGCAACAACGCACCCAGCTGCTATTTTTGTGGGGGGGCACACAGGGTTACGTCCCGCTCGTGCCCATTGTTTACACATGCGATTGACCATCATGAGGACTATAAGGCTGGGGAGATGGGCGTGGCTGCCCTCAATGGCCTCCTCAGAGGCCTCAATCCTACCCGACGACGAACTGCCCCGTCGGCTCAGGTTACTCCTCTGCCCACTGAAACTACGATGGGTCCTCCACCTCCTCGCCGGGCTCCTCGGTCTGCCAGTGGTGCCTCTTCATACGCAGCGGTAGTGGCCACCAACAGGTATGCAGCACTAGGGGATATGATGGTTGACCGGGATGTCGAATCTGCGGAGGACGAGGTGGATTCGGGGGATGTTGTTCGGCGGGAGGAGAGTGTTTCGGTCCGGCCCACTTCCAGTGCAGGAGTGGTTATCCATCACCTGGCGACCCCCAGGTCACAGCGGCCGCGTCGTCGTGCGGACCGACTCCGACGCAGCGTTCCCTCACAGGATGCACTGCCCCCACCAGCCTGCCATCCAGAACCGGTTTCGGTGCCAACATCTCGCCCTGGTTTTCGTCAGGTGCACCCCCCCGGTTACTGCCCGCCCTGCGGCAGTAGTTGCAGACTCCCGGGAGTGCCCCTCCTCTGGATCTGGTCCCGGGTCATCAGGAAGTGGTGACACATATGGACAGTTGTTTGCGGATTTCTGGGAGTACTTCATGAAGGACCTGACGATGAGGGAGATATGCATTGCCCTGATGCCCAGACTGCTTGCCCTGCTGATGGGTCAATAGTACCGCCACGATCACCAGTAAAGTTGGTCTTATGGAACGCCCATTCTCTACACAGGAAGACGCAGGATCTCAAACAATTAGTTGGAAAGGAGGCCCCAATAGTGGTGGGGGTCTGTGAGACGTGGCTGTCTCCTTCTCTGATGCTCCAGATTCCCGGTTTCATAGTTCCCCGGAAGGACAGGGATACCCGGGGATGTGGCCTGGCGTTAGCGGTGCGTGAGTCGGTACCCAGTAAACTGCTCCACCTCCAGAGTTTTGATGGGGGAGTGATGGAAGTCCTGGCGGTGAGTGTGGCTTTGAGGACGGGTTGGGCGACAATCCTCCTCTGTTATAACCCGTGCCGAACTGTGTCCGGCGATGAATTCCTGCATTATTTCGGCCAGATACCATCTCCCAGTCTGGTGATGGGGGATTTTATGCCAGGCATTGCCATTGGGATCCGGGTGTCCGCCGGACATCCTGCAATCAGTCGCGGACGTCACTGTTCGACGTACTACTGGACAGCCCCACTCTCCATCTCCTCACCCCTCCCGGCCTCCCTACACGCATCGACCCCCATACAGCGAGGTCTTCCACCCTGGATCTCTGTTTTGGGGATGGCTTCTTTCTGGGGGCGGAGGTTTCCACGGGTCCCTACATGGGTAGTGACCATCTCCCCATCTTCATAGAGGTGCCAAACTTCCCGTCCCCGGCGACTCGGCACGCTCGCCCCAGATGGGCGTTCCATGAGGAGGGCTGGGCTCAGTATCAAACGGCAGTCCGGTCTCTCCTTACCCCGGCAGTGGATTCTCGGAGAGTAGGGGCGGCTGGAATATCAGTGGCTCTAGTGGCGGCGGCCAAAGGGGTTTTCCGGAAGTTGGGAGGTCCTCCAACTTCAAGGCCGGCAGTCCCTTGGTGGAACAGTGACTGTACTTAGGCGGTCCGGGCTCGTCATCGTTCCTGGAACCATTGGCGACGGCATCCCTGTGCTGCTACGAAGAAGGAGGCGCGCCGCATTGAAACACGATGTGCCAGGATCGTCTTGTCGGCCAAGAGGAAGTCGTGGACCGCCTTCTGTCCCACACTACACTCCACACTACACTTCGAGGGCTTGGACGTTTGTCAGGAGGATGAATGGTCAGCGAGTGGACCCCTCGTTCCCTCTCAATATTGCAGGCTCCTTGGTCAGTGATCCCCAGGAGCAGGCAGAACATTTGGCCGGCCATTTCCAGGGAGTGTTTGGGGAACCAGCCCCCCTCCCAGATGCCGACATATGGGACTCGGATATCTTGTCTCGGTTGGGATCCCCCGCCCCGGCAGGTCTGGCCGGGCCGCTGACCTCCCATGAACTCTACAGTACGATACGCTCGCTTCCCAGAGGCAAGGCAATGGGCCACGATGACATTGCGTATGAGATGATGGTCCATTTACCGCAGTCAGCCCTGGATTCACTATTGGCCATCTACAACAGCGCCTGGTGTGCCGGGGCATGGAAGCATTCCTGCTGCATGGAAGCATGGTCTATTGCTGCCGTTCCCGAAGCCGGGGAAAGACCCCACGCTCCCCTCTTCAAAGGAGTACAAAGGAGTACAAAGGAAATCAAGCAACAACAGATCTAGTGACCCTTCTAGGCTGCTTGTCCTCCAAAACACTGAGGATCAAGTGTCCAAACAGTGGTTTAGAGTGGGTAAGGGAACATTGGAAAGGGAACTACTGCCCTGGAACTAATGTCCGTGGCAGGACTAGGAAGTTAATAGGGGACATAGGGGTTAGTAACTGAGGGGAGGATAAAATAAAGTTATTCATTTACAATCGCAGTCAGTCGCGGGTTTGGTGCGAGATATTTGTCTAGGCGGAATTTAAATGAATCAACGGTGCTGCAGTCTATAACGTCTCGGGGAAGCCCATTCCACAAGTTGACAACTTGATTGAAGAAGAAATTCTTAGATTCGTGTGAGTTAAAAGATTTACAAATAATTTTGCAACCGTTTCCCCGCGTGTAATTAGATTGGGCGATAGTGAAGTACTTACTACAGTTCATATTGTCGATGCCTTTGATGATTTTGAACACTTGAATTAAGTCACCTCTTAATCTGCGCTGGGTTAAAGGAAATAGATTTAATTCTCTAAGACGCTCTTCGTATGGTTTGTTCTTTAGGCTAGGTATCATTTTGGTAACTCTACGTTGAACTCGTTCTAGCTTGTTTATGTCTTTTTGGTAATAAGGGCACCAGCATTAAACGCAGTATTCCAGAAGAGGGCGGACTAAGGAATTGTAAAGGGTTAGGATAACGTCGTTGGATTTATGCTCAAATGACCTGCCTATAAAGCCAATTATTTTGTTTGCCTTCTTAACAACTTCTGAACATTGTTGACTCGGTTTTAGGTTACTCGATATTGTTACTCCCAGATCGGTTTCTCTGTTTACATTCTTAAGCTGAGTGCCATTCATCGAATAGTTTGCTTTCTCATTTAGGTATCCGATATGTAGTACTTTACATTTATCCGCATTGAAACTCATTTGCCAAATTTGGGCCCAATGTGACAATTTATCTAGATTGTGTTGCATATCATCAACTTGGTCTTTTGAGAGTACGCTATTTGCAATTTTTGTATCGTCAGCAAATTTTGAGATTGTACAGGTGAGACCCTCATCTATGTCGTTGATGTAAATTAGAAAGAGAATTGGTCCTAGTACCGATCCCTGGGGTACCCCGCTACTTACATTGGTCCATTTAGATGCCTTACCGTTTATGACTACTCTTTGCTTTCTGTCGCTGAGCCAATTTTCTATCCATTTCAACACACCGTCTTGTATTCCATGCGCTTTTAGTTTTAGCAGTAAACGTTTGTGGGGAACTTTGTCAAAGGCCTTTTGAAAATCAAGGTATATAATATCTACAGCTTTACTCTCATCGTAGAGGTTGAGGATATCGTGGAAGAAGTCTAAGAGGTTTGTTAAACAGGAACGTTTTTTACGAAAGCCGTGTTGAGTATCTTTAAGTATGTTATTTTCCTCTAAGTGATTTACGAGTCTGTCTCTTATGACCGTTTCTAGCATTTTACATACAACTGAGGTTAAGCTAATTGGACGATAGTTACGGGGTAGGGATTTGCTGCCTTTTTTGAATATCGGTGTTACGTTGGCTATCTTCCACTGATCAGGCATAGTTCCAGACTGCAAGGATTTATTGAATAGTAATGTCAGTGGTTTGGAGAGCTCATCCTTAGCTTCCTTTAGAACTCTAGGCGAGATTGTATCAGGTCCAGGCATTTTATTTACCTTGAGTTTATCTAAACAATTCAATACTTCTCTCTCTGTAACGGTGATATTGCTTAGAACATCTGAATTATCAATCTGAATCGGCGATGGTGTAGGGATATCACTGAGGTCTTCTGTTGTAAAAACTGATGCAAAGAAGGTATTGAGGGCATTACTCATTTGTACTTCGTCTTTGGTGTATTCTCCATTTTCATCGACTAACGGTCCAACAGTTGAAGTAACTACTTTTTTCTTTCTGATATAACTATAGAATTCTTTCAGGTTAGTTTTACTTTGATTCGCAATATGTAACTCTAGGGTCTTTTTACTTTGCTTAATTAACTTTTTGGCTTTGCGTCGTAGCTCTACAAATTTCACCCGTTCTTCGTCTTTTTGTGAGGATTTTAATCTATCATTAGCAAATTTTTTAGCAAGCAGGCAGTTTGAAATATCTTTATTCCACCATTTGGGCTTATTATTATGGCCTGGACGCCGTATTTTCGATGGTATGCAGTCTTGCACTGCTTTTAGGTAAGTGGTTTCGAATAACTTCCAAGATGTATTTATGTCGTTATTGTTAATTAAAAAGCTCCAGTCAGTTTCTTTAAACATAGCTCTAAGTTTATGAAAGTTTGCTTTCTTGAAATTAGGGACTTTTTCGATGCTACTATTTGGTTCGTTACTAGTAAACTTTAAAGTGAAAGTTATCGTACGATGGTCGCTGTTACTGAATTCATCACCAACATTCAAATTCTCTATTAATTCTTCTTTTGTTGCAAGTACAATGTCAAGAACGTTATTACCACGGGTCGGTGTTCGAACAAATTGATAAAGCGAACTCTCTTGCAAGTTCGTATACAAGTCATGTCCGGAGTGTGAAGTAAGAGTATCGCCCCCCTTTGTCACAGGTATATTAAAGTCCCCCCAAAATACGGTATCTTGTGAGTTACTTACATCTGCAATTTGTTCATAAATTTCTCGGTCAATTTGCACTGATTGAGCTGGAGGTCTGTATATTAATGCAAGTATTCTTGTTGTACCTTTATTATTCTTTATTAGCACAAAAGATGTGTCGACGTTCACAATTTGAGGTTTTGACAAGAGGGTCGGGTTAAGACTTTCTTTGATATAAAATAAAACGCCACCTCCATTTTTATTTATTCGGCTTTTCTCAAACATTACATAACCGGGAAGTGAATACTCTGCTAAAAAGTCTCTATCTACTGTATTGAGCTAAGATTCTGTTATACCAATCACATCATAATTTTCTGTAAACACTAGTTCCTCTAAATCTGAAATTTATTGCGTATGCTACGAGCGTTTGCATAGAAAACCTTTAAAGTTGCGGTTTTAGAACTCACAGAACGTTCTTTAATCAAATTTTTGGTTCTGATCGGATCTACATTTACATTCATGGCTGACATCGGTCCTCGGTCGTTAACCCTGGCGGTTTTGAATTTGGGTCGTGTTGGTGGAGCTTTATCCAAATTCGCGGTTCTTGACAGATTAGCATTTAATTCCTTCGCAGGTTGCCGCCCTCGCTGTCTTCGGTCCTCCTTCCTGGTTGTCCTGTGCTGAGTCGATTTCTTCTCCGAAAATCCTTCACCGCATCGTTGAGAAGACGCCCAAAACGTGCTGCTCCCACCTGGTTCAGATGAACTCCATCGTCCGAAAACAAATAGTCATCGTAGTAGAAATTGTCCCAGGTGTCGACGAATCCCACGTTTTCCTTCCTGCAGAGGTTTGCTAGACAACGATTTGTGCTGGTGGCTATGTTGTAAAATCGGCTCTCTACACCAAGCCGGGGGACGATTCCTGAGACGATGATCCTTGATGACTTCTCCTTAAACGACTTGATCAGCTGCTGGTACTTTAAAAGCAAATCTTCCGACCGGGTTCGCTGTACATCGTTGGATCCAACGTGGATGACGTACATTGTATTAGCAGGGGCCAGCTTAGATACTTCGTCAACTGCAGCAACTACGTCGTCCACACCACCATCAGGGATACAAAAAAGCTTCCTGGTCTTAGGTGCTCTGGCGCAAAACTCTGTGAGCTGACCACGTATCATCGAGTCTCCCACGAGCCGGACTTCTTCTATTTCCGCTTCGTCATCTGAGTCTGCGAGTATCTGGAAGCCGTTTTGACACTCGGTAATCGGTATGGGTTTCCTGGTCTTGGGGCAAACGTTGTTCCTCACGACACGGAAGTTGTCTTGAGGGGGAAGAGAGTTACTATTTGTTTCGTGAGTATCGGAACCATCAGATGAAATGGCTACTGCAGGCGTTGAATTGTTGGCAGTTGACGTTGGGGCGTTGGTGGCTGCTGGAGTTGCGGTGACAATTGAAGTTTGTGGTACTCCAACGTTGAGTGTTACAAACTCTTGGAGTGATTCCAGCTTCATGGTGAGGACGTTGATCTTGTTGTAGGCTTCATCTAATTTCACTGTCAAATTCTCTTGTTGCTGGCAGAGACGGCAGACTTGAAGATCGACAGTAACAAACATGGACTCACCAAACCTACCGGCGCAGTTCGTACAAGTGCGAGGCATGGTAACAGTCAGTTTCTTCAGATCACTTCACTCACTTTAAAACACTTAACTCACTTTAAAACACTTAACTCACTTTAAAACACTTCACTCACTTTAGAAACACTTCAATCACTTCAACCGAAAACAAATATGTTGAAATGCACAACAATAGGTTATCAGGGGTGATAGCCTAACCGAAAACAAAACATTTGAGATACGCAGAATTAGGCTTCCAGGGGCGATAGCCTAACCAAAAGTTTAAACAAAATTGAAATACGCACCAATAGGCTACCAGCGTTGAATAGCCTAACCGAAAATAATAAAATTGAAATACGCAGAAATAGGCTACCAGGTGTGATAACCTAACCTTAAACAAATATAGATATATAACAGAATATATTACTAAATATACAATTCACCAAATAGAGATTATATAAAATAAAGTGTGACTGCACACAAGGGGTTAATATACTGTATCAACAGATGGCCCTGGTGTCACTGTAGCCTAGTAAAGCAGTAGCCTACTCTTTTTAGATAAAACATTTTTTTTTTATCAGTCAAAGGTTACTACAAGATCGTGCAAGCACCAACTAAAATTACATTATATATAGCTACAGTAGGATACTAAATACAATATCTACTAGAGTTAATAAGAACAACAGATTGGCTGGCTATAGGCTAGGCTAGGTTTGGATTAGGTTAAAAGCTTGGCAGGTTGGGTTAGGCTAGGTTAGTTTGTACAAATACCACCCTTAGCTTAAAGTAAAATCACTTTGAGGAGAAAAAGTCAAGAATATATCTAGGGGGAAAAGATAAATTAATGCACTTAAATTTACTACAAAATTGGCTGGAATTTAATATGTATAATCCCCCCCAAAAAAGTTTTTTTACAAAATGGCGTCGGCGTTCGTTCCTGTAGGCAGGTTAGTTAGTACACAATATTGTTTATTAGCAAATTAATATGCAAAGCTTTACTTACATACAAGGCAGTTAAATTGATACTTACTACAGTAGGTAATGGGTAAAATTAGGGGCTACGATTTTATATCAAATAAGAAGAGAGCGTTTGTTTACAAACAAAACAAAACAAAACAACAGATGGCGCTAGTGGCGCCCTGTCCGAGCAGGAGTCTTGTGATAAACACAAAGTTTATCAGTCAATACACAACGAAATATCGTGCAGTGTTACTTACTAAGCTACAGGATGGTTTAACGTGCTCTTAACCACCTTTCATGCACAAGAATGAAGAGGATGAGTAGTTAATACTCAAATTATGATCGATATCGTGAGAGAGTTGACAGAGCGTCTGCAGCGTCTGGCGGTAGCGAGGGATATTGGGTAGCAAGGGATATTCTCGGAGAGGAATCTGCCTACTCTCAGTGGTGGGTAAGGTCATGGAGAGGATGGTGACCTCCCGACTCATGTGGTGGGTGGAATCGAGGGCTCTACTACCTGCGGACATATACGGATTCCGTCCCGGCCGAGGTACGATAGATGTGCTGCTGAGATTGGAGTACCTGATACAGGATGCTTATCGGGGCAAGAGGGTCCTGCTGGCCGCCTTCATTGACATCGCTGGCGCTTTTGATTCTGCATCCCATACCGGTATTCTCTATAAGCTGAGGAAGATGGGGATGGGTGGTACAGTCCTGTCATGGTTCCGCAGCTTTCTCCAGGACAGGACTATCAGCGTATCAATCGGAACATCGGAGTCGAGACCCTTCCGTGTCCGCCGGGGGGTCATCCAGGGTTCGAGCCTCAGCCCTCCCCTGTTTAATGCCCTGCTGTCTGATATGCCCCGCTCCCGGTCTGCTAGCACGCTGGCCTACGCAGATGATATCACGATCGTGAGCTCCGCCAATTCCCTACAGGAGGCGCAAGAATCCCTACAGGCGGCGGTTGAGGAGTTTTACGAATGGGCGTCAGCGTAGGGTCTGCAGCTGAACACCCAGAAGAGTGCCTTGATGTGCTTCACTCTGAAGACCAAGCTCCCGGGAATACCACGTGTGGTGATGGGGGGCGAATCGATCCCATATCGGAACCGTCATACATTCTTGGGCCTACGCTTAGATGGGCCTATCCTGACGTGGCGGGCCCATATCGACTATCTGAGGTCAGCGTGTGTGAAACGTCTAGGCCTCATGAAGTGTATAGCCAGTTCCAAGTGGGGGGCAGCGAGGGATGACCTCCTCCGGTTCTACATGGCTTTCATACAGGGCAAGTTGGCGTATGGAAGTGCAGTGTATGGGTCTGCATCGGCCTCTGTCCTGCGGAAACTGGACCCCATCCACAACGCGGCCATACGGATCGCCCTGGGTGCTTTCTGCTCTTCACCAACAACATCCCTCATGGCGGAAACTAGGCTGTTGCCGCTATCCTGGGTCAGGGTAATGGCAGACTGTATGTGGGCGCGACGGGTGACGGCCTTCCCTAGTACACATTCACTGGCGGCGTCACATGCCTCCTCTGGGGTATCGGTGGTGGCCCTGTTGTGGCCCTTGAAGAGCCGTAGACCCTTCCTCGTGAGAAGCCTCCTTCACTATCGCAATCTGGGGGTAGGACCACCGTCTCCCTCGCCTGTCCCGTCAGTGTCGCCAGTACCGCCCTGGAGGGATATCTCCTCTGTGGTCAGGACCACATTCCACAGGGGTTTCAAGAAGAATACGGATGCGGGGCAAGCCAGGGTTTACTTTGCGGAGCTGACGGCAACCCGTTATGTAGGGTCCTTCAGTATCTTCACGTTCGGTTCAGTACTACCACCATCCTCGGCCACAGCAGCGGTCTACTATGAGGACCTTTCCCTCTGTCAGACGTGGCGACTCGCCGGTCACCCGGTCATAACGGTGGAGCTCTACGCCATCCATCGGGCACTGATCTTCATACGGGCCAATCTCCAGCCGGAAAGGGTGGTCATCTACACGGATTCCCTCTCATCCCTCCATCTCCTCCGGTCGGGCACCCCGTCGTCCAATATAGTGTTCGTCTATGATATTTTGGGTGTTCTACTACGATGTCAGGCCCCCCCTTGGTTGGTTGTGCTCCAGTGGGTTCCGTCACATACCGGTATCCTAGGCAACGAGGTGGCTGACAGGGCGGCGGCGATGGCACACTCTTCAGTGCCCCTGGAGCATCTGGACTGGGATCAGCGTACCCATGACGCCGTCGTCAGGAGGGCATGTTGAAGCCAGTGGGATCGGGAGCTGCGTCCCCTGCTGAGATTCACTACACTGGGCAGATACCGGGACACCTCGTGCCTGCAGTCTTGGAGTCGCCACCCCCTCCGCAGACTGGACGTGGCTCTAGCGAGGCTGCGCATCAGCCACTCGGCACTGTCCCATCATCTCCATCGCCTGCGTATGGTTGCCAGCCCATCCTGCCGATGGTGTAACCTCCCTGAGACCCCAGAACATCTAGTGGAAGAGTGCCCCAGGTTCTACAGCTATCGGGTTACGTTGCGTGCACGGGTCCGGAGGTTGGATGCAGGTGGGGTTGGATTGAGATTGCTCCTGGGTGGTACGGATATCGATGAGGTCAGGAAGCTTGAGCTCTCAAGATGTTTATGCACATATCTCCTGGCCACGGGAATTGTTCATATCCTGTAGTATGAGAACCCACTGACGACTCGTCTTACAGGGCCAAGCGAGTGTCTACCACCCGAGCGCCCTTCCAACCACACAAGAACAAGAACAAGACGTGGCTGTGAACCTCCTCACAATTATGACAATTTCACGAGGATCTGGCCTTTACAGTAGCATCTACTTATATCTATTTAACTCTGTCATGTCTATAGAGTCTCTGGATAGTGTAGAATTGATTATTAATAGCGCTATTAGTACAAGGTAGGGATTATGACGAATTAATGGAGACCCTCCCGTTTTCCTTTGCGATCGTGTTGCCATCTCTCGAACGCGCGGCATGCTATTTTCAGATTTGTAGCGTCTCTCTTTCTTCTCTATCCAATCTGTATTCTATGCGGAAAACAAGCCTCGATTAGAGACTGAGGGGCAGGAAAAAATCAGTAGCCGTTTAGCCAAGCACGACAACACTAGTGCTCGTTGAATATTATCAGTGCAGTTAATCTCCATCAACAACTTCATACATAGATAAGGGAAGACTGGCCGTTTGTTTGGTATATTAATATTATTCATGTATTCAAATATTTTTTTTAGTTTCCTCCCTAGACCTCCATCAAGCTTAGAAAAAACACCCCCTAGACCTCCCTTCAAGATAAATGTATACATTTTTCGGTAGAAAAATGTCCCGGCCGTAGGCCGATTCCTCTTAAAATTGCAGGCTCGCTATCGCTCGCCAGGAAATAATAGACACCTAAATGGCACGAAAGGTCTTAAAATTGACAACGAAATGGGGCAAAAGGTGTTAAAATCGTCAAACCTATGGGTGAAACGTCTTATAATCTCAAAACTAGTGGGACTAAACATTAGGGAGAAGGGTACAAAGGAGTACAAAGGAAATCAAGCAACAACAGATCCAGTGACCCTTCTAGGTTGCTTGTCCTCCAAAACACTGAGGATCAAGTGTCCAAACAGTGGTTTAGAGTGGGTAAGGGAACACTCCAGTGTGTCCAGACAAACGGTCTGCCTCCCCTAAGTCTATCATTGTCCTCATTCATTTGTGGACTATTTATATGTTAGACGTCTGTTTCTTAGCTTGTTGGCCAATGGGTTAGCTAGGACGAATATAACTGTTTCGTTCGGGGATAACATTAAAACTCATATGTATCCTCGATATGAAGCACAAAAAAAACTAAAAAAAACTAAAGGTAATTAAACACCTCGTATTTTAACCCGTCCAGCACCAGCGATGCGTCTGGCGCGTCGGCGATGTATGTAACGCACAGCCCCAGCGACGCGTCTGACGAGTCACCCTAATTGCTCCGACCGTAACCTCAGGTGTAGCCACTCGAGAGGGCTCAGATTTGTATGGGAACTGTGTACGTATCCCACGCAACCGTGCCGATGGTTGAAAACTCTCAAAGTCCACGTGCGTGCGCGTGAGCGCGCAACAACCTGTTTTTTTGGGGAAATTGCCTTCAAGTTTTTACTCTTGTAAAATCCGTTTTCGGGGGCTCTGTAGGACCATTTTTTGAGCTTTTTGATCGGTTTTTCGTGGTTTTTCCTTCATTCCTAACCCATTCGCTATTGTTTCTGGAATAAAAACCATTTTTCAAAACCGGCCGGGTTCTGGGTGTACATTTATTAATAATCAGCCGGGGCTCGACGGGTTAATAGAATAATAATTACGGTCAATATATAGGAGACGCAACAATATGGGTAGCAAATTTCTAATGGTAGTTTTGGGTTCCTATCATCATATGCTTCATTTCTATATACTTTGTATACCCGGCAAAACAAAAAAATCTTGGGACTTTTCATTTTTTGTTTTTCTTGGGATTTTTTTTTTTTGGTCATTAACCTAACCAAAAAACCTAACTTAACCTAACCTAATAGCCCCCAAATACATTTAGGTTAGGTTAGGTTAGGTTTGTTGGTTAGGTTAATGAAAAAAAAAAAACTCATGAAAAAAAAAAAATCCCAAGATTTTTGTTTTGTTTTAAACATATATAAAAATGAAGCAAATGGTGATAGGCACCCAAAACTACCATTAGAACTTTGTTACGTCTCCTGTATATTTACCATAATTACATTGAATAAGTATATCTCGTTTATGGAAATAACATTAACTTAACGTAAGATAATGTATATTTAATCAGTGTATTATTTTGTTACAGTCATGGCTTCTCGATCCTGTGACTAAACTTGTCACAACTCTGAGGTTTGCAGTCGAACCGAAACTCGTAGACGTTCTCCAAGTAAGATCTGTGTTATTCCGTTATATTACAAATTGTTCAGTATAGTGTTGGTGGTCTCCTATAGTTGAGCCCTGATAATTACTGAACATGTTATAATCTTGATTAGACTCAGAAACGTGGAAATAATACACATTCGAAGGTAGGGAATTATTGAGAGTCGGTCTCTGATTGTGCCGTAATAAGCAAATATTTTCCACAAGTAGTTGGTCGTAGTTGGTGATTTTAGAAAGGTCTCGAAAGACGAGACTACTATATTCTCTGGAAAGCCAAGGAGGAAGGAAATGTGTTTCACAGGAGTCGCAACGCATAAGCTATTATTGGAAAATTTGGCAAGAATGTAGTTACCGGGTGTACCGCCCGTCTTGTTTACACTACGCGGACGCTCACCATCATGTTCCCGTCTATTTTGACTGCCTTTGGATACAAAAATACATTACCCTAACCAAACAACCTAACCTAACCTAACCTAGTATTATAGATTTATAAGTATTTATTTTATTATAAGTATTTATAGATGATTATGTTGTATATCGGTAGTGGTACACCCGGTAACTACATCCATCCCGAAAATTTAAATAAGATGGTCACTAATTTTCCCATGGATTTTTTTATTTTTCCCTGTTAGTTTTCATCAATATATAGTGTTTGGAAATAATTACAACCCTCGGCGAAACCGTTTTCCCCATTATACAAGGATCTTAAGACACGCAGCCTGATAGTGGGGAGGGCTATGAAGTACAGGGAAAATGAGGGGTTAAATGTGTAAAACGGCGATAAAAACGTATTTTAGCAAAACTTGGCTCAGGTTTTAAGGTATTTTAAAGGCCTAAAACCCAATATTTTGAAAACCCGAGCCAAGTTTTGGCCAAAGCTGGCTCGGATTTTGAGAGTTTGTAGACAAAAAAATTACAGTAACTTAATTTAGAAATTTGGCTCAGGTTTCCCGAAATTGCAAAGCCATAAAACCTCTAATTTTGGAAAACCCGAGCCAAGTTTTGGCAAAACTTGGCTCGGATTTTGCGAGTTTTAAGAGTAAACAAATTACAGTAACCTAATTTAGAATTTTGGCTCATGTTTCCCTAAATTGCAAACCCCAAAAAGCATAATTTTGGAAAATTCGAGCCAATTTTTGGCAAAACTTGGATCGTATTTTGAGAATCGAAAAAGACTAACGAAATGTCGGAAATCGGCTCATCATTTCCCTAATTGCAAAGCCATATAACCAGATTTATCGAAAGCGTAGCACTTATTTAAATCATAAATATCCAGTAACATAGACCTAGTACATTGGATACAAGCCTAATCCACACCTAACGCCTACAATGTGTCCGTAGTACCTAGTAGGCCTACGTGGGATACAACACGAACCCTTACCGGTGCCATGGCGGTTGGGCCGCCGCCCATTTAGTATTCGGGTGTATCTGTAAATACTACCGCAACTACGAATCTTGTTTCTGAGACCTTGTACCGGTATATTAACCTAACCAAACAACCCAACCTAACCTAACCTAGACCCAGTATGTGGGATACTGGACTAACCCTTGCATGCCAGGTACAGCGGATTCATAGTACTCAGTACGTGGGATACTAAACTAGCCCTTGCATGCCAGGTACAGCGGATTCATAGTACTCAGTACGTGGGATACTAAACTAGCCCTTGCATGCCAGGTACAGCGGATTCATACTACTTAGTACGTGGTATTTATTACCCATTAATTTCCGGAAGTTTAAACCTAAGCGAAAAAATCTTACCTCTTACACGTCACATCAGTAGGCAAGCACCCATGTTCTGTAAATACTGTCAGGGCAGCAGTATTATTTCTTGTAGTTTCTACAATAACACTGTGCAGAGGCGAAAATCCTGGACCTTTACAGTCTACCACCATGACTTGACTGGCGATTATCAGGTAAATCAAGGTGGGTATCTGTGATTGGCCGATTGCAATGACGTAATCAACATATTACACCCGAGTGATTGGCTCCCGAGGGTATGCGTGATGTAGCCTATGCATTATAATGACGTCTTCACAAAAAAAACAATAGGAACCCAGTAGTGTCTCGTGATGTGATGCGCAAAGCTGTGGAAATGAACACCTGTAGTTTCGACAGAGATGGGCAGGTGGAGTTAGTGTTGACTAAAAAGCTGGTGGACAGACCTCGGGAGACAGGTGAAAATGGCGTGTGTACGAATCGGTGCCGTCTATAGGAAGGTATTGACAACCATGTTACGAAAAAATTCCATGTTAAAATTGAAGACAACCCGGATACGAGCCCCATCGATAGTTATCAGTGTTCTAGAAGTTTCATGGACGATACTATGTTGGTGTTCATGTAATTACTGTCGCAAATTCACTATAAGTGAAATACGAGAAACTGTTGGATTGTTCACCGATAAACAGGGAACGTGAGCTGGGTTTAGACCATCGCGTACCCATAAACAGGGAACGTGAGCTGGGTTTAGACCGTCGCGCACCCATAAACAGGGAACGTGAGCTGGGTTTAGACCGTCGGTTAGTTTTCGGTTAGGTTAGGTTAAGTTAGGTTAGGTTAGGCTAATGTTGAAAATACTAAAATGCGATGGTCCTCGGTATTAAACAACACTGTATATCGAAGAAAAATTAACAACAAAATAAAATTAACTAGTTAAAAGGCTGTCCGGGGTCTCTTCAATATTTACCAAATTCCATTATAGTACCATATACTTTTATTAGATTTTGACGAGGCTTAAAACACATTTTCATATGATGTTTAGAGAATATAAAATCCATATTTGTTTTCAAATATTGCAAAATAATTGGTGACCAACTTATTTAGTTATACTCTATTATTTTCCTTTTTCATGGGCGTGGTAATGAGAGCCTTCGACTTCATTATTCTATCTTCCCTGGGATTCTTCGGACATTATAAAGATGATGTAATTAAATTCATACATCGATTTTATCGTGGCCTACAGGTTTCTTATACCATGTATTTCATTCCTATATGTGTCTAAATGCGTGTAAACATTTATTACTGATTCTGAAAAAAACAAAATATCCTCTATGTCGCCTACCTCGCAAGAGGCGGGTGTCTTTGTTTACATCCGCCGCGATGAAGAAGAAGAAGAAGAAGAAGAAGAAGCGTTGGGGAAAATTTGGTTTTTGCCCCCTACTGTTTAAATATATGACAATTTCAATAAATCCTGTGGGGGGAGGGGGGATTTTGTATCCCACGGCAAACGGTTATGGCCAAATAGTTATTTTTCGCGAGTAAAGGGGCGTGTTTTTAGATTGTTGTTTAATGGGTAAATATGCATTTCCTAGTATTATCACACCTCAAAACACCCTTACACAACTCTAAACTAGATAAAAACAATAGAAACGATTTTTTAGCAATTTAATTACATCATCTTTATATTGACCGACTCTTCTTCTTCTTCATCTTCTCCTTCTTCGGTTTCTTAATGTAGGGTTGGATGCTGGCCATCAATGGGCGTGCCAGAAGAGGGAAAGAGTGGCTGCAACGTGTGTGTCATTAGTTTTGGCTGCAATGGGCATGCCAAGAGGAAAGGGCACCGTATTTGCAACGGGCGTGTCACTGGTTTTGCCTGCCATGGGTGTGCCAAGAGGTGATGTATAGCTGACTGCAACGGGCTCTGGGTATACCCGATAGTAGCAGGAGCGATGTTTTTTCATGATACAAAAAATAACAGGAATAATTACTCAAATAAATTTTTTTTTATAGCTTCTATGGAGTTAATGATTTTTAAAGTTCAGGTACGAAATGTATATAATCCTACAATAACTTAGTAAATTGAGTATAAAGCACAATCACCGCGTAAACAGTCCGTAGACTGCGAGAATCGTAGCAAAGCCATCTTCTTTTTTCTTCTTCTCTGAATGTTGTGTTGTAAGCCCATATTCTATTGGCCGTGACGTCACACAAAGGTTTGGCTTTGTATTGGCTGTTGCGGAGGGAGTGTATGTGAAAACAGTGACGTCATAGTCAGCGTTGCCTAGTGTTCTTTTTATTGTAGTATTCAGCGGGATCTTTGATTTTCTCGCAGTAGCCGGCATGTCATCATCTGAAACGGATTTTGTGTGTGTTCGCTCCAATCTCGGTAAAAGAAAAAGAAAAATAAGCCCAACAATACAAGCATATTTAGATGAACCAGAATCGAGTGATGGGCAAACAAAAGTGGATTTTTGGCAATCCTCATCAGATGAAGAACCCATGAAAACAGTTACCCGGTCTGTTCAAGCATATGGTACATCTACTTCCCAGGTGAAGCCCTCTGTGACATTTAATTTGGGCTTATTGGACGATTCATTTGACTTACTTGACAATACCCCACTATTGCAAAGAGTAAAATGTAATAAAACACAGCATGAAAATATAGAAAATAGGCCTACCCATTTCAGTGACATTTTTCCTAGCGATAATAGTAGTGACACTGATTTTTCCTGCTTTCAAGGCATTTCTAAAGGCCAAGGGATAACAACTGGAATTATTGAAGCTGAACTTCACACTGAAAACTCCTCTCAATCGTCTCACCCTCTCCCTTTTAATTTAGATAGGCCTAACGTGTGTGTAAATAGTGACTCTGTGCAACATTTTAAGTCACTGTCAAGACAGCATGAACATGTAGCTTCAACTGAAGAAAAATCACTACAATTTCTGAAAACATTGAATTTAATCCCACCAGATGATACACCATGCCCAAAATGTAAAACAAATAACAAAAAGGGAGTTCTGAAATATAGAAAATGTACTTCGAATGATAGAAAGTGTAACGTAAGACTAATCTGCAGTGATGGCACAGGTTGCAAATATAGAGTTTCACCATTTACAGATACCTTTTTTGATGGTGCAACATGTTGTTTGTCGTTGGGGACAGTTCTCAAAATTATATATTTTTTATTCACGGTCTGAGAGTCCATGATGCCATCAGAGAAACAGAGGTAGCGGACAACACTATTACGGATTATTACAATTACTGCCGTGAAGTGTGTGCTTTGGCGATATCTAGTGAGACATGTAAGATTGGAGGTGCTGGTGAAGTGGTCAAGATAGACGAGTCTAAATTTTTCACTCGTAAATACAATAGTCTTTACGTAATAGTAAATAGTAATTACAATAGTAAATAGTAAATAATAATTACAATAGTAAATACAAAAGTCTTGAGTTGTCAACAAGATGGTTGGGTTTTGGGGGGCATTCAGAGGTCCACTAAGCAGTGCTTTATGGTGAAGGTCAAAGATCGATCTAAGAACACATTGTTGCCTCTTATTCTGCAGCACATCAAACCAGGCACAACAATTATCTCAGACGTGTGGAAAAGTTATGCAAAGCTGTCGGAATTGGGATATAAACACAGTACTATTTGGCATAAAAAAAACTTTGTAGATCCCCAAAACCCTGTAGTGCATACCCAGAACATTGAATACTCGTGGAGGTATGCCAAGGCTACATACCCTGAGAGGTATACATCAGAGCAACTCAGAGACAGTTACCTCCAGGAGTAATGTACCGCAGAAAATACAAGGACAACCTCGTACACCAATTTCTCAGTGACATCCAAAAAATGTTACAAACACAAAGCTCTATGAATGGTAAGTACAATTTATTATGTATTTGTATTATTCAGTATATACTACAGTCGTATGCTTAAGCCTAAATTAGTAGCTGGAATGTAAGGGCTAGTTTTGTATCCCACGTACTGGGTACTATGCACTCGCAGTAGCTGGCATGCAAGGGCTAGTTTTGTATCCCACGTACTGGGTACTATGCACTCGCAGTAGCTGGAATGTAAGGGCTAGTTTTGTATCCCACGTACTGGGTACTATGCACTCGCAGTAGCTGGCATGCAAGGGCTAGTTTTGTATCCCACGTACTGGATACTATGCACTCGCAGTAGCTGGAATGTAAGGGCTAGTTTTGTATCCCACGTACTGGGTACTATGCACTCGCAGTAGCTGGCATGCAAGGGCTAGTTTTGTATCCCACGTACTGGGTACTATGCACTCGCAGTAGCTGGCATGCAAGGGCTAGTTTTGTATCCCACGTACTGGGTACTATGCACTCGCAGTAGCTGGCATGCAAGGGCTAGTTTTGTATCCCACGTACTGGGTACTATGCACTCGCAGTAGCTGGCATGCAAGGGCTAGTTTTGTATCCCACGTACTGGGTACTATGCACTCGCAGTAGCTGGCATGCAAGGGCTAGTTTTGTATCCCACGTACTGAGTACTATGAACTCGCAGTAGCTGGCATGCAAGGGCTAGTGTTGTATCCCACGTACTAGGTCTAAGTTAGGTTAGGTTAGGTTGTTTGGTTAGGTTAATATGCTAGGTCTCAAACAATGTATTACATTATGGCACGGGACCGGGAGTGATAATTTATCGATCGAGTTGGTGGGTTCGTGACGTCATCCATGGCGATGACGTCACTTCCAGCCTGCCAATCACAAACGGGTTTGGCCAACCACTCACAGCTAAGCTTCCACTATGTTTTGATCGTATCAGCTGTTCTACCTTAACCCCATATTTCAACCCCTCTCTTTCCCTGATATACTTCATGCCCTCCCCAGCTATCGGGGTAAATATTTTTAATATTGTTGTGGCAAGTGCAGGTAATTATTATTAGGGACACAATGAAAACAGGAAACCAATTATAATATTGAAGGGGAGTGGGACAAAAATCGCTCCCGCTACTATGGAATTTGCCGGGCTCTTCACTTGGGGGGGGGGGCTGAGGCTTCAGCTATAACCAGATGTGTCACTGAGAGGGTTTTTTGCTGCAATGGGTGTGCCAAAGTAAAGAGGTTTGGTTGCAATGGGCGTGCCCAGGTTGGAAGGTGTGGCTGCAATGGGCATGCCACAAAAATGCGTGTGCCAGATAAGGGGTATTCTGCAGAACAACAACTCCTCGATTACGGGATTCCTGTATCATGGATTTTTTTTTTTTTTGCTCTTACCTTACTTGGGGGACCTTCCTGATGTGCAGATAGGTTCTACTTTTCTTATTTTGTCAATTTGATTTCACTCCCCTATAACATTATCAGAGTTATTTTTGTACAGCCAGTCCAGGACACTTTGTTTACATTCTAGCCTCCTTGGAGGCTCCTCCCCGATGTTCAGTAACCAATCAGAGTGGAGCTTCACCTACAAAAAATCGGTACATATTTATTGGTACTTTCCTGTTATCGACAGCCAAAGCTGAAGATTGCAGAGTAAACACCATAGACTTTATCCCGTCATTTTGTTTTATAGTTTTAATACCCAATCGGCGGGGGTGTGGGGGCAGCAGCCCCCACCCATAATACTAGGATAGGTTAGGTAAGATTGTTAGGTTAGGCTAATGTCTTTTCAAAGTTGATTAAATCGAGTAAACTCCTAGATTGTTGGGGTATCTGAATTACAATTAACAATGCAATTGCTAATAAAAAGTGCTTTCTGCACTTTCTAACAATAAAATACACACTTACAAACCACTACAATAAAATACACACTTACAAACCACTACAATATAAAAATAAATAACATAAAAATAAAATAGCAGGAGTTGTTCTTCTGCAGAATTACCCTATTATTTCCTGGCGAGCGATAGCGAGCCTGCAATTTTAAGAGGAACTGGCCTTCGGCCGGGACATTTTCTACCGAAAAATGTACAAATTTATCTTAAAGGAGGGTCTAGGGGGAGTTTTTCTAAGCTTGATGGAGGTCTAGGGAGGAAACTAAAAATATATATGAATAAATTAATTAATAGACCAAACAAACGGTCAGTCTCCCCTTAAGGGTAAGAAGGGCTGACCTGGGCTGCTGTTGAGTGTAGTTAGGCCCCTTCTCCATGGAGGTGTTAAGCTGCCTACCTGGGTACCTATGCTATGACGCAAAGTCAAAAAGTTAATTAAGCAAAGTAAAAAGACCCTGGAGTTACATGTTGCAAATCAAAGTAAAACAAACCCGAAAGAATTCTATAGTTATAACAGAAAGAAAAAAAGTAGTTACTTCAACTGTTGGACCGTTAGTCGATGAAAATGGAGAATACACCAAAGACGAAGTACAAATGAGTAATGCCCTCAATACCTTCTTTGCATCAGTTTTTACAACAGAAGACCTCAGTGATAGCCCTACACCATCGCCGATTCAGATTGATAATTCAGATGTTCTAAGCAATATCACCGTTAAAGGGAGAGAAGTATTGAATTGTTTAGATAAACTCAAGGTAAATAAAATGCCTGGACCTGATACAATCTCACCTAGAGTTCTAAAGGAAGCTAAGGATGAGCTCTCCAAACCACTGACATTGATATTCAATAAATCCCCGCAGTCTGGAACTATGCCTGATCAGTGGAAGCTAGCCAACGTAACACCGATATTCAAAAATGGCAGCAAATCCCTACCCAGTAACTATCGTCCAATTAGCTTAACCTCAGTTGTATGTAAAATGCTAGAAACGGTCATAAGAGACAGACTCGTAAATCACTTAGAGGAAAATAACATACTTAAAGATACTCAACACGGCTTTCGTAATAAACATTCCTGTTTAACAATCCTCTTAGACTTCTTCCACGATATCCTCAACCTCTACGATAAGAGTAAAGCTGTAGATATTATATACCTTGATTTTCAAAAGGCCTTTGACAAAGTTCCACACAAACATTTACTGCTAAAACTAAAAGCGCATGGAATACAAGACGGTGTGTTGAAATGGATAGAAAATTGGCTCAGCGACAGAAAGCAAAGAGTAGTCATAAACGGTAAGGCATCTAAATGGACCAATGTAAGTAGCGGGGTACCCCAGGGATCGGTACTAGGACCAATTATCTTTCTAATTTATATCAACGACATAGATGAGGGTCTCACCTGTACAATATCAAAATTTGCTGACAATACAAAAATTGCAAATAGCGTACTCTCAAAAGAACAAGTTGAGGATATGCAACACAATCTAGAAAAGTTGTCATGTTGGGCCCACATTTGGCAAATGAGTTTTCAATGCAGATAAATGTAAAGTACTACATATCGGATACCAAAATGAGAAAGCAAACTATTCGATGAATGGCATTCAGCTTAAGAATGTAAACAGAGAAACCGATCTGGGAGTAACAATATCGGGTAACCTAAAACCGAGTCAACAATGTTCAGAAGTTGTTAAGAAGGCAAACAAAATAATTGGCTTTATAGGCAGGTCATTTGAGCATAAATCCAAAGACGTTATCCTAACCCTTTACAATTCCTTAGTCCGCCCTCCTCTGGAATACTGCGTTCAATCCTGGTGCCCTTATTACCAAAAAGATATAGACAAGCTAGAACAAGTTCAACGTAGAGTTACCAAAATGATACCTAGCCTAAAGAACAAACCATATGAGGAGCGTCTTAGAGAATTAAATCTATTTCCTTTAACCCAGCGCAGATTGAGAGGCGACTTAATTCAAGTGTTCAAAATCATCAAAGTCATCGACAATATGAACTGTAGTAACTACTTAACTATCGACCAATTTAATTACACGCAGGGAAACGGTTGCAAAATTATTGGTAAATCTTTTAACTCACACGAATCTAAGAATTTCTTCTTCAATCGAGTTGTCAATTTGTGGAATGGGCTTCCTCGAGACGTTATAGACTGCAGCACCGTTGGTTAATTTAAACTTCGCCTAGACAAATATCTCTCATCAAACCCGCGACTGACTGCGTTTGTAAATGAATAACTTTAGTTTATCCCCCCCTCAGTTACTAACCCATCTGTCCCCTACTAACTTCCTGATCCTGCCACGGACATTAGTTCCAGGGCAGTAGTTCCCTTTCCAATGTTCCTTACCCACAATAAACCACTGTTTGGACACTTGATCCTTAGTGTTTTGGAGGACAAGCAGCCTAGAAGGGTCACTAGACCTGGTTGTTGCTTGATTTCCTTTGTACTCCTTTGTAGGTGGGGATGGGGGGGTGGCAACCATTTTGTTTATATTCCTTTGTTTTCGTACAAGGTTGGTGGAGAGGAAACGGGGACTTTATTGGGTTAATTATTTTGTTCTTCTCCTTTCTATTCTCTGTGTGTCTTGTTACTACAGTTAAGTTGGTATGTCGCTTTAGTCTTCCTTCTTCTTGCTTATTGCTCTCTTGTAGTGATACATTTGTGTATTGTGTTAAACAGAAAGAAAACAAGTCAACACTATGTGATCTGATGTGTTGTGGGTTATTTTGTTCAATTATTTTTGAGGATTTTTGCTTGCTTTTGTCAACAAAAAATAAGTTTCTATGTGGATGACGGAAACAAAAGGCAAATCTGCCTGTGACGAGTGCCTCCCCCAGAGTTGAAAGAGTGATAGGGCCAAAATCAAGGAATGTTTGAGCCAAAATATCTGGACACACAGAGTTTGAAGCAATTTAAGTAATAGGATGAACGAAAGTTGGACTCAGGGAGAGAGTTTCAGATCTCAGCTGTTGAATAGAAGAGAGATTGGGAATATCATTTCCCTCTTGGGTTGGAGACTTGCACAGAGAAGTGGTGGGATTGTGTTACAAGACGGGTACTACGTACCCTACGTAGAGGAGGTGGTATGCACTAAGAGAGCTCTGAGGAACACTGATTATTGTAATAGCGATAGAATAGCGAGAGAGATGCAAGTTACATGTACACCATCGCTTGGCCAGAAAGGAATGGACACCTCAAAGGAGTAAAGAGTTGTATTATCATCAAACTAATGGGATGAAATTTCTTAAAATATCCAAACTAATAGTGCAGGTCAAGAAAGCCTCCCTCGCATCATATAAGGTTAAGAGGGTAGCCTAAATGAATTGCCTACAAGATAATGGAGGCATGGTGATGAGAGCATGATAGGTAGATCGATCCAGGTTATGAGGTCGAGAGAGGGAGAGGGAGAGAGTGCTACCAGGCGTAGTTAGTATCTCAAAGACCTTGTGATTCATTACGAGGTGACAGTTTAAGTGGATACAGTGAAATTGTGTATGTGTACATCACTTATTGCAGAGTAAGCAAAATACTATCTACTCTCTGCTTGAAATACTCTACTGAATACCTATTTACAACTTCCTAGATAAATTTATTATGCCAAGTAGAAAATATAACTATGTGAACAAATATATATTCAACTATAACTTTTAGCCATGGTTACGTGTTGCATTCATAATAAGGTTAAGCATTATTTTTTAATTCCCATTAAGCCTTTTAAAGACTTAATTGAGTTGACCTCGTAGTGTGAGAACTTAAAAAGAAGAACAACTTTATAGGTTTGTGTATTTATTGCTGGTTTAACCTTTGCAGCCCAGCTTGGACTCTTGCTAATCGTTCTATATCTTTCCTGAGTGCTGGAGACCAGAATTAAACTGCATATTCTACAAGAGGCTGTAGAATGTGATGAGTATTCCCAATTATTATATTAATCTGTATCTTAAATTATCTTTAACGTTTTTGGGGTTACAAAATACTGAAGACGCCTAACAAATGTTTATGGCGGTAATCTGAACATATGCACTGGTCGATAACCTGGACCTTCTCCAAGTTTAGTGCCACCTGGCGTGTCGGGCGAAGGACCTAGAGAAGATGGGAGGTTATTCTATTTTCTATTTATATTTTCTTAAGACCCCCCTTCAAGATAAATATGTACATTTGTTCACCGGCCGAAGGCCGGTTGCTACTAAATTATAGGCTCGCTATCGCTTACCAGGAAAAAATCGACATCTAAATGGCACGAAAAGTCTTAATATTGACAGAGATGAGGAGAAAGTTCTTAAAATCGCCAAACTAATGGGGTGAACGTCTTAAAATCTCATACATTTTGTAACTTAATGTGGAGTAGAAAAGTCAGCAAGAGAGAGTAAGCAACAATAGTTCTCTTAAGGGGAGGTTTTTAGTTTGTTCCCTAAACCTCCATCAAGCATAAAATTACACCCCCTTGACCCCCTTTCAAGATATTTGTTTACGTTTTTCGGTAGAAAAATATCCTGGCCGAAGGCGAGCTCCTTTTAAATTGCAGGCTCGATATCGCTTGCCAAAAACAAATCGACACCTAACTGGCACGAAAAGTCTTAACATTGACAGAAATAGGGCGAAAGTTCTTAAAATTGCCAAACTAATGGAGCGAACGTCTTAAAATTTCAGAAGCAATGGGGCTAAACATGACGGAGAAAGGGGTCAAGAAAAAAATCCCTCGAGTGGAAATCCCCTAATTCATCCCTACGTAGCGGCCTGTTTCTAATGTGCGTCATCTACCGGGTGTCCCATAGTACGTGTGACAAACTGCAGGATTAGGATATAGACGATAATTTAACCCGTACAGTACCGGTCACGTCATTTTCATTATATTCTGGATACTATTAGACGATTTTACTTAGCTTAAGGGGGGGATGGTTCACGTGTTGGGCGATTTTTCCATGTATTCATTATTTTTCTAGTTTCCTCCCTAGACCTGCATCAAATAAAAAAAAAAAACATCCATTAGATCCCCCTTCTAGATTAATGTGTACATTATTCGGTAGAAAAATTTCCAGGCCGAAGGCCGGTTCTTCCAACATTACAGGCTCACTATCGTTCGCCAGGGAAACAATCGACATCTAAATAGCAAGGTCTAAATATTGACGAAGAAATGGGTCTAAATGTCTTAAAATCGACTAACTAATGGGGCAAGCATCTTAACATCTGAAAACTAATGGGGCTAAACATGAGGGAGACAGTGGTCCAGAAAACCTGCCCATGTCCCCTTAAGAAGGACGTTTACTCATTAAAAGACTACAGACTATCTCAACTAAGACTACAGACTATCTCAACTACAGACTATCTCAACTACAGACTATCTCAACTAATAATTTTAGCTACCATATAATTATATCCTTCCTAAACTTCATATAATCGTCTAATAGTATCCAGCATATAGTAAAAAGACGTGACCGGTACTGAAGGGGTTAAACATAGCGCGTTCTATTACTAAGATTCCAAGGCAAGAATGTAGTTACCGGGTGTACCGCCCGTCTTGTTTACACTACGCGGACGCTCACCATCATGTTCCCGTCTATTTTGACTGCCTTTGGATACAAAAATACATTACCCTAACCAAACAACCTAACCTAACCTAACCTAGTATTATAGATTTATAAGTATTTATTTTATTATAAGTATTTATAGATGATTTATGTTGTATGTCGGTAGTGGTACACCCGGTAACTACATCATTCCCGATTTAAAACCTCAATCACGACCTACTGTATATATTGCTTGTTAACCCCTTCTGTACCGGTGACGTCTTTTTAACTATATTCTGGCTACTATTAGACTCTTATATTCAGTTTAAGAAGGGTTTCCAGCAATTAGCTTAAGGGGGAATAGCCGGTTTTCTGGACCACTTTCTCCCTCATGTTTAGCCCCATTAGTTTTCAGATGTTAAGAGGTTTGCCCCATTAGTTAGTCGATTTTAAGATCTTTCGCCCCATTTCTTCGTCAATATTTAGACCTTTCGTGCTATTTAGGTGTCGATTTTTTCCCTGGCGCACGATAGTGAGCCTGTAATGTTGGAAGAACCGGCCTTTGGCCGGGAAATTTTTCTACCGAAAAATGTACACATTAATCTAGAAGGGGGATCTAATTGATGTTTTTTTTTAAATTTGATGGAGGTCTAGGGGGGAAACTAGAAAACTAATGAAATACTTGTACATGCAAAAATCACCCAAAAAATGAACCATCCCCCCTTTATCTGCACAAAAGTGAACCATCCCCCCTTTATCTGCACAAAAGTGAACCATCCCCCCTTTATCTGCACAAAAGTGAACCATCCCCCCTTTATCTGCACAAAAGTGAACCATCCCCCCTTTATCTGCACAAAGTGAACCATCCCCCCTTTATCTGCACAAAATCCTCTAAATATAGCTAGAATAAAATGAAAAAGACGTCGTCGGCACAGAAGGGGTTACAACATTTAATATTAGTGTATCAGGTATTTCCCCATAAGGCTGGCCCAGTTGTCAGAGTCTACCACACCCTCACTTTAGGGCAGATTTTCACTTGATATGTTTTATTCTGGACCTCCTTCTGCCTCAATGTTTAGCCCCATTTGTTGTGATATTATAACTCATTCGACCCATTAATTTGGCGATTTTAAAACATTTCACGCCATTAAATACATTTTAAGACCTTACGTACCATTTAGGTGTCGATATTTTCCTGGCGAGCGATAGCGAGTGTGTAATATAAGAGGAATAGGCCTTTGGCCGAGAAATGTTTCTACCGAAAAATGTACAATTTTATCTCGAAGCTGGATCTTAGGGATATTTTGTTTAAGCTTGATGGATATCTAATGAAGTAACTAAAGATTTTTCCTTAAATGTAATAGTCTTTTCATAATATAGTCAGAATATTACTGTAGAACAATGTAAGGTTTGAACATGATTAGAGGCCTGTTAGCTAGTACTGGATGTGTTGGCAACCTCTTGCTATGGAAGTCCCTCACAGTGGAACGGGGAAGGACACTATTATACAACCATAAATATAATTCATAACGGTCCAGATTTAGAAATGTTAACCCATACAGTACCAGGGACGTCCCGTTTCATCCTATTCTGGCAACTTTGAGACGATTTTATTAAGCTAAGGAATTACCTCTAGCAATAAAAAGGCTTCCAACTATCTCCATCAACCCTTTTCACTACCAGGTCCTTCCAAAGCTGCATAATATCATCTAAATATAGCTGGAATAGAATATAGCACACGTCGCTGGTACTCAAAGAGTTAAGGGGGAAAGGTTTATTTTATTGTTGTATTAATTTATTAGTTTTTTAGTTTCCTCCATCAAATTTAAAAACACATCCCCAAGACACTCCTAGATATATTTGTAAATGTTTCGGTATAAAAATGTCCCGGCCGAAGACCGGTCCCTCCTTAAACAAGCTCGATATCCCTCGCTAGGAAAACAATCGACATATACAGGGCACGAACAGTCGTAATAGTGACAAAGAAATGGGGCAAAAGGTCATAAAATCGCCAATTTAATGGGCTGAACGTCTTAAAATCGGAAAACTTATGGGGCTAAATGTGAGGGAGAAGATGGGGGGGGGGGCCCAGAAAAATCAACCATATCCCCTTAAGTATATTGCAGGACATTTTATGCTTAGAATCATCCATATAATTGTATCCTATTTTGGGATAATAATAATAATAATAATAATAATAATAATAATAGTTCTTAAAGCTAGCGCATGCTAAGCCAGCTAAGGATAACCCAATAAGGCCGATTAGGCGTATTTCCATTGGGGTCCTGTACTACTACCCCATCTCCTTGCTCATGAGGGATGGTAACGACTCAGTGCTTGTGAAAAATCTTTAATGCGCCGAGCGTGGGCACGATCCTGGGCCTTCTGGGTGGAAGTCCAAGACGCTAGTCACTACACCAGCGAGCCGCTGTATTTATTTTCCTTTTCAGTCAGGTCAGGTCAGGTGTAGGTATTGAGGGAAAAAACCTTTACAACGGCACCTCGTATCTACTTTCCAAAGAGTGTTGAGAGGGGAGAAGGGGTGTTGGAGAGAGAGAGGAAGCTGTTGGAGTGGCTTTGTTGTATATAATGACACCTATACCAATAATATTCTGATTATCATAGAGTTACGTAGAAACTCTCCGGCCCTATTATGACCTTATACTCGGTCTCAATATCTTTCTAATTTCATCGTAGGTTCTTGTTTCACTATTGTTTAGAAGACTTATTTGCATCTGCGCTTCATAATTATATATATATTTTTGTTATCTAGCCTTGCCGATTATCAGTCAAGGCTTATTTCAAACTTCTATATATTTTCTGAATTTACAACATAGAAAGACAGGCTGTTCCATACATTTACGAATCTGTAGTTAAACGAGAATTTCCTAATGTCTAACCTAGATCTCACTTTCTTGATCCTCTTACTATGCCTCCTTGTCTTTTTCTCTGCTATGATTGGAAATGTATCTCCCCACTTCATTAATTATCTTTAAAGTGTTCATCATATCTCCCCTAGTTCTCCTATACGTCAGTGAAGAAAGATATAATTCGATCAGTCTTTCCTTATATGATTAACATTGCAAGGAGAGCCCTATTCTCGTAAAACTTGTGCATTTTAGGAAAAATTGTCAAAAAGGTAATTGAGAGTGTTAATCCCTTTGATTGCCAGAGGTCGGTTGTAAGCTAAAACAAATCGCCTAGCAGTAGTTAAAATATAAATAATATAACAACATAGAATTGACAAAGTTACATGGCAGTGTCCCCCCCCCCCCCACCTCCCAGCCCCTTCCATAAAGTCTGGCAATGCAAGGTGTTCAGGCATTCCAATCAACACAGATAGGTAATATGGGCTATATGGCCTAATATTCCTGATGGGCTGATGGCCTTCCCAATTAAGTAAGAAGGGCTATATAGGAGGTTGGAAATGTGTGATACTAATGGTGATGGTAATAACAAAGTAGAAGGGAAATATTATGTAGATGAGTATTATCGTTATAGATGATTTTGTATAAATCCCTGTATTGTATCCTAGAATATGGATCCTACGACTTGTGTATGAATTGAAATACATTTTCCAAGTAGGATTTCCCTTTTTAATATAGCTAAGAAAAGGTTAAGTCTCCTTTATCACGCTGTGGTAGAGTTGGTTAAAGCATGGACAATCGTCCTGACTGTCGGTGGGTCGAGCCCTACTAAGAGTATAAAAACATTTAGTAGCTCACGTGTATTTGTGAGATATAATTAATATATACCCGATGTATATATAATATACTGTATGTATATATATATATATATATATATATATATATATATATATATATATATATATATATATATACCGGTATATATATAGATAGATAGATAGATGAAAACTGTTTTTTCCAGCCATGATAAATATGATTTTATCCACGTTAAGGCCTAGGGCCGACCTGTAGGAATCATCGAGTTAAACACTACTGTATTTTAGAAACCTCTTCAAAATATGATATTATTTCGGTTTAGTAAAATGGCTTGGGAATATATATAATGTGATAATTATGTATAAAGCACACATCTGATTGATAACGTTGATTTTTTTTCCTTTGTCTAAGTATAAAAAAAAAAAAAAAATACATCAATAAAATGAGTTACAAACGAGGTGATCCGGCATTAATTTCTACTGGTAAATGGTTAATTCTCATAGACTAAAACACAGACAAAAAGGACAGCAAAGCAAAATAGCTCTTCCCACTCTCCACCGCCTCCGGCAAACTCCGTACTGGAAATTATTCAAGGAATACCCTTGCATGAGTGAAAATGCACGAAGAAATTTCTTCGGAAAGAGAAAGTATGAACATTATTAGTTAGGCATGTAACTTGCCACCTTTTTCTTTCTTTCTGCTTGTCTTTTTGTTGTTGTTTTTATGTTGTTGTTGTAGTACAGCTATAACTACCAGATGTTAATGTAATCTATACTTAAATGAGTTAATGGTAGCATTATTCAGTGACTGATCATAAAGCCTGCTCCAGTTATATAAGTCATCAGTAGAATAGTGCTTGGTATTGTCTCGATTTACTTTGTGACTACTGAACTTGAGATTATTTCCTCTGGTAAAGAAATGAGGGGCAATGCAAAATAAGTTTTTCAAGTCCATGATGATAAATCCTTTCAGTATTTTGAAACATTCTATACATTTACCTCTTGGTCGCCGTTTTTTAAGTGAGAACAGATTCGGTTCCTGCAACCTCTCCTCATAAGAATTGTTTCTGAGAGAAAGAATACATTTGATAGCTCTTCGCTTTACTGATTCCAACTTGCCAATGTCTCTTGATAAAATGTGTGACTTAAAAGTGAACTACATATTGAAGGTGAGGACTCGCTTAAATCCTATATACAGTAGTGATAAGAATACTTCTTTTCCTTTGTAACTGAAATTTCTATGAATATACCCTAACATTTTATCTGCTTTCTTAGTAGCTTCATTGCATTGCTGTGGAAATTCAGATCACTCGAAATTAGAACTCCTATATAACTAGTTACATTATAGTTACCTCAAGTATCCATTATCACATAATCATATCTTTTGTTTACTTCCAACCTGCAACACCTGTCATTTTTGTACATTAAATGGCATTTGCCACCTATAGTGAAATATTTGGGAATATTATTCAAATCCTTCTGCAAGGATAGTCTGTCTTGTTATGTTCAAATAGCATTTCCTATCTTGTGTCATCTGTAAACTTTGATATAATGTTTTCTAACTTTACATATACGTCAGTGATGTATATTATGAAATAACTATTCCATTCAACAGCTGAGCTCTGGAACTCTCTCCCAGAATCAGTCTTTCCCTTTTCCTATGACTTAAATTGCTTGAAACTCTGTGTCCAGTCATTTTGGCTCGAATGTCCCTTGATTTTGGCCCTGTCACTCTTTCAACTCAGGGGGAGGCACTCGCTACAGACAGTTTTGCCTTTTGTCTCCCTCATTCACATACAGAAACAAAAATGGTCCAAAAACTAATCCCTGTGGGACCCCACTATAATCCATTCAACGTTATCTAAGGTAAATGCAGCGATACCTATATAGTAACATACTCAGCTGGGGCTGCTCATTGCCGTGTGTGGCAGTTGTGTCCGATTTTGTCAATTTTGTAGTACCTTTATCTTATATTGACCTTAAACAAAAAATTCTATAGCTTTTCTAATATAGTTATTGGGCATTTTTGCTGTACAATATTATCCACATGAGTTATTTACATGGATATATGAGTTTGCATGATAATAAGTAATCTACTTGCTAACTCAACATAAATCACACATTCAAGGAAGCCTTTTAAATAGCTAAGGGAAATACTTAGTTTTAACCTAAGTTGAATATCTTAATTGTTGTTTACATTTATAGTTATATCATATTATTATAAAATTTTAACTGATCCCCTTAGATTTCGGTGTTGCTAAATATTTATATGAGCTACTTTAACAGCTGTTTTTAATGTGCGAGTGTATTCGAGTTTTTAAGTATATTAATTTGACATTATTACCATGCAAACTCATATCCATTTAAATAATGCATGTGGATGATATTGTGCAACACAAATGCCCAATAGCTATACTAGAAAAGCAATGAACAATATTGTTTTAAGGTCACTATATAATAAAGGTACCATAAAATTGACAAAATCGGACACAACTGCCAACAGCCAATCAGTGAATGTTGCCATCTAGGTATCGCTGCTTTTACCCAGATAGCGTTGAAAGGAGTATAGACACTGTTGACCAGGCAGAGGAGGCACCATTTTTTATAACTTTCTGTTTCCTGTTGATTAACCCTTACAGTACCGATGATGTCTCTTTGATTTGATTTCACTTTAATTTAGAAGATTTTATGAAGCTTAGGGAAGCTATATGGTAGCTAAAACGATTAATTGAAATAGTCAGTAGCCTTTTAATTTATAGGGGTCCTTCCTAAGCTGAGTAAAATCGTCAAATAGTTACCAAAATATAATGGAAATGTCGCCTCCAGTACTGAATGGGTTAGTCTTTGATCTAAAATGTTATATTAACTGTGATATTTACATTTTGTTTTACTCTAACCATTAATTTATTGTAAGGCACCTGTCAAAAGCTTTCCTGGAAGTCCAAGTACACTATATCAAAAGCTTTGCCCGTATCATGTGTCTTGGATACATTGTTATAACATTCTATCAGGTTTGTTAGTAAGGACCTACCTCTTTTAAGGCCATGTTGTGTATCTGCAATTTATTTATGATTTTCCACATATGCTACATTATCCCTAAGTATTGAATCAATCAACTTTCCTATAAATGATGTTAAACTGATTAGTCTGTGGTTTTCTGTCGGATTCGTTCTACCTTTCTTATGTTGGCAGTTTCCCAGTCGTGTGGAACTACCCCTTGTTTGAGTGACACTTTGAACATTGTTGTTAGGTGTTTAGCTATCTTATTTTATAACTTGTTTGCATTACTCTGGGATAGTATTGATCAGGGCCGCGACTTTTATTGATTTTGGTGTTATTTATTGGAGCTAATACTTAAGCTTCTGTAAATATAAGTCCTACAATTCAATGGTCACACTTTATTATGGGAAAATCTATTGTACAATAATTGTTCTCCATTTTATGGACTGAACTGAAAATACGATTAAAGATTACAGCTATCTCTTCGTTGTCTGTTATTATATCGCCCTCTTCATTTATCAAGGCCCTATTCCTGTTTGATTTTTATGATTAATCTTGAACAACTTAGATTGCTTCCACTAGTATTAGCAATACAAATTTCAGAATGTCTTTTTGCTTGTCTACCTGTTTATTTTTCTTCTAGCATTAAAGTATTGTCAATTCATTTCAGGGCTATTTCTATTTTTCTAACACTTGTGAAGTCTTATATTTATTCCTATTTGCTGATATCACTTCATTGTTCGTCCATGGTGGCCTGTTGTGGGTGACATCATTTCCGTGGCTCACCAATATTAAGGGGAACCCCAGCCTGCTCTCCAAAACACCTTCTCTTTCTATCAATATATTATACTACAAACACGTTTCATACCATACTACTTTTTCAAAGAAACAATTTTTTTTTTTTTTTTTTTTTAAGAGACAATGAACGGAGGAAGGAAAAACACAGATAAAACAAAAAAGTCCATGTGCCTAAAGGCATCCTCCATTCATAAAATGTTTGTAACAACTGGATTTAAACATTTGTAGATTGTAAGTTTGTGGAAAGCAATTCGAGGGAAGTGAATTCCAAAGAGTAGTAGCTCTGGGGATAAATGAATTCTGATAAGCAGAAGTTCTGCATTGTTGAGGAGAAAGTGTAAATTCATGGGCGCTCTCAGCTGCCCTAGTTCTACGGGGAAAGATGTGGAGAGGCGGCACAATTGAAGCAAGTTCCTCGGAACTATTGCTGTGAAAATATCTGTAGAATAATGCAAGGGATGCAACGTTTCTTCGTATGGATAATGCAAGAAGGTCCTATGTGATTGCAGGGTTATTGATTAATCTAATAGCTTTATTTTGAATTTTGTCCAACTGCCTCAATGCAACCACTCCACTTCCACCCCACAGAGGTGAACAGTAATCCATCTGAGAACGCACATGACTTTTATATATTACGGCCAACTGCTCGTCAGTGAAGAATTCTCGAACTCTGTACAGGAGTCCCAGATTTTTAGAGGCATTCTTAGCAATGCTTCTAACATAATGTGTCCAGCTCAAGTTAGTAGTTAATGTTACACCGAGAATGTCAATACTAGGGGAAGTGGGAATATTTACATAATTAAAAAATATATGGGAGTCAGTGAGATTCTGTTGGTTAGAAAATTGAATGTACTTGGTTTTCTGTGCATTAAAGGAAACTAGATTCCTTTGTCCCCATTCAATAATTCTAGAAAGGTCCTGGTTCAGAGAAATTGCAGTGTTTATTTTTGAATTTATAAGATCGGGTTGGGTGAAAGAATTGGTAAATGTGAAGGAACTGTGGAGTGTTGAGTCATCTGCGTAGGAATGTATTGGATTATGAGTGGTAGATATGAGATCATTGATATGAATGAGGAACAGAGTTGGGGCCAAAACTGATCCCTGGGGAACACCAGCATTTATTGAGTGAAATTGAGAATATAGGCCATCTACCATTTCACATATTTTTCTGTTATGAAGATAAGAAGAAATTAGTGGAAATAATGATGCAAGGCCGTAGTGTGACATCTTCGACAATAAGGATTGATGCCAGACTCTATCAAATGCCTTTGATATATCCAGTGCTATTGTATGTGTTTCACCATGTTGGTCTCTAGCTTGGTTGATTTGATGCGTAAGAAGGCAAAGAATGTCTGCAGTTGATCGACATCGTCTAAAACCATATTGCCTATCACTGATTAATTTATTATTCTCAAGATGCTTAATTATGTGATTATTAATATAATTTCAAAGACTTTACCAAGAGTGGAAGTTATAGCTATTGGTCTGTAGTTTGATGGATCTGAAGAGGCACCTTTTTTAGGAACTGGATGGATGTTTGCTTCTTTCAAGGGTACTGGGAAGCATGAGGTATGAGTACACAGACGGAATTTTTTTGCCAATTTTGCGAGCACCAAGGAGCAATTCTTAAGTACTATTGGAGGAATTTCATCTGGACCAGGAGCCTTATCTACTGAGAGATTCTGCAAAATAGTTTTGACATGTCTGGTGTGGATCTTAAGTGAGGGAATTTCAGGCGAATTAAAATTAAGTACAGGGACATCTTTATTTATTTCATCTAAGGTTGAGTTGGTGGAGAAAATATCCGCAAGAAGGTTAGCTTTACCTCGTGGGTCACTTACAAGATTGCCAGTCGGAGATTTTAAGATGGTGGAATGGATGAAGCAGTAGTGAAGTTGGATTTGAATGAGTTAAGAGTAGACCAAAATATTTTGTTATCATTTGGATTATTTAGAAGTTTATTTGCCTGCTTGTGGAGAAAGTTTGATTTAGTTAGGTTTAATACAGTTTTGGCATGATTTCTGATGTTTCTAAAGTAATTAAAGGCTTCATGTGTTTTTGATATTGTGTATGCAATGTAGGCTATTGCTTTTTGTTTAGTTACTCTAGCACAATTATGGTCAAACCATTTAGGTGAATTAGATCTTTTACTGCACTTTTGATGAGGAATAAAAGTTTCCATTCCAATTTTTACAAAATCTTGTATGTGGCTCAAGGTGGAGTGTGCATCATTAGAAAAGAAAGAGGACCAGGGAATATCAATAAAGAAACCTTGAAGACCCTCCCAGTCTGCCCTATCGTAATGCCATTTAGTCACCAAAACAGGTTCAGAGTGGGAAGGTGTGGTAGGTGATAGACAGGTGGCCTGTATCAGACAGTGATCAGAAGATCCAAGCGGGGACCTCACTGTAACATCATAATTTTCTGAATTGGTTGTTAAAAATAAGTCCAGTAGGTGGGAATTTTGATTAGGATTATCTGGTACACGGGTGGGTTGGTTGACTAGTTGAGTGAGATTAAATGAGTCTGCAAATAGCTCACATTCAAGACCAGCATCATCAGTCCTGGCTGAATGATATATGTATTTAAATTTACCAGCAGAAATTAATTTGTATATAGAATAATCAAAATAGGGACAATTGAAACCAGTAACCTCCTCCAGGGCAATTTCAGATTTTGCGAAGCAACATACACCTCCTTTAGGTGTGAAATTTTGGAGCAGTTGATAACCTGGAAAATTAAATCTAGACGTGTCAGATGTGGATGTTACTTGAGTCTCTGTCAAAAAAAGGAGAGTAGGGGATTGTGCTTGAAGAAATTGGTGTACAGAATTGATGTTAGAGTGAAGTCCCCTTATATTACTAAAGAAAAAGCTGCACCGACGAGCAGCTTTGGGACGTTGCAATGCTCTTGACACAGTCGCATGATGACGACCGGGAGGGCCCTGTGTCAATGACCCAACCCTGCCGGGGGTGGATATCCGAGGGACCACCAGGTTTGCTCTTAACAATTGTACTGCCATATTTATTAGGTAAGTGTATGGTGTTACATGTATGATATGTAGTGGGAAGAGTAGTGTTTTATGGATAGAGGATAGCGATGTAGGGCAATGTCGTGAAGTTGGATGTGTATGTTATATAAAGAGGGTTTTCCTGATACCCCTGATGTGTGAGGCAGAAAGATATGTATCCAGCTACCAAGGCCTGGGAGAGAAAATGGAATTCAGGCTATTCCCTGAGTCTCCCGAAACCTTGGCGGTAGCACTTCCCTGGGCGGGGCTGCCTACCCCTACTACCTACATGACAAGGACCAACGACCCGCCTCGGAGTCACCATTGGTTGGGGGGGGGGCAGAAATGCTCCCTAGTGGTTTGGCCCCTGGTACCGACTTGTCAAAATGCTCTGGATCATTATCTTCCACGCTTATTATAAATGTCTGCAATATTCTTGGCTTTTCCTCTAACTTCCACTCTGTTGAACACCACCTCTCCTCTGCCAACCCTGATCTTCTCTTTCTCACCGAAACCCAGTTGTCTGGGACTACTGACAGCAAACCCTTTTTTGTATCCTCCTACTATCTCTATCCTCAGTTTCAAGCCAAAAGTGGATGTTGTGTAGGCCTATATGTGTGCAACAATCTTGCTTTCTCTCGTGTTCCCGACTTTGATTCTTTTGAATTCTCAACTCTGACTAAAGCACTCTTGTTACTCTCAAACTAAATACTTCTACGTTGTTTATCTTTCCCCTAAGTCTACTAACTATCAAAAATTCTTCGACTATCTAACTTTTAAAGTGGAACACATTCTATCCATCTCTCCTTTCACATAAATCTCCATCATAGGAGATTTTACTGTTCACCACCGCCAATGGCTCTCCTCCCACTTCACTGACCAACCTGGTGAACCAGCCTACATCTTTTCTATCCTAAATTATCTAGAGCATAGAGATACAATGAGAAACGATGCCTTACAAAAATAGGAAAAGTGGGGAATAGGCCTGAGTAAATACATACATACACATACAGTTGCTTCTTGATTAATTTAGGTGTGTTAGATAATTATAAACTAAGCAGTTCTATTAGCCCAGCACCCTACTCCAATTCCTGACCACCTTGAAGATCGGCCCAACATTCTTGACATATTTCTACCCTCTAATCCTTCTACTTACACTGTAAAACTTTTCTCTCCGTTGGGCTCCTCCAATCACAACCTTATTTCTGTTACCCGTCCTATCTCTCCAGTACAACGATCTGATCCTGCCAGCCGCTTGTGGCACTATAGTGCTGCCGACTGGGAGACTCTTCGGCAGTACTTCTTTGATTTCCCATGGAATGATATTTGCTTCCGTGGCCGGGAACCCTCTGAGTGCGCTTAGCGCATTACCGAGGTAATCCTCTCGGGCATTAGGCATACATTCCATTTTCTTTATCTCAGTCTAATGCAAAAAAATCTTGGTGTACTCACACTTTTGTTTGCAATAAGGAAGAAGCATTCAAACTGTATCATCGCCTTCAAACTCAAGAATCTCGAGCTCCTTATGTTTCTGGCCAGAATCAAGCAAAATCTGTTCTTTGACTAGCCAAAAATTCTTTCATCAATAACAAGTGTTCTGAACTTTCCAACTCTAGCTCTTCCCAAGCTTTCTGGCATCTAGCCAAAAACCTCTCCAACAATTTTACTTCCTTGTCTTTCCCTCTTTTTTTTCCGCTCTGACGGCACTATCCTCAATTCTTCTGACAAAGCTGAACACTTCGGTCAAACATTTGCTAAAAATTCCACCTTGGATGATTCTAGTGCAATTCCTCCCTCTTCACTCCCCTCTCACTTACTTATGCCCAGTATCATAATCACTTCTAAGGATGTACACTCACGCATACTAAAAGTTGCTCAGGGGTGGGTCCTTCCTTCCCCTACTCCACCCTGGATAGGTGGAAGGAGAGAGCCGGGTTCAAGTCTACCCCCACCTTCCACCCCCAAACTATCCCCAACTGCCCCACCTTCCTTCTCTAGCTGGCAGTTAGTGATTGAAGACGATTGTTCTCATGTATTGTAAATTATTGCTAAACCATCTTTGCACATGCTTACAATGGCCAACATTTAAATTTTTCGGAGTGTATTAATACAATATACTGTATAATTGTATTCTCAAAATGAGTCTATACACAACGTGGGTTACAAGAATCTGGCTAAACATTTTGCTATGAACCACATTGTCAATCCCTTTGCATATTTAACATAAGAACATAAGAACATAAGAAAATGGGAGTCTGCAGAAAGCCGATTGGCCTAAGCAAGGCAGATCCCTGTCCCACACAACCCCAATTACAAAGCCCAATTATAGGCTCCACACTCTAATACCCTGAGGATCATCTTACCAAACCGGTTATAGATTAACGCAGGATTACGGGGGTCTGCAGAGCGCTGATTGGCCCAACCCGGCTGATCCCCCTTCACACCCAACCCTTCTCGTCCATATGCTTATCCAATTTTTTCTTAAAGCTCCCTATCGTTCTTGATCCCACTATATCACTTGGTAGCCTATTCCACCCATCTACAACTCTGTTACCAAACCAATATTTGCCTATATCTTTTCTGAAACGAAATTTATCTAATTTGAAACCATTGGTACGAGTTCTTTCGCTATCACTGAGCTTTAGTACATTTGTCATGTCCCCTTTGTTAATCCCACTAACCCACTTGAACACCTCTATCATATCCCCTCTAACTCTGCATCTCTCTAACGAATGTAAACCTAATTTCTTCAACCTTTCTTCATACGGAAAATTTCTAATATTATGGATCATTTTTGTCATTCTACGCTGAATTCTCTCAAATGAATCTATGTCCATTCTGTAATAAGGACACCAAAATTGGACAGCATAATCCATATGGGGTCTCACTAATGACAAGTAAAGTTTTAAGATAACATCAGCAGTTCTGTTACTCACACTCCTAGAGATGAACCCGAGAATCCTGTTTGCCTTATTACGAACGCTTATACACTGTTTTCTAGGCTTCAAATCATTGCTAACAAACACACCTACATCTTTCTCGCAGTCTGAATTTTCTAATTCTAAATTAGCTAGTTTATATTTAACATTTGTTTGCATCTTCCCTATCTTTAATACCTTGCATTTGTCAATGTTAAACTTCATCTGCCAATTTACTGACCATTCATGTAAGGTATCTAGATCCCTTTGGAGGCACTCTATATCGCTATCTGAATCAATTGATCTCCCCATTTTAGTATCGTCTGCGAATTTACTTATCCTACTAGTTATACCTAAATCTAGGTCATTTATGTATATAAGAAACAACAGGGGACCTAATACCGATCCCTGGGGGACACCACTTTTGACTGCTCCCCACTCTGACTTGGTACCATTTATGCTGACTCTCTGTTTCCTACCAATTAGCCATGACCTAATCCATCCCAACAACGACCCTCCTATTCCATGTGCCTCAACCTTTCTCATCAATCTCTCATGAGGGACTCTGTCGAAAGCTTTACTGAAATCTAAATATATAATATCATATGACTTGTCACTATCTACTGCTTCATATACCTCTGAGAAAAAGCTAAGCAAATTATTAAGGCAAGAACGTCCCTGAGTGAATCCATGCTGAGAAGAATTTATTAAGTTAAATTTTACTAAGTGGCTTCTAATTTTCCTAGCAATAATGGACTCTAGCAACTTTCCTATGATTGATGTGAGACTAATGGGACGGTAATTGGATGCTATCGATTTATCACCTTTTTGAAGATCGGAACTACATTTGCAAGCTTCCAAGCTTCTGGAACTAAACCTGTTTCTAATGACTTGTTAAATATAAATGCTAATGGACTACTTAACTCATCTCTGCATTCTTTTAATACTCTAGCATATACCTCGTCAGGACCAGGCGATTTTTGAGGTTTCAGTCTGTCAATTTCCTTAAGCACATCATTTCTACTTATACTAACTGTACTTAACATATTTTCTATACTATCACTATATACCATATTGACTTCTGGAATCTGTGCCAAATTTTCATTAGTGAAAACGGAAAGAAACTGACTATTTAATGTACTGCACATTTCTAAATCATTTTCTGTTATTTCTCCTATTGAAGTTTTTAGGGGGCCTATTACATCTCTAACTTTAGATTTATATAGTTGGTAAAAAGCTTTAGGGTGCAACTCCTCAGTCCTGCATCTCCATATGTCGTTGCTCCCTGCGTTGAGGAAGATGATGGGGTCCTCCCCACTCACTTCCATGACAGCATCTATCTTCATACTTGAATGAGCTTACCTCGTTGTCTGCTATATGATATATATATTATATATATATATAATATATAATATATATATATATATTATATATATATATATATATATATATATATATATATATATATATATATATATATATACAGTAGCATAGAACCATAGACTACAGTAGATCTGGACATGACACGAAATTGGAATTTTGCAGTAAGGGACCCAAAATCGGAGAACGAACCCCCAAGTTCGAACCTCGGAACCGCGCAAATATTAATTTTTTGCGGTTTTGACGTTCGAACTAGGGGGTTCGTTTTCCAATTTTGGGTCTCTTACTGCAAAGTTCCATTTTTGTGTCAAGTCCAGATCTACTGTAGTCTATGAAAGTATGTATACAGTATAATCGAACCTGGTGATGTTACGATCATATGATACTAGTTGCTCACCTACCTTTAAGTTGCTTATCATAAACCGGTACTCATTCATTGTTATACAAACTTAGTCTAATAATATGACTGAGATGGAAAGCTAAGGCTAAAGGTAGAGTGATAGGGAATGGTGAGCGACTAGTGGTGGTGCGGATAAATGCGCTGTGCAATGGATTGTTAACCCATGCTGTACCAGCGACGTCTTTTAAATTTTATTCTAGCGGTATTTAGACGATTTTGTGCAGCTTAAGAAGGATATATGGTAGGTAAAAGGATTAATAGAGAAATACTGTAGCCTTTTAATTGGTGGATGTCCTTCTTAAGCTGAATTCAATCGTCAAATAGTTGCCACACTATAATGAAAAGAACGGCACTGGTACTGAATGACTTAACCTATAGAGTGGCAAGTTCCAGTTCTCTGCCGTCGAGTTTGTTGGGTGAGTAGTGTACTCATATGTTGACAGATGATTTGTTTTTATCAAGGTGGAAAAAGCTGGGGTGTATAGCTGGGGCGGAGTAGAGCTCGGGTTTGTAGGGCTGTGGTGTGTAGAGCTGGGATATAGAGAGCTGGGGTGTGTAGAGCTGGGGTGTGTAGGACTGGGGTGTGTACAGATGGGGTGTGTAGGGCTTGGGTGTGTAGAGCTGGGGTGTGTAGAGCTGAGGTGTGTAGGGCTGAGGTGTCTAGAGGTGGGGTGTGTAGGGCTGGGGTGTGCAGCTGGGTTGTGTAGGGCTTGGGTGTGTAGAGCTGGGGTGTGTAGGGCTGGGGTGTGTAGAGCTGGGGTGTGTAGAGCTGAGGTGTGTATAGCTGGGGTGTGTAGAGCTGGGGTGTCAAGGGCTGGGGTGTGTAGAGCTGGGGTGTCAAGGGCTGGGGTGTGTAGAGCAGGGGTGTGTAGAGCTGAGGTGTGTAGAGCTGGGGTGTCAAGGGCTGGGGTGTGTAGAGCAGGGGTGTGTAGAGCTGGGGTGTGTATAGCTAGGGTGTATAGGGATGGGGTGTGTAGAGCTGGGATGTGTAGAGCTGGGGTGTGTAGAGCTGGGGTGTGTAGAGCTGGGGTGTGTATAGCTGGGATGTGTAGGGATGGGGTGTGTAGAGCTGGGGTGTGTACAGCTGGGGTGTGTAGAGCTGAGGTGTGTAGAGCTGGGGTGCGTAAGGGTGGGGTGTGTAGAGCTGGGGTGTGTAGAGCTGGGGTGTGTATAGCTGGGGTGTGTAGGGATTGGGTGTGTAGAGCTGGGGTGTCAAGGGCTGGAGTGTGTACAGCTGGGGTGTGTAGAGCTGGGGTGCGTAAGGGTAGGTGTGTAGATCTGGTGTATACTACCCTTTCTTGAGCTGGGGTTTAACATTGTAAGAAGCTAATGATATAGCAAGGAATGTATAACCAGGATATACTGTAGAGTAACAAGCTAAGCCAGACTACTTTTCATTACTCACAGGTTTAACTCTTAACCTTACTAAAAAAAAATCTCTAAGCCAGATGCAAAGAGTGAGGAAGGGAGTAGGGAGAAACTGTGATAGAGGGATGACTGTAGGTAATGAGAGAGAGCGAGAGGAATGTGAGATGAAGGAAGAGAGAGGTACAAAAATCGATGAAGGGATATAGGGAGGGAGAGCGTAATGAAAGAAAACTTTGTGAAATAAGAATTTTATTCCATACAGTTTTATATGAGAAATGCCACTCTTATCTTGGGCAGGAGCCACACAAATCCACCTGGCAGTAATGAACAAGATACAACAAAGAACTACAAGGCTGACAACTGGAGGCAGGACAGAGACAGCAAGGCGCTTCTCTGGACATCTTACAACACAGGAAATATGCTGGAGGTTAGACAGTGTTCTTCAAGGCCAATATGATAGAGGTGGCACCTCCTGGTACCACTATGCCTCATACCACGGACTACCAATTATAACACTAACAGCCACCAGACATCCATCAATCATCATGCCCCGAGCTCGCACCACACACTTTCAACGTTCTTTCAAAATATGTATTTGTATTTTTGTTTCTATGTGTATGAAGGAGACAAAAGGCAGGTTGCCTGTAACGAGTGTCTTCCCCAAAGCCAAAAGAGTGGCAGGGCCAAATTGAAGAGACGTTGGGGTCAAAATGCCTGGACACACACAGTTTAAAGCAGTTTAAGTCATAGGATGAAGGAAAGATTGATTGAAGGAGAGAGTTCTAGAGTTTACTTGTTGAGTAGAAAAAAGACAGAATATTTGCCAATTCTTGAGTTGGAGAGCTAGACAGAATAGGAGTGGAATTGTCTTGAAAGGCGTGTGCCTCGCACTCGCCGCAAGGGAGGCCCTGTATGCATTTTAGAGAACTCTGAAGAACACTGATTGTTATAATGACGATAGTAGAGTGAAAGAGATGCAACATTGTGGCGTGTAGAAAGAGATTGCAGGGAACTAGTAAGAGGAAGTGAGTTGATGAGACAAAATACTTTGGACTCGACTCTTTCGAGAAGTGCGGTATGGGTGGATCCTCCCCACACATGCGAACAATACTCAATACAGGGATCTTTCCAAGAAAGGTCAGATGAGAAAGATATACCTAGAATATTGAGAACAGATGAAGGGTTGATTTGTGTATTGTTGATATATAATTGATATTGATAATCTTGCTGAACATTGCGATGGAGCGATAGAGGGAAAACTTGGGTCTTGGAGGTGTTGAAAATGACAAGATTTTCTTTGCCCCAATCAGAAATAATTAATAGATCAGAAGATAGGCGCTCTATGGCCCTTCTATGTGAGTTTTGGAGTGATTGCATGCTGGTTTGATGTGAAAAATTAGTTGAGTAAGTAGTCATCAGCATATGAGTGGATAGGAATAGAGGTACAGTTGAGATCATTAATAAATATTAGACAGAGAATTGGAGGCAGAACAGAACCCTGAGGAACACCGGAGGTGATAAGTTGAGGAAGTGAGCGATGGCCGTCCACAACTGCATCTATTGTGCGGTCTCAAAGGAAATTAGCGACAAAGACACAGATAGAGGGATAGAAACCGAAGGAGGGTAGTTTGGAAATTAGAGATTTGTGCCAGACTCTATCGATGGCATTCGATATGTCTAGCGCAATACAAAAAGCCTCACCGAAGTCCCAAAAGGAGGATGACCAAGAGTTAGTAAGATAAGACAGAAGATAACCAGAAAACCATACTGGTGATCTGAAAGTAGATTATGGGAAGATAAATGCTTAAGAAATATCAAGTTAAGAAGCAATTGGACGATAGTTGGAGGGTTCAGAGCAGTCACCCTTCTTTGGGACAGGTTGAATAAGACCAGACTTTCAGCAAGAAGGAAAGACGTTAGAGGGAAGACAGAGATAAAAGAGTTTGCCTAGGCAGGGAGTCCGCACAGAAGAACAGTTGTTTAGTACAACAGGAGGAACACCATCCGGTCCGTATGCCTTCTTAATATGAAGCCCAGAGAGGTCAGAAAGTACATCCATAGAAGAGATTATGATATTAGGCATAAGTAAGAGAGAGGGGAATGGAGAGGGAGGAATAGCACTGGAGTCATCCGAGGTGGAGTTTTTAGCAAAAGGTTTAGCGAAGAGTTCAGCTTTGTCAGAGGATTTGAGCATGACGGTAGTGCCATCAGAGTGAAAAAGAGGAGGGAAAGACGAGGATGTAAAATTGTTGGAAAGGTTCTTGTCTAGATGCCAGAAAGCGTGGGAAGAGCTAGAGCTGGAAAGTTCAGAACATTATTTATTGATGAAAGAGTTTTTGTCGAGTTGAAGAACAGATTTGGCTTGATTGTGGGCAGAAACATAAAAAGCACAGGATTCTTGAGTTTGAAGGCAACGGTACATATTGAATGCTTCCGCCTTATTGCGGACAGCAGTAGAACAAGTGTGGGTAAACCAAGATTTGTTTGCATTATACTGAGAGAAAGAAAATGGAGTGTATGCCTCCATGCCCAAGAGGATTACCTCGGTTATGCGCTCGGCACACCCCAAGGGTCCCTGGCCAAGTTTCTATCTAAGTTAAGTAAAAATCAAACAACCCTAAGATCCAGATTCCTATCCAGCCATTCTGCCCAGATTCAATGAACATAAAAACGTAAATTGAGATGATTGAACCCGTGACTAATGAAAAAGAGAAAAAAATCTGCTTTGCTCACAAACATTGGTTTTAAAACATACACCTGCCTCTCGCGTAGGATCAACAATGACTTAACATGGGACGGCTTAAAAAAGTAATTATTAACGCCTTGCAATCTTCACTAGGACCCATCGCGGCCCTCACCAACCTCAATTCAGTCACATTCAGTGGTGACCTAGTCCTAGACGACACAATGGCACTCATATGTAAAAGTCAATAAGGCAGCCGACCCCATAGCAACCGCAGATGTAACCAGCCAAACTTTTTTCGAACACTTGCCCTGCATCCTCCCTAGTTCTATCCACCAACACCTCATAATCTACAAACCCACAAATATGGTACAGGAGATATTCCTACTCTGAAAGTTGCTAGCGGCTAAATCTGGCATGGAACGCCATGTTTGCGCCCAAGGTAGGGTCCCCCCCCCCCCCCTTTCCTCAAGCCAATGATCATGGCAACACAAGTTCAGATAACACTGTAGCAATCACTAACCCCACCCACCACCCCCCCAAACAACTCTGCAGCTTCCGCTTATCCCCCCATAAAACCCATCCTATTATACTACCAGAATGAATCCCCAAAACAAGAACAATGGAAGTATATCTGTTCGAATTTTCCTGTCCAAACATGGTGAGCCAGAGAACACTCACAATCTAACCCTCCAAGGACTTATCAACCCTCCTCACTATACCCCTATTCCAAGAACTACCAACATTACCAACAACTTCAGCGGTTACAACCAACCCTAACGTGGCAACAATTTTAGAGGCATAGGGCCTCAGTTCCGCCCTTATGGCCACTGCACCCACCATGTCGCCTACACTGAGCCAGATTATCAAGCTAGTGGTGGTGTTCCGCCTGGAGGTTAGGTATCGTACCGCTAGCAATGATGTTGACCAGACTGATGAGCGTCGGGCCTCATTTCCATCTGTCTTTTCTACTTGCTGGTGTTGTACCCAGCATCTGTCTTAAGACCAGACTAGCTAGTATCGAACATAGCGATTTGATCAAAACACTTATCAGAATTGCTGGTCTCAAACACAGCGGGCTGACCAAAACACTTTTCTCTTTCTCGTCTTTGGACCAAGGAAAGCCTGGCTTTAGACCAAGATTGGCTAGTGTCGTACCTAGCTGGCTTCTCTTGATCCATTCGGCTGGAAGAGTCTCCTTCTTCTGGGTAGTCCTAGTCCTTTCCCGTGGGGGCTAGAGGGGCATGGTGGATGGAGGTTTGCGTTCCTGAACCCTATGTCGGCATTCCGGGAAATATTCAGGTGACGTGGAGGCATCTGCACGGATGAAGGGTGCGCTGGTACTCTGGTCCAGGGGTTAGTGTGTCCTTCTGACCTGGTGTTGTTGGTTGTGCTGATGGCAGCTATTTTTATTGAGGGCATAACAGAAATGCATTCATTTGGGTTACAAGAAACTAATCCAAGTTTTCAAGTCAACATACTGGACCACCCATTCTAACCTCACTACCAAGTGTGTTTTTTTTTCTTCTATGTGCATGAAGGAGACAAAAAGCAGGCTGCCTGTAATGAGTGTCTCCTCCAAATCCAAAGGAGAGACAGAGAGCCAAATTCAAAGGACGTTGGTGTCAAAATACCTGGACATAAAGAGTTTAAAGCAATCTAAGTCATAGGATGAAGGAAAGATTGATTGAGGGAGAGTTCCAGAGTTTACCTGTTTAGTAGAAAAAAGATTGGGATAATTTGCGAATTGTTGAGACTGTTGAAAGGTGAGTGCCTCATACCGCAAGGGAGGGGGTATGCCCTGAGAGAGCTCTGAAGAAGACTGCTTATTGTAATAGCGATAGAAGAGTGAAAGAGATGCAACGTTGCGGCGTGTACAAAGGAGTACAAAGGAATTCAAGCAACAGCAGGTCTAGTGACCCCTCTAGGCTGTTTGTCCTCCAAAACACTGAGGATCAAGTGTCTAAACAGTGGATTAGAGTGGGTAAGGGAAAATTGGAAAGGGAACTAATGCCTTGGAACTAATGTCTGTGGCAGGATTAGGAAGTTAGTAGGGGACAGATGGGTTAGTAACATTACACAGTTATAAGTGATCTTTCGTATATCTGGGAAAAAGAGAATAACGTCTTAGTAATATATATACACAGTAATCCTTGATGAATTTGAGGGGGGAATAAAATAAAGTTATTCATTAACAAACGCAGTCAGTCTCGGGTTTGATGCAAGATATTTGTCTAGGCGAAGTTTAAAAGAATCAACGCTGCTGCAGTCTATAACGTCTCGGGGAAGCCCATTCCACAAGTTGACAACTCGATTGAAGAAGAAATTCTTAGATTCGTGCGAATCGATTATTTACAAATAATTTTGCAACCGTTTCCCCGCGTGTAATTAAATTGGTCGATAGTGAAGTACTTACTACAGTTCATATTGTTGATGCCTTTGATGATTTTGAACACTTGATATAAGTCGCCTCTTAATCTGTGCTGGGTAAAAGGAAATAGATTTACTTCTCTAAGACGCTCCTCGTATGGTTTGTTCTTTAGGCTAGGTATCATTTTGGTAATTCTACGTTGAACTCGTTCTAGTTTGTCTATATCTTTTTGGTAATAAAGGCACCAGGATTGAATGCAGTATTCCAGAAGAGGGCGGACCAAGGAATTGTAAAGATTTAGGATAACTTCTTTGGATTTATGCTCAAGTGACCTGCCAATGAAGCCAATTATTTTGTTTGCCTTCTTAACAACTTCTGAACATTGTTGACTCGGTTTTAGGTTACTCAATATTGTTACTCCCAGATCAGTTTCTCTGTGTACACTCTTAAGCTGAGTACCATTCATCGAATAGTTTGCTTTCTCATTTCGGTATCCAATATGTAGTACTTTACATTTATCCGCATTGAAACTCATTTGCCAAATTTGGGCCCAACATGACAACTTATCTAGATTGTGTTGCATATCGTCAACTTGTTTTTTTAGAGAGTACGCTATTTGCAATTTTTGTATCGTCAGCAAACTTTGAGATTGTACAGGTGAGACCCTCATCTATGTCGTTGATGTAAATTAGAAAGATAATTGGTCCTAGTACCGATCCCTGGGGTATCCCACTACATACATTGGTCCATTTAGATGCCTTACCGTTTATGACTACTCTTTGCTTTCTGTTGCTGAGCCAAATTTCTATCAATTTCAACACACCGTCTTGTATTCCATGCGCTTTTAGTTTTAGCAGTAAACTTTTGTGAGGAACTTTGTCAAAGGGCTTTTGAAAATCAAGGTATAAAATATCTACAGCTTTACTCTCATCATAGAGGTTGAGGATATCGTGGAAAAAGTCTAAGAGGTTTGTTAAGCAGAAATGTTTGTTACGAAAGCCGTGTTGAGTATCTTTAACCCGGCAAGCGCGATAGGCCTCACGGAAGGCTTCCTATAGGGAACGCGATAGGCCTCACGGAAGCAAGACCATAAAAAAAGCCTTCCAAAAAAAAAAAGGGCCTATCAAAACAAAGGATTTTGTCTCTAGGTGAGATAATTCCCCTCTAGTACTCATCCATGTGTTTCTCACCCCTCCCCCTCCCCTCCTTCCCCACCTTATTCCCCCCTCCTCAATTATCACCTATTTATCCCCTTATTATCATCATTTATCGGTTATATTTCTCTCCCGCGATAATGTAGCACAAGTGGGTTGCATAAAAGATCGTTATGCAACACCCAGACACCGGCACACACCGCCCCGCTCGTCTCAGTTGACTCCCAGACAGCGAGAGGGGAGGGCTGCCTGTGGCTCTCTCTCGCCTGAGATTATGACCGGGTGGCCAATATCTTCGTTTTTCACCACCCAAATGCTTTTCCCACTTATTTTAGCACTCTTGAAGGTTCATATATACACCATATATGTAAAATAAAAGCATACCGAAAACAAATAATGCTTTATATTGTAAATATAACGAATTCTGTCAGAATCCAGGGCTAGAAATGCACAAATAACTACCCTAGCACCTAGGTCTATATCGCGCTTGTCAGGTTAAGTATGTTATTTTCCTCTAAGTGATTTACGAGTCTGTTTCTTATGAGTGTTTCTAGCATTTTACATACAACTGAGGTTAAGCTATTTGGATGATAGTTACTGGGTAAGGATTTGCTGCCTTTTTTTAATATCTGTGTTACGTTGGCTAGCTTCCAATGATCTGGCATAGTTTCAGACTGCAAGGATATATTGAATAGCAATGTCAGTGGTTTGGAGAGCTCATCCTTAGCTTCGTTTAGAACTCTAGGTGAGATTGTATCAGGTCCGGGGGATTTATTTACCTTGAGTTTATCTAAACATTTCAATACTTCTCTCTCCGGAATGGTGATATTGCTTAGAACATCAGAATTATCAATCTGAATCGGCGATGCTGTACGGATATCAATGAGGTCTTCTGTTGTAAACACTTATGCAGAGAAGGTATTGAGGGCATTACTCATTTGTACTTCGTCTTTGGTGTATTCTCTATTTTCATCAACTAACGGTCCAACAGTTGAAGTAAATACTTTTTTCTTTCTGATAAAACTATTGAATTTTTTTTGGGTTAGTTTTACTTTGATTTGCAACATGTAACTCTAGGGTCTTTTTACTTTGCGTAATTAACTTTTTGGCTTTGCGTCGTAGTTCTACAAATTTCACCCGTTCTTCATCATTTTGTGAGGATCTTAATCAATCATTAGCAAACTTTTTAGCAAGCAGACAGTCTGAAATCTCTTTACTCCACCATATGGGCTTATCATTATGGCCTGTGCGCTGTATTTTCGATGGTATGCAGTCTTGCACTGCTTTTTGGTAAGTGTTTACGAATAATTCCCAAGATGTATTTATGTCGTTATTGTTAATTAGAAAGCTCCAATCAGTTTCTTTAAACATTACTCTAAGTTTATGAAAGTTTGCTTTCTTGAAATTAGGGACTTTCTCGATGCTGCTATTTGGTTTGTTACTAGTAAACTTTAAACTGAATGTTATCGTACGATGGTCGCTGTTACTGAATTCATCGCCGACATTCAAATTCTCAATCAATTCTTATTTTGTTGAAAGTACAAGGTCAAGGACGTTATTTCCACGGGTTGGAGATCTAACTAATTGATATAGTGAACTCTCTTGCAAGTTTGTATACAGGTCTTGTCCAGAGTGTGAAGTAATACTATCTCCCCACTTGGTCACAGATAAACTGAAGTCGCCAAAATTTACGGTATGTAGCGAGTTACTAACGTCTGCAATTTGCCCATAAATTTCTCGGTCAGTTTGCACTGATTGAGCTGGAGGTCTGTATATTAATGCAAGTATTATTTTTGTACCTTTATTATTCTTTATTAGCACAAAGGATGTGTCGACATTCACAATTTGAGGTTTTGATGAGAGGGTCGGGTTAAGACTTTGCTTTGATAAAAAGTAAAACGCCACCTCCATTTTTATTTATTCGGCTTTTCTCAAACATTATATAACCGAAAAGTGAATACTCTGCTAAAAAGTCTCTGTCTTCTGTATTGAGCCAAGATTCTGTTATGCCAATAACATAGTAATTTTCTGTAAACACTAGTTCCTCTAAATCTGAAAGTTTATTGCGTATGCTACAAGCGTTTACATAGAAAACCTTTAAAGTTTTGCATTTGGAATTCACGGAACACTCTTTATTCAAATTCTTGGTTCTGGTCGGATCTACATTTATGTACCTATCTGTCCTCGGTCCTCGATCCTCGTCGCTGGTTGTCCTCGGTCCTTGATGTCCTCGATCATCGTCCCTGTTGGTCCACGGTCCTCGCAGTCCTCGATCATCATCTCTGGTGGTCACAGGCCCTCGCTGTCCTAGATCGTCGTTCCCTGGTATTCCTCGGTCCTAGATCATATCGTCCCGGGTGGTTCACGGTCCTCGATCCTTGTCCCTGGTGGTCCTCGGGCCTCACTGTCCTCTATCCTCGTCACTGGTGGTCCTTGGTTGGCTCTGCTTCTTTTCTGAAAATCCTTTACTGCGTCGTGAAGCAGGCGGCCAAATCTTGCTGCTCCCACCTGGTTCAGATGGACTCCATCCACAAAGATTGTAGGGAACTAGTAAGAGGAAGTGAGTTTATGAGGCAAAATGCTTTTAACTCTATTCGTTAGAGCAGTGCGGTATAGGTGGAGTCTCCCCACACATGCAAACAATATTCGATCCATGGGCACACTGTGACCCCAATACAGAGCAAGAAGCTGAGCGGGGGTGTGGAGCCCACAGTAACGGTTGAGTAGACTTAACTTCTGCGAAAATGTTTTAGTAAAGGGTATTTACACATACACGAAGAGTAGTGTGAATGCACAATTAAGCGATCGCGTCGCATTCGTCTAGGCATTCGTGGTACTTGCAGTGGGACCTTGTGTGAGGCTACCGTCATCGCAGCGGCATATACCCGCATCGTCTACTGGCCAGAATATTTAAAATCTCGCAAAAATTGAGCGCGACGGGACCGTGGGCCAAAAAACGTCTCGTCATCGCAGCAACCCCACATTGCATTCGCATTACCGCCTTCTATTTCGCAATGCAACCGCATCGCCATCGCTATGAAATAATGACCAAATAAGAAGGGAACAAAACATTTATGTAATATGTATAACTTCCCCTCTTGTATGTATAATATACTGTATAATGCTAAGATAATGTACAATGATGAAATAATGATTACATTATAAATATGTATATATAAAGGATTTACATTAAACATACAATTATGAAATAATGATTACATAACAATTTATATGTATATACAAAAATATAAATACAAAATACAGATATGGAAATATTAGTAAAGCAGGAAAATAGAGACATCTTGAACACATCTGAAATAATGGAAAACATAATTAATAAATAAATATATATGTATATAATTATATATATATACCGGGTATATATTTATTTATTTTTATTTTTTTAATACAATAATCACCCTCATAACCGGCCTGCCGTTATCTGAACCTTGCCATTTCCCGGACAGGTCATGGGAGTTATAAATAATAAAAGTACATCATACAAACCACCCGGGATTCGAAACCTGGACCTTGTGATGAACAGGCACTCGTGCTAACCACTACACCACACTGGCTACAAAAGAGGTCTTGCAACCTGGCAACAGCTGTTACCCAGGATCTGTTTAGGTAGACATCCGTCCACCCATAGACATTTTTACACAAGATACCCCCTACCAGTGAAGTATAGAGGCAGCTCCCAGTCCGTGGGAAATCATATCATCTTTAAATCAAGTAATGCCACTTGAGAAAAACCTCATACAAACCACCCAGGATTCGAAACCTGGACCTTATGATCAACAGGCACTCGTTCTAACCACTACACCACACTGGCTACAAAAGAGGTCATGCAACTTCGAAAGGGAGAGAGAGAGACATATTTCTACTTTGTTGTCTTATTGTTCTACTATTAAATGTCCCTGTCTAGTAGTATTAAGGCCGGACCACCTAGATCTGCAAGGTCTGTGTAGTCTGGGTATCTGTGTAACTCTGTGTAACTTTACTGTATGTCACAACAAACTTCCTCACATACACTATGGTCAAAGAGTGGAATAGTTTCCCATAGGAGATAGTTGACAGTAATTTAATTGATACGTTTAAGAAGAGGCTGAACAATCATCTGATGGACGTTGGATTAATACGAATAAATATAATATTAATCAATAGGTATGTAAGTGTAAGTCCCGTTTCAGACGAGAGAGAGAGAGAGAGAGAGAGAGAGATAAAGAGAGAGAGAGAGTGATAGTGAGTGAGAGTGAGTACAAAGGGGTACGAAGCAAATACAGCAACAACAGGTCCAGCGACACCTCAAGGTTACTTGCACTCCTAAACACTGATGGTCAAGTGTCCAAACAGTGGTTTAGAGTGGGTAAGGGAAAAAAACTGTATTCATTAACAAATGCAGTCAGTCGTGGATTAAGGCAAGGTGTTTGTCTGGGCGAAGATTAAAAGAATCAACGGTGCTGCAGTCTATGACATCTCGGGGAAGCCCATTCCACAAGTTGACAACTCGGTTGAAGAAATTCTTAGACTTGTGTGAGTTAAAATATTTATCAATAATTTTACAACCGTTCCCCCACGTGTAATTTGATTGGTCGACAGTGAAATATTTATTACAGTTCATATTGTCGATGCCTTTGATGATTTTGAACACTTGAATTAAGTCCCCTCTTAATCTGCGCTGATTTAAAGGAAATAATTTATGGTTTGTTCTTTAGGCAAGGTATAATTTTGGCAACTCTATGTTGAAGTCGTTCTAGCTTATCTATATCTTTTTGGTAGTAAAGGCACCATGATTGAATGCAATATTCCAGGAGAGGGCGGACTAAGGAATTGTAAAGAGTTAGGATTACATCTTTGGGTTTATGCTCAAATGACCTGCCTATAAAGCCAATTAGTTTGTTTGCCTTCTTAACAACGTCTAAATATTGTTGACTCAGTTTTAGGTTACTCGATATTGTTACTCCCAAAGCAGTTTCTCTGTCTACACTCTTAAGCTGGGTGCCATTCATTGAATAGTTTGCTTTCTCATTTCGGTTTCCGATATGAAGTACTTTACATTTATCTGCAGTGAAACATATTTGCCAAAGTTTAGCCCAATGTGACAACTTATCTAGAATATGTTGCATATGGTCAACATGTTCATTTGAGAGTACGCTATTTGCAATGTTTGTATTGTCAGCAAACTTTAAGATTATACAGGTGAGACCTTCATCTATGTAGTTAATGTAAACTAGGAAGAGAATTGGCCCCAGTACCCATCTCTGGGGCACCTCGCTAATTACATTGATCCATTTAGATGCCTTATCGTTCATGATTAATCCTTGCTTTCTGTCACTGAGCCAATTTTCTATCAATTTCAACACACTGTCTTGTATTCCATGCGCTTTTAGTATTATTAATACACGTTTGTGGGGAACTTTGTCAAAGTCCTTTTTGAAAATAAAGGTATATAATATCTACAGCTTTACTCTCATCATATAGCTCGAGGATATCGTGGAAGAAGTCTACGAGGTTTGTTAAGCTGGAGCGTTTATTACAAAAACCGTGTTGAGTGTCTTTAGGTATGTTGCTTTCCTCTAAGTGATTTACGAGTTTGTCTCTTATGAATGTTTCTAGCATTTTTCATACAACTGAAGTTAAGCTAATTGGACGATATATAGTTACTATGTAAGGATTTGCTGCCTTTTTAATAAGGTGTTACGTTGGCGAGCTTCCACTGATCAGGCGTAGTCCCAGACTGTAAGGATTTATTGAAGAGCACTGTCAGTGGTTTGGAGAGCTCATACTTAGTTTCCTTTAGAACTCTAGGCAAGATCGTATCATGTCCAGGCGATATATTTACCTTGAGTTTATCTAAACATTTCAAAACTTCTCTCTCTGTAATGTTGATACTGCTTAGAACGTTAGAATCATCTCTCTGAACCGGCGATGCTGTAGGAATATTACTAAGGTCTTCTGTTGTAAAAACTGATGCAAAGATGTTGAGAGCGTTACTAATTTTTGCTTCATATTTAGTGTAATCTCCTTTCTCATCGACTAACGGTCCAATCAATGAAGACACTACTTTATTCTTCCTGATGTAGGCCTAACTGCTGTATAACATTCTTTCGGGTTTGTCCTACTTTGATTTGCAACATGTAATTCTAGCGTTTTTTTTACTTTGTTTGATTAACTTTTTGGCTTTGCGTCGTTGATCTACAAATATTACTTTATTTTCATGGGTATCAGAGATTATTAATTTATCATGAGCATTCTTTTTTAGCAAGCAGACAATCCACAATGTCTTTATTCCACCACTCAGGCCTATTATTATGTACTGATCTTCGTTTTTTAATGGCATACACTCATGTACAGCATTCGAGTAAGTGGAGGTGAAAAATATCCATGATAGGTTTAGATCATCATTGTTAATCATAGAACTCCAGTCAATTTCCTTAAGTATTGCTCTAAGTTTACGGAAGTTTGCTCTCTTGAATTTTGAGAGAGAGAGAGAGAGAGAGAGAGAGAGAGAGAGAGAGAGAGAGAGAGAGAGAGAGAGAGAAGGGTGGCGGCGAAGGTAACGACAAAATGCACAACTTAGTCGCAAAAATGTTGTACCCAAGAATAAAAACAGTATATTTGGGAGGGTGAGGCGGTGATGAGTGGGTTTAGTGGGGAAGTAAGGGCGGTAGGGTTCGTGGGGCAGAACGGGTAGGAGAAGGGACAGAAAGGAAGCGCAGGGAGAGGAAAGGGGAGGGAAGAGAGAGGTGAAAGGGAGAAGGAAGGGATGAGGGAACAGGGAGATAAAAGAGAGAGGAACGGGAAGGGAGAGGAGAAAGGAGGGAAGAGAGAACAGGGAGAGGGGAGGAGAAGGCAGAAAGAGAAGAGAGGGGAGAAAAGAGGGGAGGGGATAAGATAAAAGAAAAGAGAAGGGAAGGTGAGCGAAAGGGAAAAGGATATATGAGGAGAAAAGGTAAGTAAGAGGATAGGGTAGGGGAAGTGAGAGAATAGGGGAAAGTAGAGGATAGGGTAGTGGAAGTGAGAAGGGATAGGATAGGGAAGGGAGAAGATAGGGTAGGGGAAGTGAGAAGGGATAGGGTAGGAGAAAGGATAGGGTAGGGGAAGGGAGATAATAGGGTAGGGTTGGGGAAGTGGGAAGGGAGAGGATAGGGAATGGCAGAGTATAGGGGAAAGGAGAGGATAGGGGAAGGAAGAGAAAAGGCAGGTAGGGAAGAGAAAGAGCAAATTTTTATTGCACATGAATGTACTCAAAATGTTAATGTATACTTATCACTAACATAATGCTAAATATATCATCAACAGCCTATTATGATCCACTGCAGGATCGGCCTATCCCCAAGGGGACGATGACGTACAGCCTGTGTGCTTCACCACCGCTTAGCCACGCTGGCTCCACATGCAAAGTATACTGTATATATACTGTATATATATACAAAAACAATCAATTAACTATCTTAATGTAAATTTGTCTTGGGATAGTGAATCTTGCTATGTTTTTGTAAGTGTTCACTTTTAATAGACTATTATGTACTTTTGTTTATATAAAAAGAAGAAGGCGGAAACAAGGTGAGAGAGACCGGATGAAGAGAAAGATAGAGAGGAAGAAGGGAAGAGTGGAGAGAGAGGACGGACAAAGAAAAGAGAGAACGGAGTATAATGAGAAGGGAAGCAGAAGAGGAGACAGGAGGTGAGGGGGGGGGGGGGAGAAAGGAGAGAAGGTTAAGAGGAGATAGAAAGTATAGGGAGAGGGGGTGAGATAGAGGTGGGGAGGGGAAGAGGAGCTAGCAGGTACAGTCGAGCTTAATAAGTGTTGTCAGCTATTTCACAAAGTTTCGGACACTGACTAATACTCTGAGGGATAAGCACTTTTCCCAGTAACTATAAAGATCCTGATAAAACTTGTTGAGCGAAAACCACTGGAATCTATGACAACACTTAATATCCCCGATTGTACGAGTGAATAAAACAGAGGTTGTGTGTTGACAGTATGAAGACATATCGTAAAACTGTACATGCAAGAGGACATAGCATCTACGTGCTGTCATTTATTGTAATCATCAAAAGTTTCCCATTGTACAACCAGGTTTCAGTGTCTCTTGGGGACCATCGCTCTGTACCCCAAGCGTGTGGTGTCTGTGGCCTTGGCGTATTGTTGTCTCCACAACCTAATGAGTTATGGTTTCATTACCCTATACAAGTGGTCAACAACCGTTAAAGATACAAGAGCCAATATATTTAATGTTTCATAAATATGTTGTAGCCTACTGTCGGAGCCGCAATGCAACATAATTAAGTATCATAAACCGAAATGTGCAGTACTGTACTTCAGAAATATGAAAATATACCCTACTTCTGAAGAAAAGAAATTATAGTGATATTGTTCAATTTATATGTATTCACAAAGTTTAGGAAAGACATATGACTCGCAGTTCTAGAAATCATAACGATTGATGCCTATACATATTTTCGAAATATAATAAAAAATAAGTAATGTTGCCTTGAATGTGTTATATGATGACTTCGTGTTAAAGGAAGAATTATTATTTCTGAAGCTTTAGGAGACACACAAGTGTCCTGAAAGTTTAACAGTAATGTGAATGCAATGCCAGCGTGCTGCGATGACAACAAGACGTTTTTTCCCCACAGTCCTGCCGTGCTCAAATTTGGGAGATTTAAAATTTTCTGGCAGGTAGACGACATGCGCATATGCCGCTGCGATGTCGCTAGCCTCGCACACGATCCCTCTGCGAGTACCACGATTGACTAGACGATTGCGACGCAATCGCTTAATCATGCCTTTGCATGACGGTTTTCGTGTATGTGTGAAGTACCCTTTTTTTGTTCTATAGACGACGTGCACAGATGCTGCTGTCCTTGCACATGATCCCACTGCGATTACCACGATTGCCTAGACGATTGCTATGCAATCGCTTAATCGTGCCTTCTCAGACTTTGTGTATGTGTGACGTACCCTTTAGAGTGTACTTTTATTTCACAAGCACTTTCGTCCCTTTCTTTGTTTTCTAGTTATATAGCAGTCTTAATATGTAAGGTCGATAACCATTCAATCACTCACTGGTCGATTACCTTAGTCTTGGTGTTAGTTGATTTAATTAATTGAGTTTAGAAGTGAAGTTGGTTGGTGAAAAAAATAATACGTTTAGTGTGTGAAGGTTCGAACCCCTGAAATAAGCTTGTGTTATATATATCACAAATGTAATTCTTCATGGGTAACTAGATGTAAGTAGTGTATTTACTGACATGATAAGACTGATGGCTACAGACGCCCTTTTTCCTTGAATGCTTACAATAATTTGTAGACTTTATTCCACTTGGAAATCCCAAAGATTTCTAGAAGCTAAGAAAAAATGTTCAATGTTTGGAAGACAAATTCTGGTCAGCAGCGAGTTCCACTGACATGGACTTTAAGTATTGCTGGTGTTGTTGGTTGTATATCAGCTACAAAATAAAGGTTAGGGTCATTTGATAGAGCAGTCACTGAAAATAAGTTTGTTGCAGTATTGTGGTCAATTTGTGGTCAAGTCACGGCGGTAAGTCGTAGACCAAGGGTATGCCAAAGTCCTAGCCACACATTGGCAGTAGGTTCGAACAATTTCCATCTTTGGTGGTTCAGCGGGCACGACTCCAGTGAAACAAGTGCATTGATAAATAGTAAGCTCCGCCCATACCCAGTTCCGTATGTAAAGGTACAGTATAATTATGTAAAGGTAATCTAATAAGATAAACGATAATTATGATTATTGTATTCCAATTTTGTTTTGTGGTTCCTTATATTTGAAATGTTACTGCATGTATTAAAACTATCAAACTATAACGTTTATTGATACTCCAGCAATTTGGTATACTTCACTATGCAATATCAAATAATTAGGAATCTTGAATGGGACAATACAGAAAACATATATTGTTGTTGTTGTTGTTGTTGATCCCCAGGCTGCCTGGCCGAACAGCCCCAAGGTCATGAGCAAGGCCAAGGCCATAAACGAGCGCCCCCACAAAACCCTCCCTACTTACCACTAATAAAGCCTGGGTGACCGAAGCCACTCTAAGGCAGGGAGCCGAGGAGGGCGCGGAAACGCCCGGGAAACCAAAGCTTCACCCAAAGCCCTGTGCCCCTCAGCAATTACGAAGGGAAAGTTGAGGGGCAAGGGAAAAATGTGACGCTTTGGCTCCCAATCTGCCAACTTTTAGGTTGGCAGTAGGGAGGTCAATCCACGGAAAAGACGCCGTCACTTGAGATCTAGAAGATATATAAGTAAAAGGAACACTCAGAGTAAGCTATGGGTATGGCAGAGATCGCTCAGCTCTCACCCTGATAGACCAGCCCATCACCACATGACTAGAACCCAATCCTCTCAGCATCAGCTAGGAAAGGCCCTAGAAAGCCGCCTTTGGCGGGGGGATAGCTCCCCTATTTCAATTCCTTTCGGAGTTGGGCACCCGCCAGAAAACATATGTTAATGGGGACACTTAAACAACCTCAGATTCGCTGATGACAAAGTTCTTTCTTGCGACTCAGGGGATGAGTTACAACAAATTTTGAATTATTTAGACGGGGAAAGCCTTAAAGTAGTGTTGAAAATTAATAAAAATAAATCTAAGAGTATGTTGAATGATGCTGTGCAACCACAACAAATCAAGTTAGAGGATGATGGGACAGATTCATTGGAAGAATATACAATAACCTAGGCCAGGTTATAAATACGAACTCGGATCACTCTAGAGAAATCAAACCTAGGATTGATATGGAATGGAGCGCATTTGGTAAGCAGAAATCTATTATGAAAAGCAAGTTACCCCTTACATTAAAGAGAACAGTATACAATCAATGTGTCCTACCTGTACTAATTTACGGATCAGAAACTTGGTATATAACAGTTTCCTGAACGCAAACTCTAGTACTCTTAAAGATATGGAGAGGATACTGTTAGCATTAACTTGGAGATACAAGAAGAGAGCCTCTTGGATAAGAGAACAAACATAATTAGACGATAATCGCATTACTATATAAAAGAATGGGCTTGGCCAGATCATATACTTAGAAGAGATGTTAACAGATGGACAAATTAAGCAAAAGGATGGGAATATATAAATGGAGCTAGGGGAAGGGATAGACAGAAAATCAGATGGAGGGATGAGATCTGACATTTGCTAGAGTAGGATGGAACAGGATAACATCTGCCCAGCTATAGTAGACATGTTTGGGAGAGGCCTTTGTCTTGCAGTGGAATAACTAAGGCTGCTGCTGATGATGATTATGATAATAATGAAATATTAAAAGTATGATAGTACAGTAACTACTGTTAATGTAAAACGACATATTTAATAGAAATATCCTACCTTAGGTCCATTTACATGTTAACAATAAACTCACGTGACAGCAGGTATACTAATGGACAGTTTTACGAGCGCTACACAATGCATCACCTAGAAATTTACTGAGACAACCGGGGATTTGGAAGTATTTAGCACAACAATTTAAGTATTACTACATATATATTAAACTTTTACTTACCGAATACAAATGACAACAAGGGACTGGAGTTCTCGAACAGAGGCTCCGGTCTTGAATTGCCTACTGACATATAAGCGGTCAAATTGAGTTGATTTAGGTGAACAGACGAATTGGTGGAGCTGCCGTTTTCGGGTGAGACATGTTTGGGTTGTGGGGCCGTTTTGGGTCGAACAACTGATTTGGGCCATGGGGTCATTTGGGCCACAGGGCCGTAATTGGTCACAGCCAAAATACGTTGCTTTGCAGGGTAATTTCGGGCAGTGTGGTCGTTGTTGGCCATGGGCTATGGGACTTCACTGAAACAAAATTGTTAACTATGTTTATGAAGGAGACAAAAGGAAGGATTCCTGAAACGAGTGTTTCCCTCAACGCCAAAATAATGACAGAGAGCCAAATTTAAGGGACGTTGGGATCAAAATACCTGGCCACACGAAGGTTTAGCGCATTCTAACTCATAATATGAAGGAAACATTGATTGAGGGAAAGAGTCCCAGAGTTCACTTGTTGAGTAGAAGACTGAGAACATTTGCTATTTTTTTGGATTGGAGAGCTGGACAGAATATGAGTGGGACTGTGCTGAAAGACGGGCGCCTCGCACTGGTCACAAGAAAGGGGGTATGCACTGAGAGGGCTCTGAAGAACACTGATTGTTGTAATAGCAATAGAAGAGTGAAATGGATGCAACATTATGGTGTGTAGAACAAAATTTTAGGGAACTAGTGAGAGGAAGTGAGATGATGAGGCAAAATGCTTTCGACTTTACTCTTTCCAGAGTGGGGTATGGGTAGAACCTCCCCACACATGCGAACAATACTGGATACAGGGGCGCACTGTGCCCCTATACAGAGCAAGAAGCTGTGCATCTAAAGAACTCACGGAGATGGTTTAGCACACCAAACTTTTATGAAGCTGTTTTAGCAAGAGTGGTAATATGATCTTTCCAAGAAAGGTCAGTTGACAAAGAAACATCAGGAATATTGAGAGAATATGAATGAAGGGTTGATTTTTGTTGAAGAGTAAGTGATTGTGTTGTGGAAGATTGTGACGGATAGATAGAAGAACTAATTTGGTCTTGGAGGCATTGAAAGTAACAATTTAACTGTTTTGAGCCACGGCTGAATTAGGGTTCCTCCACAGGGTCATTTTTTGGTCGAGCGGCCGTTTAAAGCTGGGGGACTGTTCTGGGCAGAGGGGTCGTTTGAGCCTTGAGGCAAATTTGTTTTGGGTTGCGGCCGAATTGGGTCATGCTGTCGAATAGGGTTAGTGATCGACTGCACCATCTCCAAGTCTGATCCAACTCTACAGTAGTCGAAGAACCACAAGAAAGAAAAACAATAATAATTAAAACAAACACAGTGTGCCGAGTATTAATACACATTCTGCTCGATTACCCAGAGGAAAGACAAAATAATAAATAAATAGAAGTGACTCGGCCTGTATAACCTAGAGACAACCCCCCCCCCCCCCCCTCCAGGCTCTCTCCTTCACCGTGGCGACAACACCATATGTTCGGGAATTACTGTTAGCTTCGGGGGAGTAGTTCTGCTAAAAGGACCAAAACAAACTCCTTCATCTGCCTTCCATAACCTAATTAATTATCTCCAATAATCCCAGCTTGATCTATATTTATGGCCCTACGCTCCAAGAGAGGATGGCGTCAATATTATCAAGGATATATTATTCAAATGTGAGGGATATTGAAGGACGTGTTTGTTTATAGGAGGATTCGTGAGTGTGTGGCCCTTGTCGCGCGGCATTATTAATATAAGCACCTTTGCAACCCCCCCTCCCTCCCTCTTTGTCCTATATTCCTCCTATTCACCTATCCCCTCTAAACCGCCTCCACCGCTCCCCTCCCTCCCTCCTCTATTCGTGTGTCGACGGCCTCTGAGAGAGAGAGAGAGAGAGAGAGAGAGAGAGAGAGAGAGAAGGCAGTGGATTGCAAAGGGTGATAAGATGATTTATGTGACCGAATTATAACTTCACCTCATTGCCGGCACATGGTGATGCAAAGTCGGCTGTATTTAGAAACAAACAAACGCGATTTATACCTTAGGCTTATAGGCTTGCACTCATTACAGAGACGTAAAGTTAGGGGGGATATGATAGAGGTGTTCAAATGGGTAAGTTGGATTAATAAAGCGAACATGAAAGATATACGGAAGCTCAGTGATAGCGAGAGAACTCACACAAATTGTTTCAAATTAAATCAATTTAGTATCAGAAAAGGCATAGGCAAATAATAGTTTGCTAACAGAGTTGCAGATATGTGGAATAGGCTATCGAGTGCCATAGTAGGATCAAGAACGATAGAGAGCTTTAAGATAAAATTAAATAGGCACATGGACGAGGTGTGAAAGGGATCTGCCTTGTGTGGGCCAATTGGCTTTCTACAGACTCCTGTTCTCTTAAGTTCCTATGTTATATCCTTGCTTAAATATCCAGCAGGGTTGGTAGCTGCTAAGCTCTCTTTTTACTAAGTATACAAATGTGTGAATTTTACACCATTAGTATAGATTTCAAGAAATACATTAACCTTATTTGCACAGATCATAGCAATTTTTCCTGGGACACTGATATATGAAAAATAAAACCTTAAGAATAGAAAGCGGTAATATTATTGGTAGTTAGTTAAAATAGTACATCAGAGGATAATATGAACCTTTAAGTATTGTTAAACTGGCACATCAGGTCATTTAAGTATGGGGTGTAATTTGAGAAGTCCAGTCCCTTGAATCTTGTTATATGTTATCACACACACACACACACACTCTCTCTCTCTCTCTCTGACGTATGCTAAACCATGTCAGAAAACGTGCAATACATGGTAGTTTACATACTTTAGAAGGTAATACTGTTGTGTTTCGCCATTCGCTTTTACTCGTCTCTATAACAAGTTATCCGCAGGTGAGGACTTTATCCCTTTCGGTACGGAAGACATCTATTTTATTTAATAATTGCAGCTATATTTAGACGAGAGCGAGGTGGAAGGACAGAGAGGGAGAGATAGACCGAAGGAGAGGTGGAAGGATGGAGTGAGGAAGTATACGAATGAAGGCGGTGCTGGTTGGGAGGAGGGGCGTCGACTGACTGGGGACAGAGGTGCTTGGGGGCGGTTCGTTCGTGGCCACCCCTTCGGGGATCATGGCGTCAGGCAATAGATAGATAGATAGATTTAGACGAGTGTATGCAGCTTTGAAAGGATCTGTGGTAACTATAAGGTATAATTGAGATAATTGGTAGCCTTTTCGTTGCTAGATGTCCTTCCTAAGCTAAATAATATAGTTTAATGGTAACTAGAATACAATAAAACGGACGTTACCCACACTAAAAGGGTTAAAGTCTAACTACAATAGGCATTATGCAAGGGACGTGGGTTTTGAACATAACCCTCGTCTTCATATTGATGCCTGTTCCTTTATGTGCCGGAACATAATATAGTCGATAAATAATGATAACCGTCTCTGCAATATATAGCATTCAATACATACCTTGGCATACCTACGATATACAACATCAAATTGGCACTCTTTCTGGGACTTAATACAATATATGTTTAGCTTATAACATATAATGAAGTGTGTGTGTAAACCATTTATCTATTAAATGTAATCTGCCAACTGAATGGCGACCCAGTAGTGGTCGGGTCCTGGCAGTTCCAGGACGAGCTCCATAGAAACTGAAACTGACTGACTGAGTTTAAACCACCCAGTTTCGCTGAGTGTAGACTGTGTTCGGATGCGATACACGTGCGTGGTGTCTAGAAAGGGGTTCATCCCCTGGTCCACAATTTACCGCCGTGACTGTACCAGTACGGAATAGCAACAGCAAATTAAGAAAAATTGACAATTGAATCGTAACCCAAGAAATATTTTACAAAACCGATTGAGTAATCCTGATCCTTATAATTTACTCTACAACTCTGTTTTTCGAGTATTCCACTCCAAACAATTTTGTTGCAGAGATTCAGACATTTAGGAACAGAACTAGAATAACACTATATCTCTAGCAGTTGCTGATTCTGAGATTAACTGTTTGAAAAATCAGGTAGAACAGGATTTCGAGGTAAATAGTTTTGGTGGTAGCAACCCTCCAGCTGTAAATAGGACTTTCGAAGTTTGTGCATCTTGAAGACTTTGGAGGTCTTATGTGTATGAGTTTAATTCAGATCGATATATGAGGGCAACGTCAGAATCAAACTTAGATATATATATATACCGATATATATATATATATATATATATATATATATATATATATATATATATAATATATATATATATATATATATATAATATATATACCGGTATATATATATATATATATATATATATATATATATATATATATATATATATATATATATATATATATATATATATATTATATTATTTTGGTTTTCACGTTGCCGCTCATTACACCATTGCAATTTTTAGACATTCTTCCCACGTATCATGATTATTCATATCCAACTCTACAGAGACCCCCAACTCGCAAATGGCTGGGAGCGGAGTGAACGTCGTCAATTGAAAGACATTTTGGCTGACCGAAGACTAAATCCACCGTATATTCCATATTGGTCGGCAATAATTTGAAAGTGTAACCATGAAAATTAAAAGAAAGGAATGGCAGTGAGAGGAATGAGGGACAGATTCAATGAGGAGGAATTCACGGGAGGAAGTTTGCGAGGAGGAACTATTGAATATTGACACCAAGTTCCCCTCAGTAAATACTACTAAGAAAGTTGAGGTCCGATGGGAGGAGTCAATACGAGGGAAGGAAGAACAAGAAGAAAACGAAGAAGAAGAAGGAGATGAAGGAGAGAAACAACAAAATTGAAAGTTGAAGATGAAAGGCAAACAGAAGAAATGTGATAACGTAAAAGATGAAAAAAAAAAAAAAAAAGGTAAAGGGAAAGAAGGAAGAGGAGAATCTACTATTGCCAAGCAGTTCCCCTTATCAAATACTGTACTATTATTTAGGTCGTTGGAGTAGGCCCTGAGGAGTCAATGACGAGGAAGGGAAGAACAGAAAAATAAAGAGAAAAACGATATATCAAGGAATAATAATAATAATAATAATAATAAAAATACTACTACTACTACTTTTTTTTTTTTTTTTTTTTTTTTAACAACCACTCAGCCTGTGCAATGTGCATCCCCTCTTTGGACCCTAAACCAGGTCAGAACAGTCATCAAAGCGTCCGACTTGGTAGTCATTCAGCTACTTACTATTCAGGGGTCAGCACTCAGACTCATCATCGTGGATTACTACTACTACATTGATTTTTATTTAATATTGTTCATACATTTTATTTTACAAGCATCAGATATTACTATTCAACACCATGCAACTTCAATCCAGTCTCCTTCCTATGCGACCCTCTGCCACTGCTGCCTCGTAGTCCACTTCTGCCACCGTCGCTGGTTGTGGTGCAGACAGTCTTGTTCCCCGCAGGCATAGTAGTGCTGATCTGAGCAACGAGAAAGATAGACAGCACCTCATCCAGGCTACAACGTGGCTCCTGGGCTGTTTCTTCTTCTCTGCGATGATCTCTGCAAGCCTTGAATAGAAGCACTGGGCCCTAGGTCCCATCCCTCCAGATGTGGTGAAGACTAGTGGGGTAAAGCTGCCATGTTCGATATTTAAGATCCTTTCCCCATATGCCCTGACCATCTCTTGTTCATTCCTCTTGTGTGCAGCCTCCAGAGACAGCCCGCTGTAGCTATGGGCCATAGGGTCGAATATTCTTACGTCAAAGAATGCTCGCTGTGCTCTTGTCCAAAAACTTCTTGCACTAACGTCCACTCTTGCTTCGTTGGATGTGTTGGCCGTCCTGTGCTGCAAGATCTCTCCCTCCAAGGGAATGAGTGATGGTTCGCGCACCACATCTCGACACACCTCCCTGAGCATGTTCGCCGTTACATCTCTTACTTCATCGTGCCTGATGCTGATGAATCCTCCCTTCTTACATATCATGCTGTGGTCTGCATCGTTGTTGATTCCACAAACGCATCGATCGGGCAGTCCTTCAATCGGCCAATCATACCTCAGTGCAATAGCATCATTAAATTCTTGTTTGTTTAGATTGAAGCCTTTTGCCTTGATTGGTAGTGTTGTCAGCCAATTTGAAGCACCCGTTTCTTGTGCTATTTGTACTTTTCTTGTTAGTCTCGGGGAAAGTTGTCGCATCAATTGTGCCAGGTCATTTTTCTGTGAGTTTGCCTCTCTGACGTGATGGTCTTTCTGATGTTGTAGATGTCCGCCTGGTCCACTTCGCCGTCAGGATCTTGCGCTACGATGCGTTCAGTGAGAGATTCTGTTATCTTTACTGAGTTCTGGTGTTCCGTTGTCGCCCTCCTCACCGGATTGATGATTCCAAGCCCTCCTAACCTAGGAGGAAGTGCGAGCAACTCCCTCTCTGTAGCATTTGGGGTGTGGGACTTCATCCAAGCTGGGATGAGTTTGTCTCTGATGGCATCTTCTAGCGGTTGAAGTTGTGGACCCACGTTTGGAATGGTACGCATCAAGTAGGTCCAGCGGTGTGTGACCCCATATGTGAATGCCGAATATGCAGCCTGTGGTTCCGTCTTTGCAATTTTGCCTAGTATTTCTATTTCGTTTACCCACTCTCTGACCTTCTCTTCCATGTATTGCTTCTTGAACTCTTCTGTGCCAATCACTGCCCCTAGATGACGCTGTCCGTCCTTTGTTACGACCACTTCACTACCGTTGAAAGCTTCTAAGGCATTTTCGTAATGTTCTGCTTTTACTATCAGTATAGACTTACTAGCATTTGGAAAGTATCCTATTTCTGGTCCCCCTTGTGATACTTGCTCCCACCAGCTCTTGAGATCATTGACTTTCCCTGCTCCAGTGAGATCATCTGCATAGGCCGCCTGCTTAACGTGTGTCGTCTCATGTCTTGTTAATGATAGCAACACCGAGAGACCTAATGCGTACATCGCCATGCTACTGGGTCCCCTTGTGTGGTTCCTTCCATTGATTTCAGTGCCGTTCCACGTCGTGAGTTTTGGTTGTTTACTATGAAGAGGTCTGCAGGCTGTTTATAGGTATTCTCTACATAGGTGGCTAAGCTGGGGCATTTTACCCTGATGTTGTGAATTGCTGTCTTTCTGTTGATGGTGTTAAAGGCATTTGATGCATCCACTAACAGCACGGCTTCACATTCTTCTTGCTCATATATTTCTCTTATTGCATGAATTGCTGCCTCTCCCCCTGCTTGGTGGCCAGCACACACTTGGAGATTTCCAGCCACTGACCGCACATCGTCCTTCACCACCTCCATTATGCATTTTCCGATGATTCTTCTCAACACTTCACCCACCCCTACAGGTCTGCACCCTGGATTCTTGTCCAATGGTATTAGACGACAAGCTGTGTCCAAGTGTTGACAATCTTGAGTGGCCATTTTTCTTGCAAGATCTGCCAGCGCCCTGCGTAAGTCGGTCGCTGCAACTCCGAAAAGTGTGCTGCTCAGGATTGTTCTCCAACCGTTTGCATCCATCCCTGAGGGTCCTGCACTGCCTTGGGTCCGTAGAGCCTTTTTCCAAATCTTCTCGCCTGTGATTTGTTCGTAGATGACGGGGTTCGGTGGTATATAAGCCCCCTCTAGCTTCTGACTCTCGGATATACTAGGTTGCGGATGTTTCTCTTCCAGCAGCTTGATGGTATCTCTTGTGATAGGCAACAGCCCACCAGCTGCCTCCTTTGTCAGCGATCGTATTGCAGGTGCCACTTTACCTTGCCTCATCTGGTCGCCGAATCTCCTGGCCTTGTCCTCAGTGTTTTCTCTTTTGTGTTGCCGCCTGCCTTGTCTCTCTTGTAATGCTCTGGCTTCACTGAGTAAGTCATCCATCTTGTTATCATTCCACAGTTTCACTCTATTTGTTAGCGCTGTGACGTTTTCCGCTTGTCTAGAATTGCGGTGAGTTTTTTGAAAGAAGAGATGTGGAATGCTGAAAAATAACTTGAGAGCATACGGGGCTAAAGATCTGTCATAGACATACTTATAAATGAGCTTTTTCATCTCTGTCAACAGTTTGGTGGTGGCGTCACATTTAGGTGGGTTGAATAAACTGTGTGCAGACCAATCTACAATTTCTGAGTAAGCTGCCTCTGTCCACATTTTTACCTCCTCTCCCCGTAGTCCTTTCCATTGAAGGGGTCCTCCTCTACCATCAACTTCTGCGGGTCTCTCCAGGGCTGCTTCCCTCTGTGGTCCCACCTCCCTGTGTGCTTCTCGGGGCTCTTCGTTGCGTGGCATATCGTCGTTTCTACCAGCTATATTTGGCCTTGTTTGCACACCACCCTCCTCTCCAGCATCTCGGTGCTCGTCTCCGGGTCTTTGGACTCCGCTGGGCTCACCGTCACCCACCATGTCATGTGGTTGCCGCCCTTCTCTCGGGCCCCCTGAGGGTCCCGCACCTCCACATGCTCGGTCGGGTTGTTGCCCATCGCCGTGTTGTGTCCCGTCAGCTTCATCCCTTCGCACTCTCTGGGCACTGGCTGCCGCCCTTCCCTCTGTTATTACACTATTATAAGGGTTGCGACACCGGGAACCTTTATTACAGTTTATGCATCCTTTTTTTTTAGCACGCATTTGCATCTTGTACATGTATGCCCGTTCTTTGTACAGATGCAACACTTGTTAGTCTTTGACCTTTGTGATAGGTCTTCATCTAAACTTTCATCATCCTCCATTATACCCTTATGACACTTCCATCTGTTCTCTTGCAATGTCTTTTACGCTTTACACTAAGGCTATTTAGCTTCTGTTTTTCTTTTTTTTCCAAAACTTAATTTATCTTATTTACCGTACCTGCCCGTAACTTCCGTAAAAACAACCAAATATTTTTCGGTATGTGTGCCTAGATTATTTTGAACTAGAGTGTGTATTCCCTATCGGTGTTGTTGTATGCCATATTTGATATTCCCCCTGGCTGGCTGGTGGGATGTATATATTAGGTTGTGTTGTATGTGAACAATTTGGTGTTATTACGTGACATAAACACACTGAGTAAGCGGCTAGATAGGACAACTAGGCAGATTTTGGCTTTAATAAAGATGTTCGTTATTTCCTTTATAAACCGTAATGTTAGCAGTACTAATAGCAGCGGTAGTTGTAGAAGTTGTATTATCAATAAGGATTAGACCTTGGTTAATGAGAAGATAGGATATTAGGTATTGTGGAGATTGAATTAGTTAAGAATGAGATTACTGCGAAAGAATAGATAGATAGGTAGCGATAAAGAGCTAAAGAGAGAGCTAGAGAGAGAGAGATAAGCGCTGCTTAGGCTGTCTTAATCCAAAAGAATAGATAGATAGGGAGAGAGAGAGAGAGAGAGAGAGAGAGAGTCCTATTTAGCCTACCTATCCAGCTTGTATATCTCAGAAGTTTTCGACTGTAAGATTATCCCCTTGCGGTCACTGTTTTTTTGTTTCCGTACCCTACAATGACTCATAGATTCACTCTCCTTTATTTTATGACCTAGAGAGAGAGAGAGAGAGAGATTAGGTGCCCCCACACACACAAGATAAATAATATATCCTGAAGGTGGCCACATCCAAACATACCCTGCACCATCTGATTGAAAGGGCCAAGATACGACAATCCTATGGGTGAGTAAACCCAGGGAAAAGCAACAGTATATCCTTGAGAACGCTACTCTCCAAGAAATAGCTACATAGTTCATAATACGTCATACCCGATAGTCTAACATCTTGTATGTAACTACACCCTACGATTTAATGTTCCAGAGTGTGTTTGTTCTTTTCCTCGCAGACCTGGCACTTGGTATAATCGGCGCAGCAGACTGAACTAACCTGCCAAAGACACCGGTACCCCGGTCTTATTCTGGCCGTAACCATGTCACATTGCCTTGTATTTGTTTTGTATTTACCATACTTCAGAGGTTTGTCACAGAACAAGTTATGATGCTTAATAGTAATGCTTGCAGGTCTTTCTGAATTCCTCAGCATTGGCCTTCTTACAGAATACTTTAATTATTTTCATAGACAGACTATCGTATAAATACGATAGACTATGACTCTTTTGTGATCTTGTATGTCTCTGTGACGTCACGATCTCTCCTACAGCACGATGTAGGACGAGTAGATCGTATATTATAAGATTGTAAATAAGTTAAGTTATAAAAGGCCTAATATGCTATTAAGCAATATTGCCATGGTCTTATGTAGTATATATGAATTTATCGTATATATTAATATAATTTATCGTATAGAGCAACCTAAATGCGGTACGATAATTTGGGCTCCTGGCGGTTTGCCAAGGCAGCAAGGTGTGCTTTTGAGGTACGTCAGAGCCTTCACGAACACCAACCAGTTAACATCTAATTTTCCGCCCTCAGTTGATCGTGCTTTTGTGCCTCTAATCACAATACACATACAGCAATACACACAGCTACACCATCACGACGCTCTCATCGACATCATGACTGACTGATAGATAAGCATAATATTCATGTCCATTCCCATGTAATCATTTATTCTTTCTTTAACTTGACTCGTGTCGGGACCGAAGTCTCGTTCCCCATTGTCCACCACCATATTGGGTAAAACGTTCTCCCTTGCCTCATTGCCACGTGGAACTATTGGTGAGTTAATTCCTGGCTAATATTAACCCTTATAACCTTACCCTATAATTATATACATTTATTATGTGAGACCTTTGGATATAAATTAGCTTGTTTCAGATTGAATTCAATTTAGATATAGAGTATTCATTTAGATTGATTTGATTTGATTCATTATAGCTTAGTAATATTTAACTTCCATTGATAGTTTACCACATTGGTGCCCAGACCCGGGAACTAGCTACCAGTAAGGGATCTTAGGCAATGAGCAAGGGATTAGCCCAGGGATGCAGGAGCAAGGACCCCGGAGGGGTAGGGCTTGGCTATCTTCCTGTACCTCAGGCGCCGGTACCTCAGCGAATAGCCATAGTGGGACATTCTTATGCCACTAGGCTAAGGGCAGCTGACGGAGGTACTGAGTCGTATCGGGCGTCAGAGGGGGAAAGAACTTTCCGGCTGACCTACTTCGGGGTACCGGGAGCAACCGTTGACACCCTGAAAGCCTCCCCCCAGTGGGGGCAAGTGGTACGGTTTAGGCCACATATGATCTTTTGTTTATAGGCGGCAATGATATACGCCCCGGTACAGTGCCCCGCGAGTTAGCTGACGCAATTAAAGAGGTGGCGCTGGATCTGGAGCGTGAGTCCGGAGGAAGCTGCAAGATCGTGGCAATTGAGAGCCGGACGAAAGTCCGAGGGTTCTCAGCTGCGGAATTTCAGGCTATAAAAAATTCTGTTAACCGCGCCCTGAGGTGTCGGTTAATAGAAACGAAGCACCGCTTTGTTTCCATCACACTCAGCATCCGAGACCTCGACCAGGATGGTGTCCACCTCGACTTAGACACCAATCAAGTCCTATATAACAAAATTGTAGGGCTAACGAAGCGTTGGCTAGAGAGGGACGCCGGGGTTGTGTCATTGCGCTTGCCTTAGTCCTGCTTCCCACCCATCGTCTTTCCCCAGTAATGTTCTTTTCAGTTTCAGACTTCCTGTGACATATGACCTGACCTAACATTTTTTCTTGTTCAATATGATCCATTAGTAGGTATTGCTATTTAGTGTACTATTTGTTCTCCATAACATAGAAGTCCGCAGGTTGGCGTCTCTTAATTAGACTATTGATTTGCCGTTGTCCTTGTAACGTAACATTTAGATACATAGCCTATAGGCTCACATGCAAAATGGATAAAGACCATAATGAGACACCGTCTAGTGGGGTGCTAAGCAAAGCCCCTAAAAATCAAAGGGCGGGACTTCGGGGAGTGTTAAATAGGCTAATTGTGGACTTAAACACTTTCATCACTACTGCTGATCTAGAGGAATTGGAGGCTAGATTAGATAACGTCCAGGCTACCCACGGTCGTATTACGGCTCTGAGTGAGGTGATTGTGGCTGACATGATAGAGGAGGAAGAGATAGTTACAGAGTGTGATAATCGCGCCCTCTATGACGAACCTGTCTTTAGAGCGAAGCGCCTATTACAGCGTGCTGTCGCAAGTAAGAAGGGAGGCGATAATGAGGCCCATAGAAGGGCTGACCCAAAACATACTGTACACCTCCCAAAGCTCAATCTTCCTACATTTGGGGGCAAGTTAACCGAGTGGTTAGCTTTTTGGGACGTATTTCGATCTACGGTTCATGAATCCTCTTTGGATAATGTCCGCAAGTTTCACTATCTGAAGGGACAAATGGAAGGAGAGGCCTTACATTTAATAGAGGGTTTTGCAGTAGTAGGTGGTAGTTATCTTGAAGCGGTACACTTATTAGAGTCCACATACGGGGATAGAGAGCAGTTGAAGATGGCCCATGTCGTTGCCTTGTTGGGGCTCGCAGAACCACAGTATAAGGTTGATGAGTTGACAAACTTCAGGGCAAATATGGAGTGCCATACTCGATCGCTAGATACCCTAGGGCTTACCACGCAGGAAATGATAGTCATTATCTTGCGTCAGAAGCTTCCTATGGCAATACTTGATAAGGTAAGATCATTTGAGCTGGGGGAATTCAAAACTCAGTTCAGTAAGGAGATCAATAATCTACAGTTGAACAAAGGGAGAATGTATGAGTCGGGAGGGAGTGAGAATGTGGAGAAGAGGGGAACAGTAAGCATGACAGTGGGGACTAAAGTAAAGAAAGAGGGTGTGTATAAGAAACCTGCTCAGATTCTATGTAAGCTATGTAACAACAAACATAAATGGAGTTTCTGCGTAAAATACCCAACAAATGAGACAAAACTAGCACAGGCGAAAAGATTGAAGCTATGTGTAGGTTGTCTAAGTAAAGAACATGGTAAGCAGGGACAATGTACTGCTACATACTTAAGGCCCTGTCGCCACTGCAAAGGACATCACTTTGATAAGTTGTGTCCTACAGCAGATAAAGTCAAAGACGTCAAAATGAGGGTACTACAACTGTGGCACTAGGTAGCACGCAAGACACCACTATATTGCCCACAATACAGATTCCCATGGAAGGTAATGACAGTAACAAAGTTTGTCGGGTACTTCTAGATCAAGGGTCTCAACGTTCCTTTATAAAGAGGTCCGTACTAGTGGGACTGAAGCACCGAATCGTAGGGGCTGAGACTCTTCGATTACAGGGCTTCACAGGGGTTACTGATAAACAAGACTACGAGATAGCGGAGATTTCATATTTCTATCGTAAAAACCGGTACTTTATGACTTGTATCGTAGTAGACACCCTACCAGAATATGTATCTGTGGGTGTGAAGAAGGTGGAACACGCATTACGTAGCAAAGGGGTTAACTTGTCAGATCCCATGGGAAATCAGAGTGAGGTGCATGTTCTACTTGGTGTGGATCATTATTATGAAGTAGTATACCCTGGATTTAAAAAGATGTGTGGTGTAATTTTAATCCCCACTAAATTTGGATACTGCATGAGCGGAAAGGTGCATACTACACAGTCAAAGGTCCTGGTCGACACGGTCTCGATATATAGAGTCAATGTAACCGCGGCAGAGGAGTTGGGAAGGGAGGATTCCCAACCTAGTGACCCTAAGATGGCTGCCGAGTTCGACCTGGAACGACTGTGGAGATTGGATCACATAGGCATTAATCCTATGGAGACTGATTATGACTCGGAAGTTGCGCTACAAAGGTTTGACGAGTCTGTGTGCTACTGTGCCTCAGACAAGCAATATAAAGTTAGTTTACCTTGGAAGAACAGTGAGATAAGCCTACCTACCAACTATGGTTTGGCATTAGGTCGCTTGCGCGCATTGCAGCGGAAATTGTCTAACGAACCGAGCACGCGCCAGGCGTATGACGATGTATTTCGGAGTTATGAGGATAGGGGTTTTATTGAGAGAGTCGATGTCAGGGAACCGTGTAAGAAGGGTAGGGTTCACTATCTGGCCCATCATGGGGTAAAGAAAGACAGCGTCACCACACCAATACGGGTGGTGTATGACTGTTCTGCCCACCAAGGTCAACAACCCAGTCTGAATGACTGCCTGTTGACAGGTCCGTCCATGGTGTCGGACCTGTCCCAACATCTATTGCGGTTTAGGCTGGGAAAGTACGCCTATACCAGTGACATCGAGAAAGCATTCTTGATGGTCAAGCTAAAGGAGGAAGATAGAGATGTTACCCGCTTTCTTTGGTTCAGCGACATTAGCGACTCTGAAAGTCCCATCATAATATACCGTTTTCGGGTTGTACTCTTTGGGGCCACTTGCTCGCAGTTTTTGTTAAATGCCACAATCAGAAAACATCTAGCTGACACTCATGAGGACACAAGTAAACTATCTCGCGGATTATACATTGACAATTTGCAGGGTACTAGCGATAGTCAAGATGATTTGTTGTATGCATACTGGCAAGCACGCAGATTGTTTGCGGATGCACATCTATTTCTCCGCGAGTGGGTTACTAATAGTGAAGATCTTCAGAGTTTAATACAGGTGGATGGTACGGCATCTCTTAACCAGGAAAAGTCCAGAAATTTGGGGATGATCTGGCAACCTAAACATGACATACTAACTTTTCAAACAAGGTCTTTTGCTCAGCAGACAGGAGCGCACACAAAAAGAAGTCTGTTGAGCAAAGTTGCGCAATTTTTTGATCCTTTGGGTCTAGCATTACCTGTTACCATAAGAGCTAGGATTCTAATGCAGGAAGTTTGGAGACGTAAAATAGGATGGGATGACAGTTTGCCCGAGGACCTGAATGACCAAGGGACATTGTTGTTGAATGAATATGCCATCCTATGTACTAAACCTATACCTCGTAAAGTGGCGGCGTTCGGTGACGTTACGTTACACACGTTTTGCGATGCTAGCGCCACGGCATACGGGGTAGCCATATATGTTGTTACTTCATTTGGGGCACATTTAGTTACAGCCCGGGCCAAAGTAGCCCCGGTTAAGGGGAGCGTCCGGCTCATACACGTAATAGTGCTCAAAACGGCAATATTGCGCAACCCGATATATGGCATCATCACCCATCCCTCTGTCTTCAGTTAAAATCCTGAGGCAATATTCCGTCTGGAAGCATGTTATTTCTGGGCTAGTTTAAAGTTTCCGCGGGTCGCGGGTCGCGCAGACGCGTAGAAAATGCATTATGGGTTTCGGATCTGCAAAAAATAAAAAATAAAACCATGAATTTTTGGTGAAAATATGACGTTCTTAGATATTTTGCCTAACAGTATCTGGTACTCAACCCGGGTAACAACGAAGGGTGGTGGTGGTGGAGGAGAAAGAGCAGTGTGGTCCAAGCCGCGAGAGAGGTAGGGTGCGGCTGGCCGGCTGGCTTGCAACAGCTCTCGTGCCTTAGTACCTCACGTAAGAAAGTTCACTTGTCGGCGCAGTTCTGACGTAACCAAACATGCTACAACAATGTTTCTGGTGTCATTGGAAAGGGCATGAAATTCTCTACAACTCCACGTCGCCATTTGTTTTTATTTCTTTCCCATTTCGACACAGCACCCCGAGACATTTGTCACCTAATTTGTACCTAATTGTAAATGCCCTAATTCTACAATTAGATACAAAATGGAAAAAAGTATCAACGTACAATTGAAACTACACCTATTGTTAGTACCCCCAATGCATTAAAACAATCAAGCAACAACATTTAAATGAGATTTTGATTTTACAAAAAGTCATAAATTTACACACCTAACTCAAAAAATAATTGTCCTAGAGAATTAAAATTTTGGAAATTTCTTAGTTGTTAGGTCCCCTATACGTGTACAAAATCTTATGAAATACAGACAAAATCCACTGACACGTTCTAGAGTAAAAGCCTGACGCTCCCGGACGCTCCCCTTAAGAAGGTAACTATCCCTAAAATGGAATTGACTGCCATGCTGCTATTAGCACGTCTGGTGCAACATGTACGCGCAGCATACGAGAGCGAATTAAATATTGAAATCGTTCACGTATGGTGCGATAGTCAGGTCGCACTCAACTGGATACATAGCAAGAAGTCTCTGCCAGTTTATGTGCGGAATAGGGTAGATGAGATTAGAGCCCTTTTGCCAGACGTTGCTTATCATTATGTAAATACAAAGGAAAACCCTAGTGATCTCATAACTAGGGGTATAACGGCTAGCCAGTTAATGAAGTCCGAATTGTGGTGGCATGGTCCAAAGTGGCTGCTCCATGAAAGTGAATGGACGATATGGCATGCTGTTGGTGAGGGACTTCTGCCACTGGAAACAGTGGCAGTTACAGCCCAACCAAATGAGCCACCGGGTCCTATCATAAAGTGGGCAAGATTCGGTGACTATAATAAACTAGTCAGAGTTGTAGCTTGGGTGTTGCGATATGTATCCAATCTTAAGCTTAAAGTAACGGGCCAACTCTGCAACAGGGGTCACAACATTGATGCTCGTGAATTTAAAGCAGCTGAAGTAACTTTGATCAAATGGGTTCAAGTAGAAACCTTTTCCAATGAATTAGAATCCTTGAAAGGCTCGAATAAGACATTAATGCCTAATATAGTGCGTCAACTAAGGTTGCACCTAGACAATGGCCTCATCAGGTGTGAGGGTCGCCTGAAGTGGTCGGGTGTACCAGACGGCACAAACCGACCTATACTTATGCCAACAAGACATCACGTTACTGATCTATTGATCATACGTGCACATAGGGAAGTAAAACACTACGGGGTATGTCATATTATATCAAATTTACGTCTCATATGGTGGATACCCAGAGTTCGACAAGTAGCTCGACGCGTAGTGAGAAAGTGTGTAATATGCCAGAGACTAAAGGGTAAACCATATGCAACTGGACCAGCTCCACCTCTACCTGAATGCCGTGTAAAGCACGTAGAACCTTTCCAAGCGGTAGGATTAGATTACACAGGGGCATTGAAGACGAGGGAGCATGAGAAGGTTTATATATTATTGTTTACCTGTGCGACGTCTCGAGCGGTACACCTAGAACTATGTGATAATATGTCTAGCGAAGAATTTATGCTGGCGTTCAGACGGTTTTGTGCCCGTCGTTCATTCCCTCAACTCATTCTTAGCGACAATGCTCCCACTTATGTCCAAGCATCAAAATATCTAAAGGATATGAGTAGTGATCCTACTATCATCACTTTTTTGGGAGAGAAGAAGTGCGAATGGAGGTTCATTCCAGTTAAGGCACCTTGGTTTGGTGGAATGTGGGAACGGTGTGTCGGCATAGTAAAGTCAGGACTAAGAGCGGTTGTAGGACGTGCTCTATTAAAGAAGAGTGAGTTGACGACAGTCCTCACAGAGATAGAGGCAGTCGTGAATGATCGCCCGCTTACATATGTGTACACCGACCTGCAAGAACCACTACCATTAACGCCAGCTCACTTGCTATATGGAAAACCATTGACTGCGTTTCCATCTGATTTTCAGTCCATAGTAGAGTTAGAGGATCTCTCGTTGTACTCTGCGGTAGCGGTGTCTAAGAGATACCAGTATATATCCAGGATAATCGAGGATTTTAGGAAAGGGTGGATTAGTGAATATCTGCTAGCATTGAGGGAAAGGAGTGTTACTCCCTCTGGTAGACCAACGGCCCCTACAGTTGGTGACGTTGTTTTAATTAAAGAAGATAGTCCTCGTTTATACTGGAAATTAGGCCGCGTATTGGAGGTATACAAGGGGGCAGACTCTGTAGAGCGGGTGGCGCTTTTAAAGACAGCCACTGGAACTACTGTTCGTCCTATCGCACGTTTGTACGCTTTGGAGCTAGATTCCGCATTGCAATCTGAGGCTCCACCTGTTATTGCTGGGTCCGAGGATTCTCGAAGGAACGACTCACCTCATACTGATGGTGATCATTCTCGGACCGGGACGCGTCCCAGACTCGCTGCTGCTGGCGCTGTCGACTTGTGGCGTCAGAAGATAGCCTCTGGGCAACTTTAGGTTTAAGGTGGGGTTCAGGTCTTTTTTGTGGGGGGAGTGTATCGTATAAATACGATAGACTATGACTCTTTTGTGATCTTGTATGTCTCTGTGACGTCACGATCTCTCCTACAGCACGATGTAGGACGAGTAGATCGTATATTATAAGATTGTAAATAAGTTAAGTTATAAAAGGCCTAATATGCTATTAAGCAATATTGCCATGGTCTTATGTAGTATATATGAATTTATCGTATATATTAATATAATTTATCGTATAGAGCAACCTAAATGCGGTACGATAATTTGGGCTCCTGGCGGTTTGCCAAGGCAGCAAGGTGTGCTTTTGAGGTACGTCAGAGCCTTCACGAACACCAACCAGTTAACATCTAATTTTCCGCCCTCAGTTGATCGTGCTTTTGTGCCTCTAATCACAATACACATACAGCAATACACACAGCTACACCATCACGACGCTCTCATCGACATCATGACTGACTGATAGATAAGCATAATATTCATGTCCATTCCCATGTAATCATTTATTCTTTCTTTAACTTGACTCGTGTCTCGGGACCGAAGTCTCGTTCCCCATTGTCCACCACCATATTGGGTAAAACGTTCTCCCTTGCCTCATTGCCACGTGGAACTATTGGTGAGTTAATTCCTGGCTAATATTAACCCTTATAACCTTACCCTATAATTATATACATTTATTATGTGAGACCTTTGGATATAAATTAGCTTGTTTCAGATTGAATTCAATTTAGATATAGAGTATTCATTTAGATTGATTTTATTTGATTCATTATAGCTTAGTAATATTTAACTTCCATTGATAGTTTACCACACAGACCTACTGTAAGTTGACCTCTATTTCTGACCTAAACAAGCTTGGTTAGCTAGTTGATCTGCTCTGTCATTTTTTGTTTAATCCTATATGGGAATGTATCCAGAGGAAGCGTATTGTATACCCTTGTGTTTTAATAATAATAATAATAATGATAATAATAATAATAATAATGATAATAATAATAATATTTATAAATATAATACAAATTACTACAACAACAAATGATAAATAGGAAATGATGTGCTAGAAAACTAAATGACGATGGAATAAGAATAATGTCTGCAGTAAAGGGAGCCAACGATGAAATAAATATATAAATACGAAAGATAAATTCATGTCTACGGGCTACCTGCAGATGATTAAAGACATGCCCGCAGGTTCTCCATATGAGCAGATGTCCTCCTGGCCCCCGGGGCATTTCCAGGGTTATGTGGCCAAACCCTCATAGACGCAAAACATCTATTACGCATCTGAGGGCTACCTGCCGGTGATAAAGACATAACCTCTCATATTCCCATAGCCGCAGATGCCCCCCAGTACTTGTTTAGGGATCTCCAATTATACTCAGTTTCAGCGACTACGACAAGTTAACGGCTCACCTACAGTATATGTAAAATAATTCCAGCTAATTGGTTCTTACCACGTGTCCAGTGTTTCGTCTCGTAGTAATTATTTATTCATAATATAGATTTTAATAATCATGGTCGCACAAGTCAATCTGCTGGAACTATTGCCATATAAGTGTGCCGTAATTGTATCAAAGTTGCTGACACTGCGCATATATCCTCGTAGCCCACTGGCTACAGATGATGGTGTTCTGTTAGCTCAAGGATGAACAATACAAACATATAATTTAAGAGCCCTGACCAATAATTGAACATGTGAGGCCTCTGAATAAAGCCCATGTCTATGTGAGCTTAAGCTGTAACCTTGGCAACGTTCAGTACATGGCCGGCACCCTTCAAGCTGTTCCGGCGGCACCATGTCCCGTATATAGGTGGCACCCTTCAAGCTGTTCCATCAGTAAGTGTCTGGTACACTGACAGAACCATCTCAAGCTGTTCAACAGTAATGTGCCGTATATTGCAGTCACCTTCATCTTCAACCAACCTAATTTTACACCATGTGAGTTGACATTCTATCTACCGACAAGGGCGAGTTACTGTTACTTACTAGGAAAACTATCGCCCTTCTCCGAGGCTTCAGCTATGGTCAGGGTAAGGACACGGGACTGCATGATAAACAGAAGGATGTATTCAAGCTATGCTGAAATATCTTACGTTATGCTGTATGCTAATAATTTATAAATGTCAAAAACTTACAAGTCTTCTCATTCGAACCCAGTGAAATTATACGTTACTTTAGAAATGCACAAACAAGCAGAACAAGAGGAGTAAGACGAAGATGAAGAAAAGTAGGTGAAAGAAGAACAACATTGAAGTGTTTATGTACAAGAAGAAGAAGAAGAAGATAAAGTAAAAGAAGAAGAAAATAAGAAGACAATGAAGAAGAGGAGGAAGAAAATAAAGAAGAAGAAATGGAATAGTATTAATAAGGGGGTGATGAAGGAGCAGGAGGTACGGGATATTGACACCCATGTTTCCGTCAGTAAACACCCCTAAGGATTTTTTTTTTTTTTTTTTTTTTTTTTTTAAATAGAAGGTCCCACCCCTTTCCCATTCTTAAGTAAGCCATTTTAGATTTACAGAAGAGTGACCATTACTTGCATTACTGCATGTCCACAAACATTTCAGTAATGTAAGCATGTTTCCTTTTTTTTTTTTTTTTTTTTTTTTTTTTTTTTTTTATTAAGGTGACAGTTACAAAGTGGTGTACAATCTATCTTATTCTAGTTACATTGTAGTTTATCTTATTGTACCAGTACCTCCCTACAATCAACCTAGTTGTTCCCCAATTCGTCCCTCCGCCACGACCATTTCAAAGTCCAAGTCTCTCACTCTTGTCCTCTGTAGCGGGGAGGACCTTGTACCCCTGAGACATAGGAGTGCAGACCTGAGAAGAGAGAAAGAGAGCTGGCATCTCATCCAAGTTATGACTTGGCTTCTATGCTGGCGCTTTTTCTCCGATATTTGTTCAGCTAATCTGGCATAGAAGACACTTGCAGAAGGTCCCATACCTCCCGACGATGAGAAGACCAGAGGAGTAAAGCTTCCTTGATCCCTGTTCAAAATTCTTTCTTCATAAGCGCGTTTTTTCTCACTTTCGTTTCTCAAGTATGCCGCCTTATGTCCTCGCTCACGATATGTTTGTGCTCTTGGGTTGAAGATTCTGATGTCGAAAAAAGCCCGTTGTCCCCTCGTCCAAAAACCTCGAGCACTTACGTCCACTTCTTGCTTCATTTGAAGTATTTGCAGTATTGTCGGCCAAGCGCTGTCCGTCCATAGGCAGAAGTTCCGGTTCGATTCTGACATCATGGCACACCTCGTCCAGCATTTGTGCAGTGATATCTCGTACTTCATCATGCCGGATACAGATGAATCCTCCTTTCTTACAGGTCATACAGTGGTCTGGGTTGTTTATTTCACCGCATGCACATTTCAGCGGCAGGTTCGAAACTGGCCACCCATACCTCAAGGCTACGGCATCATTGAATTCTTGTTTATTTAAGCTGAAGCCTTTCTCCTTCATTGGTAATGATGTGAGCCAATTTGAAGCCCCCGTGTCTTGTGCCATCTCAACTCTCATTTTCAGTTCTTCCCTACATCTGGTCTTAATTTGTTCTAGGCTATGTTTCTGTCTCTCTTCTCTGCTCTTTGTAATTTCCTGTCTTGCATTTCGTTGTTCCTCTTCGTCCACCTCATCATTTTCATTTTACTCCCGTATTTTTTCTGTCAGAGACGTAGTAAGTTTAAGAGAATTTTGGTACTCATGTAGTGCCGCCTCCACTGGGTTTATGATCCCCATACCTCCGAACCTTGGCGGAAGAGCTAATAGATCTCTTAGCTCTTGCGTGACGCCTTCCATCTCTGTTAAGGCCGGTATGAATGTTCCTCTGATTGCTTCTTCCAGCGGTTGGAGCCTCTGTCTAATGCCAGGCACTGTTCTCATAAGAAAGGTCCATCTGTGCTTAACACCATATGTGAAGGCAGTATATGCAGCATGTGGTTCAGATTTCGCAATGTCTGCCAGGGTTTTCACTTCCTTTACCCTCTCCGCTACCTTTTTTCGCACATAGTCTCTCTTGCATTCTTCTGTGCCTATTACTGCTCCCAAATGGCGTTGACCATCCTTTGTAATCTTCACTCCTGTCCCATCAAAAGTCCGCACCGCTTCTTCATACTTGTTTTCTTTCACTATTAGTACAGATTTACTAGCATTCGGATGGTACCCAATGACTTCGCCTACCGATTGTACTCTCCGTCACCATTCTTTGAGATCCCCTATTTTTCCTGCACCTGTGAGGTCATCTGCATACGCCACTTGTTTCACTCGGGTTACCTCATGTTTTATTTTCTGCTGCAGAATTGATAGTGCCAGTGCGTACATTGCCATTGCCACTGGATCTCCTTGTGTTGTTCCTTCATTTGATTTGAGAATTTTCATTTCTTCCTTCTTTGTGCTTCCAACTATATACAGGTTAGCTGGCTCCTTATAAGTATTTTCTATGTACTTTGCGATGCTCGGGCATTTGATCTTGATGTTGAGAATAGCTGCCTCCCTATTAATGGTGTTAAAGGCATTTGTTGCATCCACTAGCAGTACCGCTTCACAATCTTCCTCATGATACACCTTCCCCATTGCATGTATTGCTGCTTCTCCTCCGGCTTGCTGTCCTGCACATACTTGTAAGTTGCCCACTGCTCTTTGTACATCTTTTCCAAATATGGACATGATTGCTTTTCCTATAATCCTTCTAAGAACTTCCCCAACGCCTACTGGTCTAACTCCTGGATTCTTATTTAAAGGTATCAGGCGACATGCTGTCAGAGCTTCTATGTTCACGCATGGTGATGATGCAAGTTTCTTTGCCAGCATTGCTATTGCTTCACAAAGGTCACCCGCGGCTGAACCAAACTTGTTTTGACTTAGGAAGATCCTCCAAGTCTTAGCATCTACTCCTGATGGACCTGCTCCTCCCTGTGTTTTCAGCGCCTTTCTCCATATGAGGTCTCCAGTTATATTCTCATATATCACCGGGTCTGGAGGAATTCCCCGTCTAGTCTCCTAAGGATATTGGGACACGGCTAGAGTACTCAATAACGGAGAAGGGAAGAAGATCACGACACGCATGAGGAAGAGGAGGAGGAGGTGGGGATCGAAAGAAGATGAACAAAATGAAGAGGAAAATTAGTAAATTATGATGGTGATAGTGATGGAGATCGAGAATATCGCAACAACAGAATATAACTAGAAGATGAAGAAGAGCAAAATAATACTTCAACTGCTATTATTACTACTAATATATATAACATAGAAAAACAAACAAACAATAAAAGTAATAATTATAATAATTATTTAGTGTTAGGTCAATATAAGACTGTCAAAACTGTCTTGATAGCGTAATGGTTAGTGCGTAGGGATTTCAGTGTGAGTATCCTAGGTTCGAATCCTTGGAGTACCACATGTATTCATTAGTTTCATTGATTTCATTAATTAGGTTTATTTGTAAGTTAAGTGGTGGGTAGGAGATAATATGAATTAATAATCCTTTCCTGTACCAATTTACACTTCCTTGCATTACTTAAATCATCCGAAACTAGCCTCACGAGGTCATAAAGCTGGACAATTCCTCTCTTTAACCCTTGTCTATCGGGGCCCGACTTAAGTCCGTATCGAAAAATTTGGACTATGTGGCGGGGCCCGACTTAAGTCCGATTGCAATTTTGGCGCAATATTGGCTCTGAGAGAGAGACGAGTGATGGGAGGAGCATGGGTTACCTCATGACCGCTCGCCACGGCTGCCGTGGACCAACTGAGATGTACTCCACTTACATCCACCCTCACTCCCTCGCTACATACGTAATTATATAAAGAAATTACCGTATTTTACCGATTTTGCCCTTCGGTTCCACGATCGTTGCAAGACAACCAGTGATCGTAGAAGGATGCTTCGGGTGTCATTGGAAAGCTCAATTTACGCCCTTTCAGGGATACATACTTGTATTACGCTCTGGGTCTTGTTTATGCATGAAAAAGAGCACGGAATCAACCCCATTTATGGTAAAAAAAAAACGCTGAGCGGCACAGTGAAATATACTCCACCACCCGCTCTTAAGGTGTTAAATGAAATAAAAAATTCAAAACAAAAATCTATGTGATTGAGGGAGGTAAAAGGCAGAACTGCCTATAGCGAGTGCCTCCCCCATAGTTGAAAGAGTGACAGGGCCAAAATCAAGGGACGTTCGAGCCAAAAATGCCTGGACACACGGAGTTTGAAGCAATCCAAGTCATAGGAAGAGGGAAAGACTGATTCTGTGAGAGAGTTCCAGAGCTCAGCTGTTGAATAGAAGAAAGACAGAGTAATGTTTCACTCTTGGGTTGGAGAGTTGCACAGAGTAGGGGTGGGATTGTGTTGCAAGATGGGTACCACATGCCTTACGTAAAGGAGGTGGATTAAGCAAGTATTAACAATTTCCTGTAAGTAGTGCAGTAATCCACTTCGGATGTTACTCTCATTAGAGCGTACCTAACTTTCGGTTATTCAAAGACATATACACAGTATATATATATATATATATATATATATATATATATATATATATATATATATATATATATATATATATATATATATACTGTATATATATTATATGTATATATATATATATATATATATATACTGTATTTATATATACAGTTATATATATATATATTTAGTTAGTCCAGCAACCCACCCGTATCTCGGATCGCTTCGGAGTTCGGCCCAACATTCGTGACTTCTAACCCTTCTGCTTATAGTATAAATATTTTCTTTCCTTTGGGCTCCTCCGCCCATAAACTAATATTTGTCACCTGTCCTATCTCTCCGGTATGGCCAATCGATCCTCCCAACCGGTGGTGGTTGTGGCACTTTGGCACTGCCGACTGGGAGGCTCTTCGGCAGTATTTCTCTGATTTCCTACGCAATGACTTTTGCTTTCGTGGCCGGGGACCCTCGGAGAGTGCTGAACGCATTACCGAGGTAATCCTCTCGGGCATGGAAGTATACATTCCATATTCTTTCTCTCAGTCTAATGCAAAAAAGTCTTGGTTTACTCACGCTTGTTCTACTGCTGTCCGCAACAAGGAGGAAGTATGCTAACGGTACCAACGCCTTAAAACTCAAGAATCTCATTCTTCCTATGTTTCTGCCCAGAATCAAGCCAAATCTGTGTTTCGACTTGCCAAGCACTCTTTCATCAGTAATAAATGCACTGAACTATCCAACTCTAGCTCTTCCCAAGCTTTCTGGCATCTAGCCAAAAACCTCTCCAGCAGTTTTTCTTCCTCATCTTTCCCTCCCCTTTTCCACTCTGATGACACAACCATCACTTCTTCCTCTGACAAAGATGAACTCTTCACTGAAACTTTTGAAAGAAACTCCACCTTGGATGATTCCGTGATATTCCTCCCTCTCCACCCCCTCTCTCCTACCTATGCCTAATATCCTAATCTCTTCTAAAGATGTACAGTTGGCCAACTTAGTCCTGCGACAAAATGTTGTGGTGTGTGGAGGTGTGTGGCATTTCATCCGTAGTAAACAACTAAACAACGTAGTTTTATGAATTAATCCCTCAAACCGAAACGCGTATGAAAGGAGGGACATGATTGGTCGAGGGTGAGGAATATAGGGAAGTCCAATTTTCTTTCATAATTATATGCATTAATGCAGGTTAAGTAAAATTTCCAGAAAGACGTCGAGTATTAAGGAAAATTAAATACAGATGTTTCTATTTAACATCAATACATAACTATTCATAAATATATAATAGACATCGCAGGGATGTGAGTGTGGTGGCGGCAGGAGGGTGGGAATTCGAATCAGTTCAATCGAGACGGTGCGGCGGGACTACATAACTAACAAGTGAATGGTTGTTTTCAAGATGCCTGTATACTGATTACAATAATTTAGCTTTATACATCTGTAGAAAGTAAAATGTTTAGTAATATATTATTGTACGGACCTAGTACCAACAGTATTGAGGTCTGAACTTATGCTTGTATGATATTTTGAATTTATACTGTCTGAAATATCTTAATTACCGTCTTAAGCTTTACTTTTATCAATATTGCAAATAACGTATAACAAAAGCTCCCTGTTAGAGTATGGACTTTTCCTCTGTAGACGAGAGGTCCTTTTTAACCTATGCAATAGGATGACGCCAATAGCAATTGAGCAATGCTAGCAATTACCAGAAAATTGTAAGAAATATCTAAAGATTGTCTTTCTAACTAATTCGCTAAACCGTACTTGTTACAGTTTTTGTTTATATAGATCCATAAATTGCAATATCTTTAACAAACCAAAAATTACCCCCCCCCCCTTAATATTTTCCGTTAACTTCTGACTATTAGAGGCCCTTCCTAAGCTTAATACAATACATGAAAACAACTGGAACAATAAATAAGTGATTATCGTCTTGAAGAGGGATATTGAGTATTATAATACTCTTGTTAAGAGAGATCCTTTTGAAACTAAATGTCATATGCTGGCGATAACTGGGAACACATAAATGTAGATATAGTTTGCAAGAGCTTAAAATCTTAATAAACAGTGACCGATAATTAGGAAATGCGTATTACTGGAGGGGTTATTCTATTATGCATTACGTAACTTTGAGCACACAAATCAAGTGATTATATCGGTACACGTTTTAAGATTCCCCGTGTTAATTCTCTCTCTCTCTCTCTCTCTCGAATGTATGGACAACTCCTTGTCGCTGATGGTAGGGCGCTCAACAGACTAATTTCAACAGGTCAGCGTCACTCCAATCACTAACATGACTTGGATCACCGTATTAAGAGTTCTGGATATCATTACCTCTACCTGCTACATTTGCGTTTTTAAACAATAGCAGAATGTATTATTATTCAATAAGAAACCCTTTGGTAAAATGAGAAGCAATGATTTAATTTGCATGCTTATATCATTCACAATACCTATTCTAAATGATTCACAACAATAGCACCCCAAACATACAATAGCTTTCGCAACATTTAGAATACCTTCTTCAAACCCTAGCTCATCCCTGCTCCACCTTTACACCCCAGGATTCCAGAGAATGGAAGGGGAAAACATATCCTTGATAAACACCATCCAGTGTAGGGATGCAAATAGCGCAGATTTATTATGGTGATGATAATGTCGGTGTTTTATGCTTGTATTATTTGGGTTTCATTTAAAAGACATCTAAGTTTATATGCATGTTCTGTAGTATTTTACACATAATATATGAAACATAAACATCCAACACATTTAATATTAAATGGCGTCTCGGTTGCATCCCTACAAAGGATAACTTATTTAGTCGAACGTATAAAGTTCAACCCTTAAACGGCTAATCAGAGGACAATTATTTTATTTTGTTAATGCAACTACAACATTTTCATACTCGACTTCCGAAGGACCTCTATGAATCAACAGATTAATAAGAATATTAGTTAACTATTTAACTGGCTGGCTGGTCCTAATATTCATTGCGAGACTGTATCATCTTTCAATATTCGTTTGGAAAAATTCACACAATCATACCCTAATCAATTTCGCTCCATTGCTCAATATGTGAAGTAAAATCAACTGAGTTACTTCTACCTCTTTGTTTTCTTAAAAATTAGCAGCCTTTCTGTTGTTTTTCACATTCCTTTGTGGATATATATTGATATGAGAGAGAGAAAGATACAACATGGACAAATTAAAACAAGTGAGTACCGGTATCATAAGTTTCTTACGTTACATATCACCTTCTAGTAATATATAGAAAAACTTACCAGAATAACCCCTCGACTAAGTCACACTTCCTTATTAGGCCTAGCAATAAAAATGCATATATACCTAATTACTCTCTTACAGCCTGTATATTTATATACTGTGTATATACTGTAAATATATATATATATATATATATATATATTTTCAGTTACCGCCAATATATTACTTTAAGTTTCAGAAACATAAAACAGAAATTCAATAAACCTCTTCAATATGATTACCACTTATGTATTGTTTCAGTTACTTCTATTGTACTGCATTCGGTTTACGCGTCTATTATTCAGAGATTAACGCCTTCACGGGCCCATCAGTAACTTCTACTACCCGCCAAGCGGGTGGTTTTACCCTAAACGACCTTGTTTCCGTGCTCTTTTTCATGCATAAACAAGAGCCCAGAGCGTAATACAATTATGTATCCCTGAAAGGGCGATAATTGAGCTTTCCAATGACACCAGAACCATCCTTCTACGACCACGCGTTCTCTTGCAACGATCGTGCAAGACGAAGGAAAAATCCCTAAAATACGGTAATTTCCTTACATAATTCCCTGTCTAGGGAGGCAGTGATTGTGGATGTGTGTGGAGGGGACGTCAGTTGCCGCGCGGGACCCGTGCCGAACGGTCAGAGCCGACCTACGCTCCTCCCACCGCTCGTCTCTCTCTCAGAGCCAAATATTGCTCAAAATTGCACACCGCCTTAAGTCGGTCCCCGCCACATAGTCCTTTCTTCTCTAGACCGACTTAAGTCCGGTCCCGCCAAACAAGGGTTAAAGGAATCTATTCAAGTTCCCAATTTACCTGTTAACAATATAACTAATTCAAAATTTGTACTAACAGTAAATTTATACTGGTTCTAAGGAACCACAATACGGTGGCGGCATTGTAGGAAATATTATATGTAAAATTCATGTAGTGACTGTATGGTATGCTAAGTATTCTACTGAAAGTGATGACATGGAAGTTGCCTAGTGTGTGTCTGTTTATTTATTTGTTTATGTTTTGTATTTATTTATTTTTTTTTTTTTATTTTTTTTTATTTTTTTTTTTTTTTATTTTTTTTTTTTTTGGGGGGGGAGGGTGATCTGGAGTTGTTGTGCTTCTATATAACATAACAATCCTCTCCTCATCCTTTCCACAAAAACCATGCACATCATGTTACCCGAGAAATGTTCGTCAATGCCCGAACTAATATTGTTGTTCATATGACTGATAGAAGCCTCTGTTGTTCTCTATCAGCAAATTTGATCTGGTATGCACTAAAGAATTTATTGATAATCAAGCCCTGCTATTCTATATAGCACAATCCTATAAACATATTATGTAATGAAATGGCTCCAGTTATTCAAATGTGGCAACTCTTTACTGGACTATTTGGTCGTTTGCCCTCCCCACACTACCACCACCAGCTCCACCACCACCACAACCATGGCTGTGTGGAAGGACGGGCAGGGTTCTTTTTGGGATTGGTGAAGTCGATATAATTGCCGTTGCAAAAGACTGAAATGTCTTAAGTGATTTAAGCAATAAAACGAAAAGGTATTTCGAGTTAGGAAACGTGACAATTAAATATATTAGTTTCAGGATTTATTTACTACTAGCAGGGGTACCCGGCGTTGCCCGGGTTTAAATTCTACTACCATAATCACCATCATCAATCACTACTACCACAATCATCACAATACTACTACTACCATAATCACCGGCCTCGACCTCCCTGTGCCTCATTAAACGGCGACCTCGATTTCGGCCGCTAAATGACCTCCGATTTTGGATCTGACCTCATCCGTACCCCCATTGGGATGGGGGGGGGGGGGTTGCGAACAACTTTCGTTCCATACACCTTTTCGATCGGAGGCCTCCTTCTACCCCAAACGGCCATTTTTTCAATTTTTTTCATTTTTGTTTTCAATTTCGGCCTCATAACGACCTCCGATCATGGCCTCGCCCCCTCTATGACCTGATCCAGGTCAATTGACACCCACATGCAAAGTTTCAGCTCCCCAGGTCCAAATCTGCGGCCGCCTATTAAGAACACACACACACACAGACGGACAATCGCAAATATTATATAGATACGCCATCGTATGCACTTGACCACTTTGCAAACATGTTTCAATAGCAACTAGTGGTGATATTAGTCTGCAAAATGCACATGAACTAAAAAACACAAATATCCCTGGCCTTTAACCGTCATTATTCTAATGATTTTTTCTGCATTAATTTGTTCTTAATTATTTGTATATTGACGCACTGTATATAACTATTTTAGTTTGGCAAACATTAGGCGACTTTATTCAGATATGGAAACGTCTGCCATAGTAAGAAGGTTAAACACAATAAGTCAACCCTTTTGAAACCGATGTTCACTAAGTAATTCCAGCTACAACCAATTTATTTTGACCACGTTTAACCCTTCAATCTTACAACGACATTTTGTTTTGTTATTAATGCTAGTGCTAAGTGTTCTTGCTAACATTAGAAACGACCTCTAAGGATCAAAGGGTTAATTCGAATTTCAGTTAACCATTTAACTGACTGGTTGAATATAATCGTCTGAAGATTGCTAGGATATACACAAATATTTACATAATCTATTTGAAAAGATTAAGAAGGATCTCTCATATTCTGAGGAGAAAACCATTCATTACCAGGGCGCTTTTTGAGTCTTGGTTTCCAAGGTAATAAGAACTCGGTAATAAACAGCCACCACATAACTCTTAAAGTACCGGTATAATAAAAAGCAAGTTCAAACTTCTTGTTGTAACAACATTTAAATTTTACTGTCCATAGAAGTTATCAGCCAAACAATCAATATGCAGGCATCCTAAATACAATCTTTACCTGTGAGTCATTAATACCAACCGTGCCGTCTCGATTAAAGTGAAACGAAGCCCAAACCACCTGCCACCGACACTCACATGTTTTGCCTTGCCAAATAATTTGAGTAAGGATAGGTTGTTGTTCCCTAAGCTGTGATGATTTTCAGGGCTTTATTTTGAATAGTCTGTAAGGTCTTATGATGTGTTTCAGCTAGGTTAGAAGCCCAGGCCGGGCTTGCGTATTCCATAACTGATCTTATGTATTGTTTGTAGACTGTGGTGGTGGTTTCTTTGTTGTGTCCAAATTTCGTGTGGGCAAGTGATCTGAGGGCGTTAAGTCTGGGTGTCAGTTTCTTTTTCGTGTTTGTGGTGTGCTGTTTGAATGTCATTTGGGTGTCGTATGTTACTCCTAGAATTTTGTGTGTGTGTGTGTGTGTGTGTTAGGGGTGTGTTATTTATGTTGAGTCCCGGGACGTAATCGTGCTCTCCTGTCCAGCTTGTGAGGAGGGTTGCAGTGGATTTAGCTGGGGCTAAATTGAGTCTGTTTGTAGTGCACCATTCATGTAATGTGTCGAGATAGTCTTGAAGGAGTCTTGTTGCTGTGTCTGGGTTTTGGTGCGTGCTTGTGAGTGTTATGTCGTCTGCGTAGGAGGCTATGGTTATTTGGGGTGAATTTGGTGTATTTATATCATGCATGTACAGATTGAAGAGTTTGGGCGACAGGACGGATCCTTGCGGGACTCCGTTTGGGAAATTTCTAATGCTAGATGACTGACCGGCAAAAGATACGTGTGCACATCTGCCTGCTAAGAAGTTGGCCAGCCATCTTTTTGTGTTGCTGTGCATGTTTGTGTTGTAGATTTTGTTTGTTAGGTTTTGGCGGGGGATGGCATCGAAGGCTTTACTAATGTCGAGTGTGGCAAGTACTGATCTGTGTGGTGGTCTAGCTGAGTTGATGCCGTCAATAGCTCTTTGTGTAAGGTCTGTAAGAAGAGTGTTGTGGAGTGCAATGGCCTGAAGCCGTGTTGTGTTGGAGAAAGGGGTAAGTCAGGTGTCATCAGTTGTAGTAAAAGGCACTCTATGACTTTGGAGGGGGTGCAAAGGAGTGTGATAGGGCGGTGTGAGGAGGGTAGCGTGAGTCTAGGATAGGTTATGTATAAATATTAACTGTAAGCCTCTTCATTTCATATCCATTTAATATCTAAAATAATTCTGGAATATATACTAACCCTCCAGTAATGCAAATAATGGAGAAAATAGAGTTTCCGATATTTCTCGTCTCACCCAATCACGTCCCGTCTTTCACACGCCATGGGATTTGAGGGGTTCATTCATAAAACTACGTAGTTTACTACGGATTAAATGCCACACACCTCCACACACCACAACTTTTTGTCACAGGACTAAGTTGGCCAACTGTACTTTCTACCCTCTCTGGGCTTAATACTAAGAAATCGTACGGTCCGGACGGTGTTTTTCCTACTATCGCTACTACAATAATCAGTGTAGGGTACGTGGTACCCATCTTGCAACACAATCTCACCCCTACTCTGTGCAACTCTCCTACCCAAGAAGTTACTCTCAGTCTTTCTTCAATTCAACAGCTGAGCTCTGAAACTCTCAACTCTGGGGGAAGCACCCACTACAGGCAGTATCCTAGGTTCGAGTCCTTGGAGTTCCACATGTATTTGGTGATTGCATTAATTGATTTTAAAAGTGAAGTTGGTTGGTGAAAAAATATAATATATATATATATTGTTATACCAGGGTTTTTTCAAGGTTTCCTTATTGGTTGTGGTGAGTTCTACTTGACTGGGGAATTCCAAGATCATACAAATACATGCATAGAAGACAATAGACGATACATATAACACCAAGTGTAATTATAAGAACAGTTTTATTTAGCTTAACTCTTACTTCGATAATCATAGATAGCTATACAAGATCAAATTATATTTATTTATACAACAATAACTGTCCTAGCATGTTCGAGTATCTAGAAGGAGCTTAGGTATTTAATTATAGCTTGCCTATTAATATACATAAGATAAATACATTTATGAGTTTGTACAAGGTAAGGTGCTTGTTCAACATATTATATACAATACTATAGCATTTGTACATTTGATGAGGATTTTTTACTAAGTCATTAAGGTAGATTCTACTTATTGTATGCGTTGGCGTATTAATGACAAATCAGACAGAGTCAATAGTGGAGACTCTAACTAGTTATATTCACTGGCGTCTGGGTTATTTTAACTGGCGTCTGGGTTATTTTAGACAGAGTCAATATGTGGGGACTCTTGTGCATATTATGGACACCGACGCACTGGTGTGAAAAAGACAGTCGATATGGTGGGCCTCTAACTATTTTGCTAGCACCGACACAATGGTGTGAATTTGGCAGAGTCAGTATATATTGGGACTAACTATTTTACTAACACCAGTGCAATGGTGTGAATTAAGGTAGAGTCAATATCTTGGGACTCTAACTTTAATACCTCGTCACTGGTATCTCTTGGTATCTTCTATTATTTGTAGCAGCTTGAAGTCTTCTAAGTGTCCGATGAGCTGTCTATGTTGGCCTGTCATGTGGATCAGTTGTTTACAGATGGGTTAATGGGTATAGAGTCTTAAATGAGACTCCGAACATGTCATGACACTGGGCACATCATCGGACGAAAGCAAGCATAAACTAGCACAAGGCTATAGAGGCTCGACTGTCATGACCATTATATCAACCGGTGGTGAAGTTCTGTTCAGGTAGTCTTGGTGTGGGGTCTTTAACCCTTGTCTAGCGGGGAGTTTTGGGCTTATTTGGGCATATTCAGGCCCTCCTGAATGATAAATCAAGTATCTGAATTAAAAGAAATGTATTCAGCAAAAAACTAGGCGCTAAAAGCTTCAAAATGAGACCAGAACGAGCTACGTAGCACTCGTGGTTCTCATACAGTGATACCAGTAAATGGGAGTTTAGCGTATAGCGGCATATTTTTCCCAGCTATGCTCACTACTGGCTACACTGCCGGCCTCTCGAGAACACAGGGAACATGAGTTAATGGGCGGCGGTAAGCCCTGGGAGTCGGCTGTCTGGCCCGCTGCGCTCCCGGCCATTTGCACTCAATTTTAACCGTTTAAAAGCCTTAATAATGCTCCTAACTTGCTGCAAATTGGAGGAGGACTTAAGTCCACCCCCGATCTTTAAGGGCTAATATAAAGTCTCAAATGTCATTACACAGTGACGATATATCGGGCGAGCGTGAATTAATAATATGGTCATGACCTATACTATTTCTTCGACTGCCTCTGACCTTTATAAAAGGTTCAAGGAACTCGGGGCGGTGTTTAAACCTTTTAATTACAAGTGTCTGCATAACATGTTACAGAGTGATGTATTAAGGACTTCTTTATGCAGAGTGCCTGTTAAAGTGTCTGCAGAGCCCTGGACTAGACGAAGGACCTTGGCATGTCAAGTATCTTCGAAGAGTGGAGGAGGTGCGGTATTTAATAAGAAAAGTATGATTCAGGGGATGCCCATTTGTTCTACTTTTAATATTAAAAGGTGCGGTCTACTGGGGATTATTATGTTAGAATAATACCATGGCACATCTAACAATATTTCCTCAATAGGAGAAAGAACTCCTCAGACCTTTCAAGATATTCAGCATGCCGTTCAATCTTTAATTGCATGGGAGGGTAATCCTAGGACTATCACTACTAGCATGCCAGTATTATGAAAGCCCTAGAATTGCTTGCCCTGTTCAGCTTTTGTCGGGATTGTGACGACTTGAGCCGAGATGTCCCGGGATATGTCTTCTGAGCTTAAAAGGTCATAAGTCTAGTCAGGGTCAATCTAGGGGATTAGGAGGCCTCCCCTAGAAGGATGCGGGCAGGTGATCCGGCCCTTGAGGATAAGTAAGGGCGCAAGTCCTTACTCCGGTGGTGGTACTGGGAGTCCTTCTTGCTCTGGCTGAAGACAATGCACCTTTTTTGGGCTTCTTGATTAGAAGGAATCTTGATAGATTTCCCAGGTGTTGATGGCCTCTGTGATGAAACAGTTGCAATTCGGGCATCTCTTCCGGCATTCGTAATGAGTCTAGGCGTACTAGTTTTACGGAGATATTGTGGTGGAATATTCTGATCGTTCTGGTGGTAATTTGATACACGTGGTATTCCTCCGCGTTCATATTTCCTCGTTGATGTAGGTTTCTTCTCTTCTGTTGTTTCGACTTTTTTCTTCTCTTGTTGGTGTTATTTATTATGGTTGAAGGGTGTTACAGTTACAGTTGTTACGGACTAGGGTTCAAACCCACAACACCATGAATAAATGATTAACTCCAATGAAAAGGCAACTCAACTTATCACCGTGGTATTATATGAATGGAAGTTAACCACCCAAAACTAGACTGCAAGGTTAATATTATCCTCCAGCGAAACCCTACAACACTATAAAACCATACAACAAGTCAATTAGAATCATATAATTGAAATTATTAAGTTTACTTTAAATGTCAGTAGAATAACTTATGCTTTCATAAATCCTTTAAGATTTATATGTAAGGTATTCAAGTATCCACTTTAGTTTACTGTACAAAATAATTAATTACCGTTTACTTTCTTTTAGAACCACAAAATATTTAGAGTGTTTAAATGTTTAAGTTATTTGAAAGATACATGAAAATAAATAAGGTAGGTATGGATGAAAAGATAATTTAAAAGTATGGATATTATTTACATATAAATTACACTTTATACATCTATCCTTACATTCACACAATACAACATAATCATACAATACAACATAATAATACTTATCTATAGATAGTTATACAAGGCAGGACAAACTCAGGGTGACCCATGGCGAAGTCTTGGCGAAGCAGAAGCGAGAGGTGAACTCTCGTTTCTCAAAACAATTCTCTATCGAGTCCTTCATCATTGAAGTTATCATACAGGATTGAAATACAACTACTCTCTCTCCAATCAAACAACTTAACTCAAATAATAATAATATAGAATACTTCATTAAAATATATAAATGAAGAGTAAGAACATTAAATCATGAATTATATAAAGACTAATCATACGTCTGCCAGAGAGATGCTTAAACAAGCAGGTGAGAGGGGGAAGGTGCGCACTTGGCGCCACAATCTGCCGGCGTTTATAGCCTGGGGCAAAAGATGTCTGGCTAGTAGGCTACAGTACACTCTGAACACAAATATATTCCCCGAAGTTAGTTTACTTCCTAAAGACCTTCCTATGTACAAATAAATAGTCACATATACCCACTAATAATTAGTTAACTCTATCCCACCAGCAATTAGTTTAATTAAGGCAATACATAACACCTCCCCCATTAAGAGATTTATAAGGGAAACATTGTAAATCAAAATAATCTAAGTCCTAGATAACATGTCTGCAATTATATTGTTTTTCCCCTTGATATGAAAAAGGTGCAGCTTGTAAGGCTGCAATGCCAAAGCCCACCTCATTAGACGCTGGTTAGAGTTTTTCATCTTATGCAGAAATTTGAGGGGATTATGATCAGTAAACACATCTATAGGAAAGAAAGAACCATTCAAGTACACATTAAACTTATCAATGGCAAACAATAATGAAAAGCACTCCTTCTCAATAGTACTATAATGTTTCTGGTATGGTTTGAACTTTGTGGATGCGTAGCAAACAGGATGTAATACTTCATTCTCGCTATACTGTAACAATACAGCCCTTGCTCCCACATCACTGGCGTTTATTTGCAAGATGAACGGATTGGTGAATTGTGGAGATTTCAGTATGGGCGCATTTGTGAGAAGGGCACAGATTTTCACGAAAGCGTCCTGGCATTCCTGAGTCCACACAAACTTCTTCTTTAGACTGACTAGGTCTGTTAAGGGTGCAGAGAGGTCAGAAAAATTGGGCACAAAGTGCCGATAATACCCACTTATGCCTCGGAAGCGCATTAGTGCCTTACGATCATGAGGAACAGGCAGTGACGCAATAGCTTCCACTTTGGCAGATACTGGGCTAACCTCACCTTGCCCAACCACATGACCCAGGAATATTACGTTGGCATTTCCAAACTCACTCGTGGCCAGGTTCACTGTTAAATGTGCTTCAGCCAGGTTGTAGAATAGGGCATGCAGTTGCAGTTGGTGATCTTCCCATGATTTGCTGTATACTACCAGATCGTCCAAGTAAGATTGCACCCCGACGAGTCCCTCTGTCACCCGATGAATCAGCCGTTGAAAGGTTGCTGGTGTGTTGACCATCCCAAAGGGCATGACGGTGTAGTGGTATAAGCCGTCAGGGGTGACAAACGCAGAGATTCGTTTGGCACGCTCAGTCAGCTGGACCTGGTAGTACCCACGCAACAAGTCGATCTTGGTGATGTAGTTGGCATCCCCCAGTTGGTCGATTAGGTCGTCTATCCGAGGAAGAGGGTAGCAGTCCTGACAGGTTAGTTGGTTAACCTGGCGGTAGTCAGTGCACATCCGGAACGATCCATCCGGCTTGTCCACTAACAGGCATGGCGAAGCCCACTCGCTGTCACTCTTCTCCACCAGGCCATGATCCATCAGGAACTGCACCTCCTTCCTCAGGGCGTCCCGCTTCCATGGACTGGCGCGGTAGGGATGTTGCTTAATGGGGCGAGCACCTTCGACCAACTCCACATCATGCTCAACCAGAGGGCACTGCCGGGAAACATCGCCAAACAGATGTGGAAACTCATTAAGCAGGGATTCCAAGCCACCAGTCAGGTCAGGCGGCAAGTGCTGGAATTTTAGATGAGGATTAGACAAGAAATCAGAGTTTTGCAATTTAGTGTCCGAGGGCAAAGAAATATCATCATCATCATCCGCAATTACAGAGTTTGCTACATCCACGTTCAATACAGGGGCATCATTGCCAGGATCTCTTACAAAGTATGGCTTGATCAGGTTCACATGTATTAGTCTCTCTGCCTTTCGTCTGTCAGGAGTTTTCAGGACATAATTTACATTACTGGTCTTTCGTTTTATCACATAAGGACCATGAAACCTATTTTGTAAAGGTTTCTTAGGGATTGGCAGAAAGGCTAACACAAGATCACCTGGCTTAAACTATCTGGCAACAGTTTTCCTGTCAAAATTGTCTTTCATTGTTACTTGAGAATCCTTCAGGTTTTTCATTGCATGTTCTATAGCAGTTTTTAATCTTTGTCTAAACTGGTGAACATAAGTAAGAAGAGGTTTGCTGGAAGGTGTATCTAACCAAGATTCTCTTAGAACTTTAAGAGGACCTCTAACCTCATGACCATACACTAACTCAAAAAGGTGAAAACCAAGGGAATCTTGTACACTACTCCTTACAGCATACAACACAAAATGAATACCTTTATCCCAATCTGCATTATTTTACTCGCAATACTTTGTCAAAATTGACTTGAGAGTTTGATGTAGGCGTTCTAATGCACCTTGGGACTCTGGTCTACAGGCTGTGGAATGGTACTGGCGCACTCCCAACTCATCCATAGTTTGTTTGAAAAGTTTGGAAGTGAAATTGCTACCTAGGTCAGATTGGACAATACGAGGAATTCCATACTGAGTGAAGAATTTACTAAGGGCTTTCACGATATTCTTGGAAGTTATTCGCCTCAATGAAAAAACCTCTGGATACCTAGTGGTCCCAACTCATCCATAGTTTGTTTGAAAAGTTTGGAAGTGAAATTGCTACCTAGGTCAGATTGGACAATACGAGGAATTCCATACTGAGTGAAGAATTTACTAAGGGCTTTCACGATATTCTTGGAAGTTATTCGCCTCAATGAAAAAACCTCTGGATACCTAGTGGTAGAACACTTAACCGTCAGCAAATACTCATTTCCACTGCGTGTTTTAGGCAAGGGACCAACACAATCAATGATTACTTTACTGAAAGGTTCCTCTGTTACTGGAATTGGATTTAATGGTGCAGGTTTTATTGGCTGATTTGGTTTTCCAGCTATTTGGCACCCATGACATGTTTTGCAGTAGTAGGCAACAGATTGCTTCATTTTAGGCCAGAAGTCGTCCTTGGAGATTTTCGTATAAGTTTTGTTAACACCTAAATGTCCACCACTGTCATGACCCACTGATATGATAAGAGATCTGAACATAGTAGGTATAACCACCTGGTGGTATTCTTGCCAAGTTTCATTAGCTGGTACTGTAGGAGGTCTGTATTTTCTCATTAGTATACCGTTCCTCACATAAAAGCATTTGGGAAAGTTCACTAACTCAGAATCCTCGACAGCCTTGTCAAAGATTAATGGTGCTAACTCAGAGGCTTTTACCTGGGCTTCTTTAAGAGTGTTAGAATCAATTGGTACGTTACATAGTTCCTCTGGAGAAGCTAACACCTGAGAAGGGTCATTGTCAGAAAATAGGTGTGAGAGATCAACATCCACAGAATTAGTGCCATCTTTACTGTCATTCTGTTGAGCTGCCATGCTCCTAGTCATTACACAAGAAGGGAACAAATAAGGGTAGTCCTTTTCCAGCTGTTCTGTGTTATTACATAATGAGGGAGACGAAACTACAATGGGGTCAGGTACAACTTTTCCACCTGCAATATCATTCCCTAACAGAAAGTTCACTCCTTTCACAGGTAGTGACTCTTGAACTCCTACAGTGAAGTAACCACTAGCTAACTCAGTATTCAAATAAACCTTAGCCAGAGGAACAGTAATACACCCACTAACTCCATTGATCAGAACACTCTGGGCCAAATAACAGTCCACCAAATCAGGCACCACACCTGTTAACATGAGGCTATGAGAGGCTCCTGTGTCCCTAAGTACTTGAATGGGATATTTAGTGGAAGTGTCAGAAAAAGATACTGTTCCTATAGAACGAAAGGGTTGAAACTGATCAACAGAACAGCTAGGAAGGTCACTACCAGCTAGAACACTGTCTTGAGTCTCTGTGGGGTTATTAGGACAGGCACTCAAAACAGTCAGTTTAGAAGTTTGGTTAGAACTAGAAGTAGGTGGTTCACTCGTAGGCAAGTTAGAAGGAATGCTAGAAGTAGCCAGAATTTGTTCTGGGCGTCTTTCCCTGCCTTTAAGCTTAGGACAGTCCCTAATGTGATGACCAGTTTGTTTACAATAAGCACAAATCAAAGTAGGTTTGGATGAGTTTGGGGTTTTACCTGGTTCAGTCTTACCAGACACAGTGCTCCCAGAAGTAACCTTAGTAGATGGCTGGGAGCCACCAGAACCATTCCCATCACCTGTTACACGAGTTCCACCACCACCTCGGAAACTGCCGCTAGAGACACTAATACTCCTAGACGAGTCAGTCCCCTTCTGCTTCTGCCTGAAAAAAGAGTCACCATGAGTCAACCTGTAATTTTCAGCCAAAGTGGCTGCCTTGTTTACATTAGTAACTTCTCTCTCTTGTAGATACAATTTCAAGGAATATGGAATTTGCGGAGAATTTCTTCCAACACAACCAGCTGACAGATTTGTTCAAAAGTAGTTACTTTACTGGCCCTCAACCAAGCATTAAAGAGCCTTTCATTTTCTTTGACAAACTCCAGATAGGTTTGTTTCTCTTCCTTCTTTAGATTACGGAACTTCTGTCTATAAGTTTCAGGAACCTGGTCATAAGCCTCCAAGATAGTCTTTTTTAGATTATCATAAGGTATGCTATCACTAGGGAGATTAGCGTAAATCAACTTTGCTTTACCTATGAAAGCGGTTTGGGAAAAGAAACTCCACTGGTTTTTTGGCCATTTAAGCTGGTTTGCTACACGCTCAAAGAGATTAAAGAAATTCTCAACATCAGTTTCATAAAATTTTGGCATAAATTTTAACTGATTTCCTAGATCAGAGAAAGATTTCTTTGCATTCACTTCTCTGTCTTTCACACTTTCTTCACTCTTCAGTCTCAACACTTCAAGTTCATGTAATCTCTCTTGCTCCTTTTGTAATCGATCTTGCTCCTTTTGAGCATTTTCTTGGGCTTTCATTTCTCTTTCATGTTCTCTCTGGTTTACTTCATGTTCTCTCTGTTTTTCGGCATTCTCTCTTTCATATTCCCTCTGGCTTGCTGCTTCCTCTAATTCCATCTTTTTAATCATAAGCAATGATGCGCTACCTCCATCACCATCGCACAAACTATAGGCTTCAAGTGGCAGCAACTCATCAATTACCAATTTATCGATCACACACTTCTTTACCTCAGCTTTAGTCATACTGGATTTATGAGCATCTCCATATTTGACGGCTAATGCAATCCAATCGGTTTTCTATATCTGGGAAACAGCCAAAGTACTCAAAGAAGGTTTCTCAACAAACTCATCAATATTAAAATCCATATTGAAATCTAAACAGAGTAAACAGTCTTAGAAGAGGAGATGCTCAAGATTGCACAACACAAAGAAAATGATTCTTACCAAAACAGGACTCACAAAATCATGAATACTCATATTTGACCACTGATAAAATAATTAACTGTTGTATAAAAGCAAAAAGGTAATCCCGGACAGGCCCCCATATAATGATACGGACTAGGGTTCAAACCCACAACACCATGAATAAATTATTAACTCCAATGAAAAGGCAACACAACTTATCACCGTGGTATTATATGAATGGAAGTTAACCACCCAAAACTAGACTGCAAGGTTAATATTATCCTCCAGCGAAACCCTACAACACTATAAAACCATACAAGTCAATTAGAATCATATAATTGATATTATTAAGTTTACTTTAAATATCAGTAGAATAGCTTATGCTTTCATAAATCCTTTAAGATTTATATGCAAGGTATTCAAGTATCCACTTTAGTTTACTGTACAAAATAATTAATTACCGTTTACTTTCTTTTAGAACCACAATATATTTAGAGTGTTTAAATCTTTAAGTTATTTGAAAGATACTACATGAAAATAAATAAGGTAGGTATGGATGCAAAGATAATTTAAAAGTATGGATATTATTTACATATAAATTACACTTTATACATCTATCCTTACATTCACACAATACAACATAATCATACAATACAACATAATAATACTTATCTATAGAGAGATAGTTATACAAGGCAGGACAAACTCAGGGTGACCCATAGTGAGGTCTTGGCCAAGCAGAGGCGAGAGGTGAACTCCCGTTTCTCAAAACTTATTCTCTATCGAGTCCTTCATCATTGAAGTTATCATACAGGATTGAAATACAACTACTCTCTCTCCAATCAAACAACTTAACTCAAATAATAATAATATAGAATACTTCATTAAAATATATAAATGAAGAGTAAGAACATTAAATCACGAATTATATAAAGACTAATCATACGTCTGCCAGAGAGACGCTTAAACAAGCAGGTGAGAGGGGGAAGGTGCGCGCTTGGCGCCACAATCTGCCGGCGTTTATAGCCTGGAGCAAAATATGTCTGGCTATAGTCAAACAGATCTTAACAGGCGGTCCTACCCGCGGTTACTCCCTTTACATTGGTGCCACATGTATAATCCCTAACAACGAATATATATTATTTTCGGTATTAAGTACCTTAAGTCGGTTTGAAATGCTCAGGCTATTTCTACAGGTACAAAAAAGCTTTATTGTTTTTATAATTAATTCGGTTATTAGTAAATTCAATGGACATTGTATACAGCTTGCCAACATGGCTACCGCGACGGTGTCAGACGACGGCCAAAAAAACTCATCACAAATTTCACGTGATGGCGCGCTGCCAGGCGCGCGAAATTTATACTCTCACTTCATTTCATTCCTGACTTTGACACCATCCACAATGGAAGCCGCTCCAAATCGCCCCACCACTTGCATAGTCAGACAAAACAGATGGTACAGATGGTACAGAGGGGAAACCTCTTAAAAAAAAATGCGCCGAAACTTTGTGATATTTTCTCAATATATATATATATATATATATATATATGAGAGAGAGAGAGAGAGAGAGAGAGAGAGCGAGAGCGCCAAAAAGCTGGGGGGGGGGGGAGAATAAAGTGGATGCAAGTGTGGTGTGGTGTATGCGGGGTGGGGGTGGGGGGGGTAGAGTGGTGTGGTGTGTGTGTGTGGGGGGGGGGGGGGGTGTAGGGTGAGTGAGAGAGAGAGATAAATAGTAATATAATTTATTATAGCAATAATAATCTATGCATTCATGTGGGCTACACAGTCTTACACATACAGTATATATAGAGAGAGCCGATCTCCCTACATTGACCTTGAACGGGGGGAGGTAGCGAGAGTAATTTGGAAAGGTTGTCGTACGGAAAGGGTCAAGTGGACAGGTGGCACCAGTGTAAGGGTATGTGACCGCGCCCATAACCGCCTGTTTGGGTCTGTAGGACTATAGTAGGCTACATACAGTACACTCTGAACACAAATATATTCCCCGAAGTTAGTTTACTTCCTAAAGGCCTTCCTATGTACAAATAAATAGTCACATATACCCACTAATAATTAGTTAACTCTATCCCACCAGCAATTAGTTTAATTAAGGCAATACATAACAAGGGTAACTTTGGGATGCGTGGCATTGTAGATATTATTTCCTGCCTGGTTCTCGGGAATGGTACATCTTTCTTTTCTATCTTAGTTACTCCATTATTTTGGACCGGAAGTCGTGCGTCTTGGTGGTGGCCATCTTGTCTTCCTCGTTCGTTGCTATTTCCTTGTCTTCTGTCTCCTTTATTTCCTTCTGTTGTCGTTGGCTTTCCCGTCTTCTTCTTGGTTGTTTTCTGCTTGTCGCTGTTCTGGTTAATGGACTGGAAATCTGGAATGCTGTGTTAGGTGATCGATTGTTTCCTGTTTCCTCTGTTTGTAGTTTTTATCCTCTTTGTTTGAGTTTGTCCTTCCGTTTCTCTGTCGCGTTTCCCCTCCCCCTCAATAACCATTATTGTAATAAGAATTTGAACCATGTAACTCATCTTTGTAAAATATTTGTATTACTATAATTCCATTATAACTTCGGTAGTTGGTAATATTAGTCACATTATGTATGTGACTCTTGTATTCAGCTAACTATGACCTCAATAACCGTTGATGTAATGAAGAATGTGAAGTGTCCCTCATATGATTGTAATATATTTGTGGTACTATTATTGCATAATAATTAATGTAGTTCGAAATATTAGTCACATCTTGTATGTAATAATTGTATTCAGCTAACTATGATCTCAATAACCATTGATGTAAGAAAACATGAATGGCCTCCTCATATGATTGCACTAGTTTTGTAGTGCTATTATTTACCTGTCAATTAATAATTCAGTCACATTTTGTTTTCTTTTTCTCATGAGCACGTATATACAGCACATGTGGCAATCAAATGAGGAAACTATAATAACACCAGACGACGATACTGTTGTTACAGTAGAATAATGGCTCTTTGAGCAGTATGTATTGCCTTACCAGTGGTTGTCCCCTTATTATTATTATTATTTTATTATTATTATTGAAATACCACAGGAACGAAAATTCCTGGGAGCGAAACTTCCACCCCCAACGAGATCCCTCTCTTTCTACCACCTCCCTCCACATGTTACACGTCTCGTTAATCACAGTCTTCTAATATACAAATCACATTTCCTTACCCCCTGACATTCTTGAAATACCCACTAAGTATATTCAATTAGATACCAACCATGCAGACTATAATACGTTCGTTGTGTATGGGTACGAGGCGATCTCAAGACACCTTAGCTCCCAGTGCACAACGAACCGGATCATGATTATGTCCGCCTGTATTAAATTATGTATTATGTTGATTTATACCATTGCCTATTTTTGTAATAATTGTATTCAGCTAACTATGATCTCAATAATCATTGATGTAATGAAAATATGAATAGTCTCCTCATACGATTGCACTAGTTCTGTAGTGCTATTATTTACAACCTGTCAATTAATAATTCAGTCACTACAAGTTTTTTTTTTTTTTTTTTTTTTTTTATACAGACCATGTGACAATTAAATGAGGAAACTATAATAACACATCTGAATAATGCCAACCTGACTTATAAACACAAATATGAATGTAACCAGACGACGATGCTGTTGTTTCAGTGGAATAATGGCTCTTTGAGCAGTATGTATCGCCTTACTAGTGGTTGTCCCCTCACAGGATTGGGGGCGCTGCTCAATAAACTCGCCCCTCGGGGCAAAATCAAAATCAAATCTGTCGCGTTTTCTTGTCTGCTTTGTTTCTTCTTCTCTGGTGGTTCTCTCTTCTGTATTCACGGGAGTCTTATTTAATTTGGTTATTTTATATATATGTACTGTATATATATATATATATATATACTGTATATATATATATATATATATATATATATACCGGTATATATATACCGGTATATATATATATATTTTTTTTTTTCCTACGTGAGTGAGGGAGAGGTCGATGAAGGTAGAAATAGAGGTAGAGATAGAACTAAATGTACAGTTACCCACATATGTTCTGTTCCTCTCCGTGGAAATATAATGAACGTAATTGAATTACTCGTGTAGTTTCATGTCATATAGTCAACTGATAATAAAACAAGAGATCGCACTCGGAAATCATTCATACTATTTTCCTTTCAGCCTAAGATCACAACGAGGAACATAATTTATGTAGGTTGATATAGAGATAAATGTAGTGACAAATAAACGGATAGATATAGAAGTAGAAGTATAAATGGTAGATGTAGAAGAAGACATAGAGGTATATCATTTTTGTTTCCCAGCTGATGCTAAGGGGAGGGCTGTCTCGAGTCGGCCACCCCCAGCTGAAAAGGTAAAAGGAAAAAAATAAAAGGGTATGTGCCTGAGTATATAGATAGATAGATACATTTTTTTAGACCCCTTTCTCCCTCATGCTTAGTCTTATTATTTATGAAATCTTAAGTCGTTTACCCCATTAGTTTGGCGATTTTAAGAACTTTTGCACCATTTCTTTGTCAATAATAAAACCTTAAGTGCTTGGCGAGCGATAGCGAGCCTGTAATTTAGTAGGAACCGGCCTTGGGGCGGGACATTTTTCTACCGAAAAATGTACACATTTATCTTGAATGTGTTTTTTGGGTTTTTGTTTTGGGTTTTGTTTTTTGGTTTTGGTTTGGAATGGGTTTTTATTTTGTTTAAAGCTTGATAGAGGTCTAGGGAGCAAATTAGAAGAAAGTATAGAATAATATGAAAATAAGGATAGAAAATAGAATAACCTTCACTTAAATTCAATCGCTATAAGCAACTGATTTCTCGATATTTAATGGAACAATATGTAAAAGCTAGTGTTTCAGCGTCATATAAATGCTAAGTTTTCATGATTTACAACAAATTTCACAAAATCTCCGTAATAGCCGAGTATTCAAGATTTGGACATGACAATTTACCGTCAGCGGAAAATAAATCGACTATGGTTACAAATAGAAGTAGTTATTGATGAGAATAGAGGTAGATATTTAATGAGAGTAGAAGTAGATATTTTATGATGATACAAGTAGATATGTGATGGGAGTAAAGTAGATATTTGATGATAGTAGAAGTATATATTTGATAGGAGTAGAACTAGATATATGATGATAGTACTAGAATTAAATATTTAATGAGAGTAGAAGTAGATATTTGATGATAATAGAAGTAGATATTTGATGAGAGTAGAAGTAGATATTTGATAGTAGAAGTAGATATTTAATGAGAGTAGAAGTAGATATTTGATGATAATAGAAGTAGATATTTGATGGGCGTATAAGTAGACATTTGATGATAGTAGAAGTATAAATTTGATGGGAGTAGAAGTAGATATTTGATGAAAATAAAGTAGGTATTTGATGGGAGAAGAAGTAGATATTTGATGAAAGTAGAGTTAGATATTTGATGGGAGTAGAAGTAGATATTTGATGAAAGTAAAGTAGATATTTGATGGGAGTAGAAGTAGATATTTGATGCAAGTAGAAGTAGACATTTGTTGATAGAAGTAGATATTTGATGAGAGTAGAAGTAGATATTTGATGAGAGTAGACGTAGATATTTGATGAGAGTAAAAGTAGATATTTGATGAGAGTAGAAGTAGATAGTTGATGGGAGTAGAAGTAGATATTTGATGAAAGTAGAAGTAGAAATTTGTTGATAGAAGTAGATATTTGATGAGAGTAGAAGTAGATATTTGATGAGAGTAAAAGTAGATATTTGATGGGAGTAGAAGTAGATATTTCATGGGAGTAGACGTATATATTTGATGAGAGTAAAAGTAGATATTTGATGGGAGTAGAAGTAGATATTTGATGGGAGTAGGAGTAGATAGTTGATGAGTAGAGATTGATGTACAGTATATATAGGTATAGAGATAGAGGTAGCTATAGAGGAGTCTAGTGGTCCCTAAGAGGCTGCCTAATGTAATTATGAAAGTGGAGAGAGAGAGAGAGAGAGAGAGAGAGAGAGAGAGAGAGAGAGAGAGAGAGAGCGTTTTCTCACCTTTAAAAAGCTTTAAGCCAAACAAAAACTCCAGGAAGTTTGAGTCTAACAAAGAAGAGGAGGAAGAGGAGAGAGGAATAGGGAGAAATGGAAAGATTAAAGAGGAGAGAGGAATAGGGGTAAATGGGAAGAGGAAGAGGAGAGAGGAATAGGGAGAAATGGAAAGATTAAAGAGGAGAGAGGAATAGGGGTAAATGGAAAGAGGAAGAGGAGAGAGGTATAGGGACAAACGGAAAGATTAAAGAGGAGAGAGGAATAGGGAGAAATGGGAAGAGGAATAGGGAGAAATGGAAAGAGGAAGAGGAGAGAGGAATAGGGAGACATGGAAAGATTAAAGAGGCGAGAGGAATAGGGGGAAATGGGAAGAAGAAGAGGAGAGAAGAATAGGGAGAAATGGAAAGAGGAATAGGGACAAATGGAAAGATTAAAGAGGAGAGAATAATAGGGGGAAATGGGAAGAGGAGAGAGGAATAGGGAGAAATGGTAAGAGGAAAAGGAGGGAGGAATAGGGACAAATGTAAAGATAAAAGAGGAGAGGGGAATAGGGAGAAATGGGAAGAGGAAGAGGAGAAAGGAATAAGGACAAATGGAAAGATTAAAGAGGAGAGAGGAATAGGGAGAAATGGAAAGAGGAAGAGGAGAGAGGAATAGGGACAAATGGACAGAGGAGTACAAAGTAAATCAAGCAACAACAGGTCTAGTGACCCCTCTAGGCTACTTGTCCTCCAAAACACTGAGGGTCAAGTGTCCAAACAGTGGCTTAGAGTGGGTAAGGGAAAATTGGAAAGGGAACTACTGTCCTGGAACTAATGTCCATGGCAGGATTAGGAAGTTAGTAGGGGACAGATGGGTTGGTAAAATAACACAGTTATAAGTGATCATTCGTATATCTTGGAAAAAGAGAGTAACGTCTTGGTAGTATATATACGCACTAATCCTTAATGAATCTGAGGGAGGAATATAATAAAGTTATTCATTTACAAACGCAGTCTGTCGCGGGTTTGATGCAAGATATTTGTCTCGGCGAAGTTTAGAAGAATCAACGGTGTTGCAGTCTATAACGTTTCGGGGAAGCCCATTCCACAAGTTGACAACTCGATTGAAGAAGACATTCTTAGATTCGTGAGAGTTAAAAGATTTACCAATAATTTTACAACCGTTTCCCCGTGTGTAATTAGATTGGTCGATAGTGAAGTACTTACTACAGTTCATATTGTCGATGCCTTTGATGATTTTGAACACTTGAATTAAGTCGCCTCTTAATCTGCGCTGAGTTAAAGGAAATAGTTTTAATTCTTTAAGACGCTATTTGTATGGTTTGTTTTTTAGGCTAGGTATAATTTTGGTAACTCTACGTTGAACTCGTTCTAGCTTGTCTATATCTATTTGGTAATACCAGGATTGAATGCAGTATTCCAGAAGAGGGCGGACTAAAGAATTGTAAAGAGGTAGGATAACTTCTTTGGATTTATGCTCAAATGACCTGCCTATAAAGCCGATTATTTTGTTTGCCTTCTTAATAACTTCTGAACATTGTTGACTCGGTTTTAGGTTACTCGATATTGTTACTCCCAAATCGGTTTCTCTGTCTACACTCTTAAGCTGAGTGCCATTCATCAAATAGTTTGCTTTCTCATTTTGGTATCCGATATGTAGTACTTTACATTTATCCGCATTTAAACTCATTTGCCAAATTTGGGCCCAACATGACAACTTATCTAGATTGTGTTGCATATCGTCAACTTGTTCTTTTGAGAGTACACTATTTGCAATTTTTGTATCGTCAGCAAACTTTGAGATTGTACAGGTGAGACTTTCATCTATGTCATTGATGTAAATTAGAAAGAGAATTGGTCCTAGTACCGATCCCTGCGGTACCCTGCTAGTTACATTGGTCCATTTAGATGCCTTATCGTTTATGACTACTCTTTGCTTTGTCGCTGAGCCAATTTTCTCTCCATTTCAACACACCATCTTGTATTCCATACGCTTTTAGCTTTAGCAGTAAATGTTTTTTGGGAACTTTGTCAAAGGCCTTTTGAAAATCAAGGTGTATAATATCTACAGCTTAAAGGGGCCCTCACACAGTCAGGAGTGCGAGCTAGAGTTACTAGGAGTAGGGGAAATTTCGGACTCGCGGGCCTATTCGCTGTGAAAATCAATGACTCCTAGTGACTCCTAGCAACTACTGTTAGACTCCCACTTGCTCGTGGTGATAATCGATGACTCCTAGTGACTCTAGCGACTCCTGTTAGACTCCCACTAGCTCGCACTCCTGACTGTGTGAGGGCCCCTTTACTCTCCTCATAGAGGTTGAGGATATCGTGAAAAAATTCTAGGAGATTCGTTAAGCAGGAGCGTTTGTTACGAAGGCCGTGTTGAGTATCATTAATTATGCCATTTTCCTCTAAGTGATTTACGAGTCTGCCTCTTATGAATGTTTCTAGCATTTTACATACAACTGAGTTTAAGCTAATTGGACGATAGTTACGGGGTAGGGATTTGCTGCCTTTTTTGAATATCGGTGTTACGTTGGCTAGCTTCCACTGATCAGGCATAGTTCCAGACTGTAAGGATTTATTGAATAGCAATGTCAGTGGTTTGGAGAGCTCATCCTTAGCTTCTATTAGAACTCTAGGTGAGATTGAATCAGGTCCAGGCATTTCATTTACCTTGAGTTTATCTAAACAATTCAATACTTCTCTCTCTGTAATAGTGACATTGCTTACAACATCAGAATTATGAATCTGAATCGGCAATGCTGTAGGGATATCACTGAGGTCTTCTGTTGCAAAAACTGATGCAAAGAAGGTATTGAGGGCATTACTCATTTGTACTTCTTCTTTGGTGTATTCTCCATTTTCATCGACTAACGGTCCAACAGTTGAAGTAACTACTTTTTTCTTTCTGATATAACTATAGAATTATTTTGAGTTTGTTTTACTTTGATTCGCAACATGTAACTCCAGGGTCTTTTTACTTTGCTAAATTAACTTTATGGCTTTGCGTCGTAGTTCTGCAAATTTCACCCGTTCTTCGTCATTTTGTGAGGACTTTAATTTATCATTAGCAAACTTTTTAGCAAGCAGACAGCCTGAAATATCTTTATTCCACCATTTGGGCTTATCATTATGGCATGTACGCCGTATTTTCGATGATATGCAGTCTTGCACTGATTTTAGGTAGGTGGTTGCAAATAATTCGCAAGATGTATTTATGTCGTTATTGTTAATTAGAAAGCTCCAGTCAGTTTCTTTAAACATAGCTCTAAGTTAACGTAAGTTTGCTTTCTTGAAATTAGGGACTTTCTCGATGCTGCTATTTGGTTCGTTACTAGTAAACTTTAAACTGAAAGTTATTGTACGATGGTCGCTGTTACTGAATTTATCACCAACATTCAAATTCTCTATTATTTCTTCTTGTGTTGCAAGTACAAGGTCAAGAATGTTGTTACCACGGGTCGGCGATCGAACAAATTGATAGAGTGAACTCTCTTGCAAGTTCGCATGCAAGTCATGTCCGGAGTGTGAAGTAAGAGTATCGCCCCAATTGGTCACAGGTAAATTAAAGTCGCCAAAAATTACGATATCTTGTGAGTTACTTATATCTGCAATTTGTTCGTAAATTTTTTGGTCAGTTTGCACTGATTGAGCTGGAGGTCTGTATATTAACCCTTGTCTATCGGGTCCCGACTTAAGTCCGTTAGAGAACCAAGGCCCAAAGAGCGGGTCCCGACTTAAGTCCAATGCGATTTTGAGCACATAATCGGCTCTGAGAGAGAGTCCATGCGGTGGGAGGAGTGCGGGCGGGCTCCGACCGTTCAGCGAGGACATAGTCCCGCCTCTGACACCACCACCACATGTCTACACCTCCCTGGTCCCACGATACAGGGTAAAAACTGAGGAAATGACTGTATTTTAGAGTTTTTTCCCTTCGTATTGCAACATAGTTGCAAGAGAACCCGTGGTCGTACAAGGATGGTTCAGGTGTAATTGGAAAGCTCAATTATCGCCCTTTCACGGATATATAATTGTATTACGCTCTGGCTCTTCTTTATGCATGAAAAAAGAGCATGGAATGAAGCTCATTTAGGGTAAATCTGCCCGCTTGGCAGGTAGTAGCGATACAAAACCAGCCGCTCGGGAGGTGTTAATGCAAATATTATTTTTGTACCTTTATTATTCTTTATTAGCACAAAGAATGTGTCGACGTTCACAATTTGAGGTTTTGACAAGAGGGTCGGGTAAAGATTTTCTTTGATATACAGTAAAACGTGACCTCCATTTCAATTTATTCGGCTTTTCTCAAACATTACATAACCGGGAAGTGAATACTCTGCTAAAAAGTTTCTGTCTTCTGTATTGAGCCAAGATTCTGTTATGCCAATCACATCATAATTTTCTGTAAACACTAGTTCCTCTAAATCTGAAAATGTATTGCGTATGCTACGAGCGTTTGCATATAAAACCTTTAAAGTTGCAGTTTTAGAACTCGCAGAACGCTCTTTAATCAAATTTTTGGTTCTGGTCGGATCTACATTTACATTCATGGCTGTCCTCGATCCTTGTTCGTTATCCCTGGCGGTTTTGAATTTGGGTCTTGTTGATGGAGCTTTATCCAAATTTGTGGTTCTTGATGGATTAGCATTTAATTCCTTCACAGGTCGCCGTCCTCGCTGTCTTCGGTCCTCCTTCCTGGTTTTCCTGTGCGGAGTCGATTTCTTCTCCGAAAATCCTTCACCGCATCGTTGAGAAGACGCCCAAAACAATGCCTGCTCCCAGCTGGTTTAGATGAACTCCATTGTCTGAAAACAAATAGTCATCGTAGTAGAAATTGTCCCAGGTGTCTACGAATCCCACGTTCTCCTTCCTGCAGAGGTTTGCTAGACAACAAAATCGGCTCTCTACACCGAGCCGGGGTACGATTCCTGAGACGATGATCCTTGATGACTTCTTAACCTGAGAAGTGCGCATGGGGGTATGAGACACCACACTCAAGTGCTGACGTATTTGAGCTGTTCCCATCACTAACATCGTTATTTTACCATAAATAGCATTAATACTTATTCATATGCGCCTATTATAGGTTGATTATAAAGGTATTAACCTGTTACAACAATAAAACAAGTGGAAACAGTGTTTGGATGGTCAAAATCGGCGATACAGGCCGGGAGTTACATAATGTATGGCTGAGGCAACCTCCCTGCCCTCCACTCCTCCCCTTGTCTGGAGAGACACTGTTCCGCAATAGTATCTCTCTCGCTCTTTCCCACGCTTGGTAACAGTGATGACAACGCCCTGCTACCAACTCGCTAATGTTAGCACGAAAATAAACCACAGAATAAGGGAATAACAGGGAAAATAGGTGATAACTGAAGGAGGGGAGGAAAGTGGGGAAGGAGGGGAGGTGGAGGAGTGATATTTGGCATGGCCCAGGGGCAATTTTTTTTTTTTTTTTTTTTTTTTTTTTTGGGTGTCTTAAATGGATTATTTTTTTCCCTTACTCTTAAGAGTCTTCCCGCAGTCCGCCGGGGGAACTCTTAAGAGTCTCCCCTCAGTTCCCGGGTTAAACGACTTGATCAGCTGCTGGTACTTTAAAAGCAAATCTTCCGACCGGGTTCGCTGTACATCGTTGGATCCGACGTGGATGACGTACATTGTATTAGCAGGGGCCAGCTTCGATACTTTGTCAACTGCAGCAACTACGTCGCCCACACCACAACCAGGGATACAAAAGCGCTTCCTGGTTTTAGGTGCCCTGGCGCAAAACTCTGCAAGCTGACCACGTATCATCGAGTCTCCCACGAGCCGAACTTCTTCTGTTTCCTCTTCGTCATCTGAGTCTGTGAGTATCTGGAAACGGTTGTGACACTCTGTAACCGATATGAATTTCCTGGTCTTGGGGCAAACGTTGTTCCTCACGACACTTAAGTTGTGTTGTGTATCGGAAGCATCTTCTGAAGTGGCTACTGCAGGCGTTAAATTGTTGGCAGTTGACATTGGGGCGTTGGTGGCTGCTGGAGTTGAAGCAGTGACAATTGAAGTTTGTGGTACTCCAACGTTGAGTGTTACAAACTCTTGGAGTGATTCCAGCTTCATGGTGAGGGCGTTGATCTTGTTGTGGGCTCCGTCTAATTTCGCTGTCAAATTCTCTCGTTGCTGGCAGAGTCGGACAGTAGCAAAAATGGAAACACCAAACCTACCGGCGCAATTCGTACAGGTGCGAGCCATGGTGACAGTTACTTCCTTTAGATCACTTCACTCACTTAAAAAAACACTTCACTCACTTTAAAACACTTCACTCACTTTAAAAAAACACTTCACTCACTTCAAGTTGGTGTGATAGCCTAACCGAAAATAAATATGTTGAAATACGCAGGAGGAGAGAGGAATAGGGAGAAATGGTCAAATGGAAAGAGGAAGAGGAGAGAGGAATAGGGAGGAATGGAAAGAGGAAGAGGAGAGAGGAATGGGGGAAATGAAAATAGGAAGAGGAGAGAGGAATGGGAGGAAATGGAAAGAGAGGAGAGAGGAAAAGGGGGAAATGGAAAGATGAAAAGAGAGGAGAGAAGAGAAGAGAAAGGGAATATAGCGAAAGTAAAATTAGAGGAGAAATAAGAGAAAATCGAATAAAAGGGGTGATGTAAAGAGAAAAGGAGAGATGGAAGCGGAAGAGGAGAAGAGAGGGAAGATAAGAGGGAATAGTCAACAAAATGGGAAAGAGAAATGGAGGAACGGGAGAAGAGAGGAGATTGGAGGAGCAGAGCAAAATAGAAATGAGAGAACACGTGAAGAGAAAGGGCATGGGGAGAAGAGGAAGGAGGCAAGAATAGAAGGGAATGGAAGAATAGCTAAAGAAATGATGGAAGGAAGAAACGAAAAAGAGTGTAGAGGATGAGAAATGAGAGCAGAGAAGGAAAACAGAGGCGTGCGGAAAATGGCTGAGGCGAGAAGGAGGGGAGAAAGTTATGGTGAAAGGGAAAGTGAAACACGATGATAAGAACGGAGAGGAGAAGGGTTAGACAATGCGAGAAGAAGAGGAAAGGAGGTGAGCAGGGAAGACGGAGAGATGAAGAGAACAGGGAGGGGAAGAGGAACGCGAGATAAGAAAAGACAGTAGGGAGTATGAGAACTATAACAAGGAGAGAAGAGTAAGGAATAGTGTAAATGAGAGGAAAGGAAAGGAGGGTCAGGAGAACAATCCGAGGAAAAGAAGACAACGGAGACGGGAAGACATATATTGAGGAAAAGAGATGAGAGAAGTAAAGAGATGATAAAACAGGGGGAAGAAATAATGGAAAGGAAGGGGGGAGAGGGAAGAATAGAAGGAAAAGGGAGTAAAGTAAACAGGGAGGGAAGAAACGGAAAAGACAGAAATGGAGAGATGAGAAAAAACAGGAAAATTAAATAATGCCTCCCTCCCTGATTCCAGCACTTAACACTCCATTTATCTCTCTGACTCTGTTAATGTATACAGTATATATATATATATATAATATACCGTATATATAATATTATATACAGTATATATATAATATATATACTATTTACAGGGTGTCCCGTGAGTTTTGTCAAATACTTCCAGAAATGAAAGATTATGTCATTCTGACAATGAAAATATCTTTTAATGAATCCTAGAGCTTTACTTGCTTTGTTAGATGCTTGTAGATTTTATATTTTTGTTGATAAGCACTCTTTGGTCTTTTATCTTTGATACGCTCTTTATTTTTTCTCCATTTATGTGGTATTCGTAATTGTTGTTTTGGGAGCCTATTTGTAGTATCTGGCATTTGTTTACATTGAAGGGCATCTGCTATTTTCTGACCACCCCAATATTTTGTTTAGATCTGATTGCAGGCTAATTCTATCGCTTTCCGAGATTATTGCATTTCCTATCTTAGTGTCATCGGCGAATTTGGAAATTATATTATTGATGCCGTTGTCTATATCATTAATATATATTTCAAACAATAATGGACCCAGTACTGAACCCTGGGGGACTCCACTAATAGCTGGAGTCCAATCTGATTCCACTCCATTAATAATTACTCTTTGCTTTCTTTCGTTTAACCAATTACTTATCCAATTGAGTGTTTTGCCTTGTATTCCTAGGTTCTCGACCTTCCGAAGTAATATATTATGAGGGACCTTGTCAAAGGCCTTCTGAAATTCCAAGTACACTATATCAAGACTTTTGGTAAAACCATTAATCTTAAATAGACTGTCATAGAATTCGATAAGGTTCGTTAGGGATGATCTCTTTGCTCTGAAGCCGTGTTGACTATTATTGATAAGATTGTTATTCTCTATGCAAAGTATTATTTCATCTCTTATGATTGATTCTAATAGTTTTACAATAACGGAAGTTAAGCTAATGGGTTTGTAATTACCTGGTAGTTTTTTATCTCCCTTTTTTAAATATTGGTGTTATATTCGCTGTCTTCCAGTCAGTGGGTAGTTTTCCATATTGGAGTGACATGTTAAACATTTTGGTTAGGGGCTCGGCAGCTTATTTTGACCAATTTTAGGATTTTGGGGATGATTAGGTCTGGGCTGGGCTGGGAGATTTATATATTTTCAGTAAATCAATATTTCTAGTGACGTTTGATTGGCTGATTTTGAAGTCACGGAATACAACTATGCATGTTTGATTAGTAGCTTGTGGAGTGTTCATGTTGGTAGCAATGGTAAGAACGGAGCTGAAATAATCGTTAAGAGTAGAGGCTATGTCTCTGCTATCTGTTTCTAGAAGACCTTGAGTGTTAAGTATTGATTTGGTACTGGTTGAGAGCTACTGGTTGAAATGGTCTACTGGTTGAGTTGACCGGTCACTGTTAAGTATGGGTCCTATAATGCTTTTGATTTGTTTGCTACTGTTTATGTATCTGTAAAATGTCTTTTGATTAGTCTTACTATATTTAGCTATGCTGATTTAACATTTCTTCTATACTGATTTTATTAGTGATTTTACTTTTCTTCTAGCGGCCAGGTATTGTTTACATATGGTATTATTATTTGTTTCTCTCATTAACCTGTATAAACGATTAATTTCCCTAATTGCTCTACTGATATTTATATCGTACCAAATGGGTTTGTTTATTTTCTTATTGTGTCTTTTACGCATTGGGTTATGCTTTTTTCTTAGCACTCATGAATATATTGTTAAATATTTCCCAAATATCGTCAATGTTGGTGAGTCCTTCGAGTTGCAAATTAATATCCTTTATGTAATTTTTTAGACTATTGAAGTCTGCCATATTATAGTTGGGAATAAAAGTTTCGCTAGTACAGTTTGTGTGCGACATATTCATTTGGAGCCTGACGATATTATGATCGCAGTTAGACATTAATTCCCCAACTTCTAAATCGGCAACTAAGTGTTCGCGAGTTGTGATTACTAGGTCTAAAAAATTATCTCCCCCCATGGGTTTTTGAACTAATTGATATAAGAAGTTATCTTTAATAAATTCGGTAATTTTTTCCTATGCATGGCCAGATCCGTTTAATTATATCCAATGAATATTGGGAAGATTAAAATCTCCTATGATAAGGGTTTCTTTTGTTGATAGTCTGTTCTAAATTATTGTATAAGGATATATCATCTTGATAGGTATGAGGTCGACGACGATATACAACGATTTACGAGAGAGAGAGAGAGAGTGTGTGAGAGTGAGTTGCACAGATACTCAGATCACACAGACCTTGCGGTCCCTACTACATAGGTGGTCCGGACTTAATACTAATAGACAGGGACAGTTTACAGTAGAAGAATAGGACAGCAAAGTAGAAGGCTCTCTCCCCACCCTTTGCTCCCTCTGGCGAAAAATCCATACCGGAAAATAGGATGAGGTGTATGCTTATGGGTCAGGAAATGCCCACAAGGAAAGTTTGTATAGAGTATAGAAAACAATTAGTCTGAAAGCGAATTTACACTTACCTACTGATGCATTCATAATAATCCAATTTCCATCAGATGATCGTCCAGTTTCTTCTTAAACGTACCAATTGAATTACAATCGACCACCTACCTTTGTAAACTGTTCCATTCGTTGAGCCAACTATATGTGAAGAAATGTTGTGTGACATCTAAGCATGTCTTCTTTATATTTAATATCATTCCATTACCTCTGGTTGCAGCATTGTTATAAATAGTGAATAGTGCACTGATATTTACTCTGGCAAATCCTTAAAATATCTTAAAACACTAAATAAGTTGGCCTTATAACCTTCTTTTATTTGGCTAAAACAAATATAATTTCGTTAATCTTTAATAATATGGCTTGTTTCTCAGAGACGGGATTAGCTAAAGTTTGCTCTATGCTGCACGGATTCGAGATTTTAAACGTCTTTCTTGAGATACGGGGACCAGAATTGAACGCCATATTCAAGATTGGGTCTAGCAATGCTTTTGAATAACGGCAAAATAATGTCTTCGTATTTAAAGGTAAAATGTCTTCTTCTGTGAAAGAGAGGGAGAGAGTTACAAGGAATAGTTAGTATCTCAAAGACCTTGTGGTCCATTCCGGGGAAATACTCGAAGTGGAAAGAGAGACATTGTGTAGTGCACTACACTCATTACAGAGTGTGCATAATGCTATCTATACTCTCTTCTTGAACTACTCTACTGAAGAAATTTTTTCAACTTCTGAAAGGTTTGTTCCAGGGAGAAAAGATCTTTTATGTGAACAATTCTTCACAAATACTGGTGCTGAACTTTCATAATTTTACCTTCCAGCCATGGTTAAGTGTTGCATTCATGCTGAGGCTAATTTTTTTGCTATAAGCTACATTGTCAAACCCATTAAGTATGTTCATGATTTCAAGTATTGCGGGTGGATGGGACTCGTTAGCCTTGGTAGGCAACTCATCTAGGGGAGACAACCTTATACAAATCCGGGTGGATGGGACTCGTCAGCCTTGGTTGGCAACCTGTCTAGGGGAGTAAACCTGATACAAATCCGTACTGCTTACCTAAGGGTTAGGCAGGTTAGTAGATGGATTAACCGAACACCACTGTAGAAAAAGAGTGCTAACAAGATACACAGAGGGCCTCGCAGTCGGACGGATCCTAAATTGAGTGGTCAATCCTGTAAGTCCTTCACTAAACTGGCTCGGGTTGTCCCTCTGACAGGGAATAGGTCCGCTTGGGGGCATTCTGTGTATGGCCACCCTCGTAAGGGGAGTAATGCGTCTGGCAATAGATAGATAGATAGATGATTTCAATGAGCTGAACTCGTTGTCTGCATGTTTCCAACGATAGAGATCAAGAACTCTCAACCGGTCTGCTCATAGATCAGTCTTCTAATTGATGGAATAAGCTTTGTAGCCCTATCTTGTACTCCTTTCAGTCGCTCTATCTTTCCTGAGTGCTGGAGACCACAATTGAACAGCATACTACAGGAGAGGCCGCATCAGAGTGTTGTAAAGCGTAAGGACAACTTCCTTATTTCTAGACTTTTAATGCCTCTTATTATAGCCAAATAATTTCTGAGCTATCTTCTCAACTTCAATAGGCTGCTTGGAAAACTTTTGGTCACTGCTAATCAGAATACCCAAATCCTGCTCCATGTCAGTCACTTCCAGAGGCATTCCCCATAGCGAATAGACTGACTTTGGGTTTGCTTGGCTGATATGCATCACCTTGCACTTTTCTAAGTTTAGTTGCATCTGCCATGTCTCAGACCATTCACCCATACTTTTAACCCAGAAAATGCAATAGGCCTCACAGAAGGCTATCCTGGTGGACGGCTATGGGCCTCGATCACGGTACCATGATTTTCTTCTAAGGCATTTTAAAACCTCTGCAAAGGTAGCATACGTATGGAAATTGGGTGACAACTAGGACTGACCGTCAACTATTATGCCCAACATCACTCACACCACACACACACTCATACACCACAACATACTTCTCCCTTATCACCGTGGAGGCAATGGCAGAGCTCAGGGACCGTCCATCAACCTTAAATACATCTATATTCTATGTAAGTATATGAGACAAGAGGAGGTACAGGCCTGAATCAAGCAAATGCACTTTACAAGCAGTGGAGGAGAAGGGGAGGATGCGCACATTTTTACTCCCTCCTACCTCCCGCTTGCAGTCACGCCATTATTTTCATGAATGTATTCTTTACAAAAACATTCTCTACGCCTACTCTCTGGTTTCTAATTTTTCACATGTGCCTTGAGCTTTAAAGCTATGCATATGTGCCTCAATAATATTTCTTTATATGGGAGATATACAGGATATTACAAAATCCTCCCCATCCTCCCACCTCGTCCTCCTCTCGTCTGCACCCTTGCTGCGTTTCCTAGTTTCCTACAAGTTGATGTACTTTTCATTGTGTTTTGCAATAGTCGTATTTTTGGCAGGATTTACACACCACGGATGGGTCAATTCAAACCTACAGTATTTTCACGTTCCTTGGGTTAACATCCATCCTGAGCTGTTCAACCCCTTTAGGGTCCTTCGCATTTACTCCACACTTAATATCATCTGCTAACTTGGAGATCACACTTAACAGACCAGAAGGGATTTCATTTAAGATAGACAGAAGTGGGCCAAGGACAGACCCTTGTGGAATTCCAGAAGTGACTGGAGTCCACTTAGAAGAAACTCCATTGTCTACCTGTTTAGCCGGCTTTCTATCCAATTTGAGAGAGAGAGAGAGAGAGAGAGAGAGAGAGAGAGAGAGAGAGAGAGAGAGAGAGAGAGAGAGAGAGAGAGAGAGAGAGAGAGAGAGAGAGAGTAGAGCAACATATAATAGAGGAGACACGAGGAAAGACATAAGTAGAGCGAATAACAACTTGAAGACAAAAATGGTGAATAGAAGAAAGGCTAGAACATGTAAAGAATAGAGAAAGAGCCGCGGGACGTAAGGAAGGGAGAGGAGAAGGGCCAGGCATCAAGAGAACCGGAAGAAAAGATAATAATAACGTTTGCTCTCACGCTTGCTCAAACCGGGGAGATGAGGAGGAAGGAAAAGTTTATAAAGTCGCGCAGGAGAAGGTCGTGTTCGTGGTGACGGTCGTGGTGTGGGGCAAGAAAATAAACTATAAATAGAAAGGGGATGTTAGTTTATTGAGGGGACAACCACTAGTAATAGAGGGGAGGGGAAAACATTAGAAGGAAACGAACGAAATAGTAGAGGAAGAATTGAAGATGAGAACACGAGAACATGGCGAAATATAGAATAGAGGTAGGATTTGAGTAAGAAGATAAGAAGTAAACGTGAGAAATACGAGAAACAATGACAAAGAATGAAGCAAATGACGCATCGAGAAAGCAAAATATAACTGAAGATAAGTTAGTGCAAAGAGAACATGAAAACAAGAAGACGAAGAAGAAGAAGGAGGTAAAAGAAAGTCAGAAAGAGTTTATAGTCACGTGATTGTGGTGACGTCGGTGTATGGGGCAAGATGTGAGGCGGAAACGGGGAAGAAGGGAGAGAGAGAGAGTAATAACAGGAGATGAGAAAGACACTAACAGATGAGAAGAACAATATAAGAAAAAGAAAAAAGAAGAAACAACAAAAACACGATTAAGGGGACAACCGTAATAGAAGGCGAGAAACGATCACCACTGCAGATAACTAGAAGGGCCCGGGTAGAACAAAATGTATAAGGAGGAAGGTAAAGTTAAGGGGAGACTGGCCATTTGTTTGGTCTATTAATTCATTTATTCATATATTTTTTTAGTTTCCTCCCTAGACCTCCATCAAGCTTAGAAAAACACCCCCTAGACCCCTCTTCAAGATAAATTTGTAAATTTTTCGGTAGAAAAATGTCCTGGCCGAAGGCCAGTTCCTCTTAAAATTGCAGGCTCGCTATCGCTCGCCAGGATAAAATCGACACCTAAATGGCACGAAAGGTCTTAAAATTGACAACGAAATTGGGCGAACGGTATTAAAATCACCAAACTAATGGGCCGAACGTCTTATAATATAAAAACTAGTGAGGCTAACCATTGGGGAGAAGGGGGTCCAGAAAAACGGTCTGCCTTCCCTTAACCATTAATACTACCACAGATTCTTCTTAAAACTGTACAACATCGTCTGAATAAAGCTAGTATATAATAAAGCTAGAATATAACAAAGCTAGAATATAATAAAGCTAGAATATAATAAAGCTAGAATATAATAAAGCTAGAATATAATACAGCTAGAATATAATACAGCTAGAATATAATACAGCTAGAATATAATACAGCTATAATATAATAAAGCTAGAATATAATAAAGCTAGAATATAATACAGCTAGAATATAATAAAGCTAGAATATAATACAGCTAGAATATAATAAAGATAATATAATACGCTAGAATATACTAAAGCTAGAATATAATAAAGCTAGAATATAATACAACTAGAATATAATAAAGCTAGAATATAATAAAGCTAGAATATAATAAAGCTAGAATATAATAAAGCTAGAATATAATACAGCTAGAATATAACACAGCTAGAATATAATAAAGCTAGAATATAATAAAGCTAGAATATAATAAAGCTAGAATATACAGCTAGAATATAATACAGCTAGAATATAATACAGCTAGAATATAATAAAGCTAGAATATAATACAGCTAGAATATAATACAGCTAGAATATAATAAAGCTAGAATATAATAAAGCTAGAATATAATAAAGCTAGAATATAATACAGCTAGAATATAATACAGCTAGAATATAATAAAGCTAGAATATAATAAAGCTAGAATATAATACAGCTAGAATATAATAAAGCTAGAATATAATACAGCTAGAATATAATACAGCTAGAATATAATACAGCTAGAATATAATAAAGCTAGAATATAATAAAGCTAGAATATAATAAAGCTAGAATATAATACAGCTAGAATATAATACAGCTAGAATATAATAAAGCTAGAATATAATAAAGCTAGAATGTAATACAGCTAGAATATAATGCAGCTAGAATATAATAAAGCTAGAATATAATAAAGCTAGAATGTAATACAGCTAGAATATAATACAGCTAGAATATAATAAAGCTAGAATATAATAAAGCTAGAATATAATACAGCTAGAATATAATACAGCTAGAATATAATAAAGCTAGAATATAATAAAGCTAGAATATAATAAAGCTAGAATATAATAAAGCTAGAATATAATACAGCTAGAATATAACACAGCTAGAATATAATAAAGCTAGAATATAATAAAGCTAGAATATAATAAAGCTAGAATATAAAGCTAGAATATAATACAGCTAGAATATAATACAGCTAGAATATAATACAGCTAGAATATAATACAGCTAGAATATAATAAAGCTAGAATATAATAAAGCTAGAATATAATAAAGCTAGAATATAATGCAGCTAGAATATAATACCGCTATAATATAATAAAGCTAGAATATAATAAAGCTAGAATATAATACAGCTATAATATAATACAGCTAGAATATAATACAGCTAGAATATAATACAGCTAGAATATAATAAAGCTAGAATATAATGAAGCTAGAATATAATAAAGGTAGAATATAATACAGCTAGAATATAATAAAGCTAGAATATAATAAAGCTAGAATGTCATACAGCTAGAATATAATACAGCTAGAATATAATAAAGCTAGAATATAATAAAGCTAGAATATAATACAGCTAGAATATAATACAGCTAGAATATAATAAAGCTAGAATATAATACAGCTAGAATATAATAAAGCTAGAATATAATACAGCTAGAATATAATACAGCTAGAATATAATACAGCTAGAATATAATAAAGCTAGAATATAATACAGCTAGAATATAATAAAGCTAGAATATAATAAAGCTAGAATATAATAAAGCTAGAATATAATACAGCTAGAATATAATAAAGCTAGAATATAATAAAGCTAGATAATACAGCTAGAATATAATACAGCTAGAATATAATAAAGCTAGAATATAATACAGCTAGAATATAATACAGCTAGAATATAATACAGCTAGAATATAATAAAGCTAAAATATAATAAAGCTAGAATATAATAAAGCTAGAATATAATACAGCTAGAATATAATACAGCTAGAATATAATAAAGCTAGAATATAATAAAGCTAGAATATAATACAGCTAGAATATAATACAGCTAGAATATAATACAGCTAGAATATAATAAAGCTAGAATATAATAAAGCTAGAATATAATAAAGCTAGAATATAATACAGATAGAATATAATACAGCTATAATATAATACAGCTAGAATATAATACAGCTAGAATATAATCAAGCTAGAATATAATACAGCTAGAATATAATACAGCTAGAATATAATAAAGCTTGAATATAATAAAGCTAGAATATAATACAGCTAGAATATAATACAGCTAGAATATAATAAAGCTAGAATATAATAAAGCTTGAATATAATAAAGCTAGAATATAATACAGCTAGAATATAATACAGCTAGAATATAAAGCTAGAATATAATAAAGCTAGAATATAATAAAGCTAAAATATAATACAGCTAGAATATAATAAAGCTAGAATATAATAAAGCTAGACTATAATAAAGCTAGAATATAATACAGCTAGAATATAATACAGCTATATAATAAAGCTAGAATATAATAAAGCTAGAATATAATACAGCTAGAATATAATAAAGCTAGACTATAATAAAGCTAGAATATAAAAGCTAGAATATAAAGCTAGAATATAATAAAGCTAGAATATAATACAGCTAGAATATAATACAGCTAGAATATAATAAAGCTAGATAATACAGCTAGAATATAATACAGCTAGAATATAATAAAGCTAGAATATAATAAAGCTAGAATATAATACAGCTAGAATATAATACAGCTAGAATATAATAAAGCTAAAATATAATAAAGCTAGAATATAATAAAGCTAGAATATAATAAAGCTAGAATATAATACAGCTAGAATATAATAAAGCTAGAATATAATAAAGCTAGAATATAATAAAGCTAGAATATAATACAGCTAGAATATAATACAGCTAGAATATAATAAAGCTAGAATATAATACAGCTAGAATATAATACAGCTAGAATATAATACAGCTAGAATATAATACAGCTAGAATATAATAAAGCTAGAATATAATACAGCTAGAATATAATACAGCTAGAATTTAATAAAGCTAGAATATAATAAAGCTAGAATATAATACAGCTAGAATATAATACAGCTAGAATATAATAAAGCTAGAATATAATAAAGCTTGAATATAATAAAGCTAGAATATAATACAGCTAGAATATAATACAGCTAGAATATAATAAAGCTAGAATATAATAAAGCTAAAATATAATACAGCTAGAATATAATACAGCTAGAATATAATAAAGCTAGAATATAATACAGCTAGAATATAATAAAGCTAGAATATAATACAGCTAGAATATAATACAGCTAGAATATAATAAAGCTAGAATATAATAAAGCTAGAATATAATACAGCTAGAATATAATAAAGCTAGAATATAATAAAGCTAGAATATAAAAGCTAGAATATAATAAAGCTAGAATATAATAAAGCTAGAATATAATACAGCTAGAATATAATACAGCTAGAATATAATAAAGCTAGAATATAATAAAGCTAGAATATAATAAAGCTAGAATATAATACAGCTAGAATATAATACAGCTAGAATATAATAAAGCTAGAATATAATACAGCTTGAATATAATAATGCTAGAATATAATACAGCTAGAATATAATAAAGCTAGAATATAATAAAGCTAGAATATAATACAGCTAGAATATAATAAAGCTAGAATATAATAAAGCTAGAATATAATAAAGCTAAAATATAATACAGCTAGAATATAATACAGCTAGAATATAATAAAGCAAGAATATAATACAGCTAGAATATAATAAAGCTAGAATATAATACAGCTAGAATATAATACAGCTAGAATATGATAAAGCTAGAATATAATAAAGCTAGAATATAATACAGCTAGAATATAATAAAGCTAGAATATAATAAAGCTAGAATATAATAATGCTAGAATATAATACAGCTAGAATATAATACAGCTAGAATATAAAAAAGCTAGAATATAATAAAGCTAGAATATAATACAGCTAGAATATAATAAAGCTAGAATATAACAAAGCTAGAATATAATAAAGCTAGAATATAATAAAACAAACGTCGCCAGTACAAAAGAAGGTAAAAAGCTGAGAAAAAGATGAAGAGGCGCGAACACTAAAAGATGAACAGAACCAAAAATACAAGAAGACAACGGGTACAAGCCGAAGGGAAAATGAGAAATAAAGTGAGAAGACAAACATATGTAAGACAGGGACGAGACAATAAATGAACAAGCACCGAAAATATTCAAAAAGACAAAACATATTAAGAAGCGAAGACTAAGAACAGCATACGAAGCAGAAGAAAATAAGGACAAGAGTCTAACATATAATGAAAAGAGCATGTTGTGATGACCAGAACGAAATAAATACATAAATCATAAAAGCAAAAGAAGACGAGAAGCCCAAAAGACAACACGGGAACAAAATGACGATGTGACGAATAAGCATAAAACATAATATATATACGAGTAA